>CM062842.1:515851-1035206 GCA_031772345.1 Himalopsyche anomala
GAGGGGGGAAGGGAAACAGACAATAATAAATTCTTTAGAAGTCATTGTTTTATGTAATAAAATATTAAACTAAAAAAAAAAAAATATTTAACTATTCAAGCCTGGATGCCTTCACGCCAAAAAATGCTGTTTATAATGTCCATTTATAATAGTGAAATTTCACCGATTTCATTCAAATAACTTGATTTGTTTCTTTGTTATAATGATTAGATTGAATTTTTGGTTATTTATACTTTTTATCGTATTTTTTTGAAATTTTAAATCACATTATATAGGCCCATTATAGGAGAAGTGAGCCAAGTGGTATTTTAGAAAAAAATAAGTTAGATGCCTTGTTTATATATCATTAGAAATCAGTCATAAACATGACCTGATGACATACAAAATATAAAATATCAAATGAAATTCAAGTTTCATTTTTAAGCCATTTTGGAATGAGCCGTTTGCAAATAATACCCTCATTTAATATAAACTTTTTATTCTCTTATGTATTGCGATTTAAATTATAATGGTATTTAATATGGGCCCATTAGAGATGAAGTGAGCCAAGTGGTATTTTAGAAAAAGTAAGTTAGATACATAGTAATATTCTACACGTCGTTAAGTATCATAATAGTGAAGTAACCTCATTTAATACACATTGCAATAGTGTTATCTCCATAAAATAAAAATATGCAATCCACCAAAACACCAAATAAATATGTGATTGTGCTCAAACGTTTTACCACTTTACTAGTCGGCTCACTTCACCTCTCAAGGGCCCATATGTTTTATAACTTTATGAGAAATATTTTAAAGTCATTCAAGATCAATTTGAGGAGAAATAATGTTAACATCCATTTCCAAGATTTCAAATGTAAGATCGAAAAAATCTTTGTTCGATATTATCCTTGCTGTGACTCCATTTGATTTCTAGGGAAAATTTCTTACCAGTAGACTGATGTATTATTGACAAATAAGTGAACATGGTATAGCATATATGCCTGAGGTTTTATAAAGTGTCAGGTTTGGATCTATTGAATAAGTGGCAAATTGTTTTACAGCAGTAATGATAATGATGAATAAAATCTCACCGATTAGCCATTGGGTCATCAACGTGCATAAGAGACTGCTTTGACATTTCCACGAGCCGAATTGCTTCCGAGACGTCTTCTTTCTCCACTAGTTCCGAGAGCCTGCAAATTTCAACAGATATTAAACAAAATTTGAATCGTTCAAAGGCATCTTCAGGCGTTCAAGCGCACAGATGAACTTGAACTGACGTTTAGTAAATAAATATATCTTGCTTAAATAAGAAATAAATGTATCACTAAAATTAAGGTTTAAGTTTAAAGTTGAAGGTTTCGCCATTGCTGGCAAAATGGATTAACCTAGCGTTTCCCAAACTTTCACAAGCCCAGAAAGCTGTTACTAAGTCACAGTGCAATTCATACGCGTACATGTAGATTTTACTGATGTTTTTCAGGTTTAGTGGCTATTTTCTGAATTACCTGAGTCGTGCAAGGGCTGTGGCCAGTCGGAGAATAGCCAGTAAGTTTCTGGCGGATGTGAATGTCATGTCTCGCGAGTTACGAGCTTCTTTCCGGAGTTCCACATATGATGCTGAAATCAATAACATTGAGATATTAAGTTTATCTATGCATTGAAATTATAAAAAACATTGATCTGGGATGAATAATACTTAACCGTTTGTGTCATCTATTACCATTCTCATATTTTTTTATTTCTTCAAATATAGATACAACACATCAATCTATCAGTCAGATTATTTTTATTATTTGTTGCGAATGAATAAAAGACTTTTTTAAAAATGTTAATATTTGTACACAAATCGGTAGACATATATCATTGAGTGTAAAATCGCAATTTCGATTCAGTTCTTCTCCTGGAATCAACGTCAGTAGAGCGCCATACGCCCACATGTTAAAGCAAAAATAAATCTAGGTCCGAATTGTAAGTAATAACTTCTAGAAAATTATTTAAAAGTAATTATGAATTATTTTAATTTACACTTTTAAATATTTACTTCTTGAAACAATAATGATCTTCCCAGATAAATCCGTAACCAAAATATATAAGGAAAGGCTGGAGTCTATATTAAAATCTACAACCCTGAATTTATTCATACAGCAATCTTGGAATAACACTAGTTTAGAGGGAACGTTGATCTCAACAGAAGTTTTTTCAACAGGAACTGTTTGCTACAGAGTTTCAAGAGAGTAGGGATAAAACGATAGGACTAGTGGTCAATTAACCGCTCTAGACTCAACATGATTTACACAGTATGTACATGTACCACGATATGCGATAATTTCTTCAACTCACCGACAATATAGTCGGTCAACTCTTCTGGAACAAAGGGATCCTTCCGTTTGCAGAGGGAGATGTATCTTCTCATCAGTCCCATGTCGAGGGCCTTGATCCGTGACGGGGGCTGCTTGCTGTGTGTGTGGACATATGTTATGTGGCGAGCAAGCTCCAAGTCTTTGTCTCTGAAACATTATGAAACATATGATTAAAACACTATCCGTGGGCCATTGACACTGCACTACAAGACGGGGATGTATGTTACCAACTCCCATCAAGAAAAAATCACAAAAGTATTGTTAGTTGTGTCAGAGGAACTAAGCCATTAATTGGTACCATTGTCAATTGTTACCTGTTCGGTTTATCCTGGATGAGCCAGAGTAAGTCAAAACGGGAGAGGAGGGCGGCAGGCAGTTGAATATTTTGCTCAATTGATCTCTTTGGGTTGTATCTACCGTATGCTGGATTCGCAGCAGCTAGGATTGATACTCGGGCATTCAGGCAGGTCATTATTCCAGCCTGTAATGGTTTGCACGAAAGCGTAAATAATACATTCATTACTCTTTAAATGCATCAACTATTGTTACATAACATCGGAAATTTACTAGACCTTGTATCTCAAAAAGTACAGGTACACACTTAAATGTACTTTATTCTATCGCTATAAAACACCACTGGAATGGTTTTGTCTTCAATATCTTTGATGAAGTTAACAATGAAAGAAGCAAAGACGTTTTCATCCATACCATCGTCTCCTTCATGCTGAACATAAGCATATTACCATATATTTTTGCTGTCGTTTTTGTATTAGGTTAAAAAGAGCATGAAATATATATTTTTTTGGATACGAGTTAAAGGAATGTGTGTGTATTGAAATTCTGAATTCATTACATCAAAAAATTGAAAACTGACAAAAGTTGAAACGAGCTTGTAAAAAATTAACGACAATATAGTTAGTAATTTAACAGTGCTGTGCAATCATTAAAAAATGCATCTCTGATATTTTCTCACCATCCAACTATGACTATAATTCAGTAATGCACAACCCGCGGCCAGTTTTGATTTTTTGTGGCCTTCAAATGTTTGACTGTAAGTTGTGTTGTGAAGCGTTGTGAAACGGCAAACAAAACTGAGCATAAGTCAGCTGTCAAATTGGCTGCACCTGTCGAATTATAAAAACTCCTACTAATAATAATTATGAAGTTATTTTTAATAATAATAATTCAAATTTAGTAAAACAGAACGTTGTTTTTTATTTTGCAAACATGTCCGCTTCTAATAAGAAGCATATGCACAAGAAATGGAGTTTTATTATATTATAACAAAGTTGTCCTATGACAGGGATGGCGAACCTTTATGGGTCCGCGTGCCGAAAATCCTCAAACATTATTTCTCGTTCGTGGCGTAAAGCAGTAAAAAAAATATATATATGTGATGTCTTGAATTCCTCCCTCTCATCCATCCTATCCTTAAAACAGGACATTAGCGATTAGTTAACCACTAGTCCTGATGTAGCCCTATCCTTCTATTCTAAATCTCTTTGGAAAAAAAGAGAGGTTGAGCAACTGAGTGACGAGCAGTTATCGTCTTCTATCGTACTTCTGTCGAGATAAACTATTAGGAGTCCATATGCTCCACATAAGGAGTGGACATGGTCAATTTTTTTGGTTTAATCAAATGCCATTTGTGAATCTAATTTAATTTAGCATTTGCTTGTTGAAAATTTAGAAAAACTGTATACTGGAACTCTGAGAAAAGATGCATGCAGAAGAACATAGTTTCTCAACCTTTTTGGGCCCATGGCCCTTTTTGAGTCTCATATTTTCTTGTGGCCCCATACCCGTTTCTTATATAAGTTTTACGAGACAAAGTGAGAAGATGAAAGATTCTAAAATATTTTTCTTGAAGATTTTGCTCGCTGGCAGTTTTTACAGATTTCCTAAAATGATGATGCGTTTTTTTTAGCTTTCCAGGTTTGCCTGTGGCCCCTCAAAACTGTGCTGTGGCTCCCCTTAAATTATCTTTTCATTGTAGCCCCCTTGGAAGATGCTGTGGCCCCTAGAGGGCCCCCTTCCTACGCCACCTGGCCAGTGGCGTAGGAAGGGGTTCCGCCGCCTAGGGTGTTTCTTGAATTTGCCCCCCCCCCAATAATTCCTCCCCTTTTTAAAAATTACTTATAGTTTTTTAGCTATGAGATTATATTACAGGTGGCTTAATTTTTTTTTATTCATAAATATAATTTCTCTAAAAATATTGTATTTTGTTATTTTTTTTTCTTTCACCTCTAAAGTTTTATTTTATTTCTTAATAACTTGTGTTTAATCAGTAAGTCACAAAGCACAAATTAGATGAAAGAAAGCATAATATTGAAATAAAGCTCGCATTGATTCTATATCCAAAACAATTTCTATTTGTTTTTTTTACCTTTGAAAATTGCCACCTCCAAAAAAGTATAATTGTCAGTGGATGGAAGAAAATATAGTGAAAGTGATATCCCTTACATTGGTTCTGAATACTTTCAAAATTTTCTAAAATGTCACCCTCAGAAATGTGCTGCTGGGGGCGGTCCGCCCCCTTCCCCCTCCCCTTGCCATGCCACTGCACCTGGCCGCTGGTTGAGAAACCGTGCATTAGAATATTGGACTCGAAGCGGGTTGAAATTGTGAGAAATTCGGAGATTAGGTTACCCACAGATCAACGATCATGGAGATGTTGAAACTGGCTAGTACACAAGCATAAACTATACTAGCCTCTTCTTTCAACCGGCATCCTAAGTGATCCTAAGAGGAATCTTGGAGGTACCATGTAGTGGCTTTATGCTCCTCAGGTAGATAGTAGGGTCAAGGAAGTGTGTTTGTTTAAAGCTGGGGAGTATTTTGGGTAAAGAAAACTATGTAAAGAAATAATACTAAATGCTCAATATACTTAAAAACTTATTTTATTTGTACTTACAATATTATTACAAAACAAACATTCAAGAAATATGTTAAGAATACATAGACAATACATAAAAAGTACAATTACACAAAGGATACATGAATTTTTCATGTTTATAATTGGGAAATATGTAGATTCCAGTGGTTTGGTGGGAAAACGAAGCAGTATAATGATCCACTGGATAGATGAAGTTATGAATATATTTCATATCCTTGAAAATCAATAACAGTAGCGTCTGGATGAAATATTTTGAAAAATGGGTTACTCGTTTGCCTCTATGAAAGTATAAGAATTGTCGCGCAAATCAGTTGCTTACCTACTCTATTACTGCTTTGTCAACAGCAGGCAGAGTGAGAAAACAAATGACACACTGTAAATACAATTGAAATATTAAAAAATTAGCTATTTCTTATCGCATTCTGATATGAGAGTAGGGAGTGAGAAATCAAACAATATGTGGATAATCCAGATAAAATTAAATCTTTAACCATCTGTTATCCTACTCTGCTACTGCTTTGTCAATAGCAGGTAGAGTGGGGAAAAAATGACATGTGGAAACGACAATTAAAAGGTAAATCTTTTGCTTTATTTCACAGTGAATGAATTGAAGAAAGCAATCAATTGAAAGTGTTGCCTCATTTTCACGAAAAAGTCTGGAAAAGGTGACCAAATATAGAATCATAGAAAAGAACCATGGGGATTATTCTGAAAACCTGAATAAAGCTATGATTGAAAAGAATTACAATCTCGTTATTTCGAGAGATCTAATACACAAGAATAACCCCACAGGTTTATATTGAAGTTGCAGCCACTATAGTGAAGTCAGTATAACATCAGTGTAGCATTCAGAAGAAGTTGGGTTCCATTCCCAAACGCATCAAAAAAAAAATAACCAACAACATTTAATTAACAGAGAATTCAAACTAAATGAAGGTGATCTTGGTTCTCGCTTGATTGACTTGCCACACATTGAGTTCTTCGTATTCTTCGATGCATGAGTCCACCTAGAATGAAAAAATATTCTCAATAAATGATGATGACAGATGGATAGCTCGATTTTGTGAGATATTACAGAAACTGACATCTGCATTATTCTTCCGATAACATTTAGTTCGGATTCAAACCATTTTGTATATAAAAGAGATGCCCTGATGCACGATCTGGCTTAGTTTTTGGAGCATCAGAGAGTAAGTACTACAGTGGTTTCGAGTTAGGCCATAAGTTGAGTGGTCAAGTGGTTCAAATCCTAGTCCTGTTATAAAAGACATGGATGTCCATAACGTGTGAATGACGGTGGCCCGTTACGAATTCGCTGGTACAAAAATCAGAAGTCAAAACTTTGGTTATATCAACCAATCACCACACTATATTCGGAAAGAGTTTGTAAGTTTGTCTGTAAGAAGAATTTTCTCATTGATCTGCTAAATCCACAATGCAGTCTTTTGCCATGCTGCAAACTGCTTTATGATTTTGAAGCAGAGTTAGTTACCTGGTCTGGGTTAAACCCTTTGTCGGCACATCTCTGGACGACTTCATTGATTTTGACAGTCTTGTTGGCGCCCGCCACTTCTCGGATTAGAGCGAATATCTTATCAGCTATGTTGACAGCACTGAAATGATAAAAAATATATACACACATGCATGTACAGATTATATTTGTTTTTGAAGTGTCGAATCGAACACTTATAAGTCAACCACTTTATCCGATTAGTTCATTAAGAGGATACAGTACCTTTTCGCCTGAAAACAGAGTAAATCGATCGTTTGCCGTCGACTAAATCTCGTGAACCGTTCACTCAAAAATTTTTTTTTTCAATAATTACATTTTCCAAACGCTTTTTTACACTATTGCATTTTTTTTTCATGAGAATAGTCATATTTTAAAGGAAACACGGCAAACACAAAAAACGGAATTTGAAAAACTGCTTTACGTAAAAATCATTTTTAGAGATTATTATAAGATACCGAAGTTTAATGTCTTAGAAAGAAATGCAGATAAAGGTTTGTTTAAGAAAGTGAATTGAGCAGAATTTCCAATTTATGTTTTGTAATGATTGTACATCCATTTGAAATGTACCATTTCTCCCACTTTTTCTGACTGATTTTTAAAGCATAATTAGATCATAAATACTTCTACAAAAAATTGGAATGATAAAACATTTTATTGTTTACATTTAAAAGCAAAAAAAAAAAAAATAATTAATAATACCAATAAATGGTAACCATTTTTCGGGGATGTCTTTTTCTTACCTACCAATCTTCAGTTTGAGCTCAGTTTGAGATGAGGCTTGGTCTAGAGTGGACGTGTCGAAAATTTCTTTAGATATTTTTAAATCACTGGTCAACGAACATTAGAGATATGAATCAAAGCAATGTATTTTTTACACTACCATAAAAAACGTTTAATATCGGTTGGGGTGAGGGTTGCGCAAAGCGCTGATATATAATATTATTTAAAATACAATAATGTCTTGTTCAGTCGAAATACTTGGTCTTTAGACCAGTATTACTTTAGTTTATGGATAAGCATTTTGAAATAATTATTCGGCAATGGTTTTAAAAAGAGATTCTATTCAATATAATATTAACAGTAGTTGAATAAAAGTCATCTAAATGGAAAAAAAACTTCAAAATTATCGGAGAAGCTAAGATGTTAATAGTAAATATTTTTTACATAATATACAGATGGTAAACCATGTTTTTTGCAACGTTAAGTTTTTTTAATTGAATACATTTTTCTACCGTCAAACGTGTTTTTTTAAACTTATAATTGAACAAAACAGAATGCTAGAAAATATTCGAAATTGATATATGACAAATATAAATACATATGTATGGATACATAATAAACTTTTGAAATATTTTTATTCATACATTTAAGTCATTGTTTTGTACCACCCAGCAAAGTTAGTCCGATGCAGCCGATATAACTTAACGACTTTAATTTATCTATTATATTAAATGATTGAAGACCATATTTTTTCGATAACTTACCAAATTATGTAACAATGTTATACCTACAATACATTAATATTCAAATCAATCACATGGTTTGAATTACTTTTAATATTATTAGTATTGTGTTTTCTTGGCACAACCCTGAAATTTGAACTTGTATATTGGCGTAGAACTAAATGTTCCCAAACATTTATGCATTCGATATAAATTATTCGAATAATTTCTTTTGATCAGATATAATATTCATTTAGTTTCTTCCTTATTGAGTTATATATTATATAAACTTGAAGTAAAAATAAGCACATAATAAAATTTACTAATGGCTTGAAAGAATTATTAACAAGGATTATGAATATTTTCGATAGTTTCGGTATTCACTTAAGAAAAAGTCATTTTATAACAAATAAACTTTGTTATTCCACTGATCGTTTACAAATTGTAACACGTATTTGGCTTTTTCGAGAAGCGCCTTCAGACCAACTATTAATCGTCAAGCTATTAGTTAATGATGTTTACATTTATTCTAAGCAATCAGTAGAATAATTAAGTTTTCTGATAAAAAATATTGTTATTCCGCGCATTCAGTAAAATATACACCCAATCCTTTTTTTTACGCGATTTATTTTTTTGCGATTTTGAGTTTCCGCGATTTTTTTGGACGGCACCGTTACGCTTTTTCATACATTTTTGGTACTTTTTTACACGATTTTGGAACCGATTTATCAAATTATATGAAAATATTTTGTTTTTACGCACCACTATCTGGAACCAACGGATCATCCTGAGATTTTGGATCCTAGATTCACAAGGTCAATAGAAATATGGAATCCGCAATACATTTTAGACGCTATTAATAAAAAACGTAAAGAATTCACTGTGCGAAATGTTCAATCGATTTGATAAGAACGATTACTTAACTTACAATAATTTAAAATTTTTTGTCTAACAAAGTTATAAATATATATATATTATAAATATAAGACAAAGTTACGATAATTTTCGGATTAAATACATAGTGAAAACTATAGCGCGAACCAGAAATAACTATCAATTGCAACTTATAATTCTTTTACTAAAATAATTTTCTATTTTAATCTTATTATGTCAATATTTTAATCTTTTTATGCAACAAAATTATTTTTCAAAACTGTATTCATCAATATCAATATCATAACAAATCATATCAAATCAATATCATAACAAATAGGTTTTACAAAATTAAAAATAAAAATTAATTATTTCAATATATTAGAGAAAGTTTGAGAATTTTGTATTGTATGGTTTGTTTTGCTTCTCCGAAAACCGTTACTAGCTTACTGTTACATTGCAATACCTCATTACTGTCTATATACCCATTCGTGTGTTAGGTGGTATTGTTATTTTTGTAATGAAATATAAAAATGTTTTGCTTGTTTTGATACTGTAAAAATACGTATAGTGGTGGTTACCTATTTCAGTCAGTGCAATATTTATGCTGTAGGTCAAATTTAAGTTTTGCATTCCTACTGAGTCGCCTTAAGGCCATAACAAAGACCTGCGATTCAATTCTAATTGGAGTCCTCTGTTTTCTTACAGTGCCCACTTGCTATTCACAATGTTAGAAGGAGAGGAAACAAACAATAATGGATTCTCTAGAAGTCATTGTTTTCTTTAATAAAATATTTAACTAAAAAAGCTGTTTTCATGTCCATTTATAATAGTGAAATTTTACCGATTTCATCCAAATAACTTGAGTTTATAATGATTAGATTGAATTGTTAGTTATTTATACTTTTTATCGTATTTTTTTGAAATTGTAAATCACATTATACAGGCCCATTATAGGTAAAGTGAGCCAAGTGGTATTTTAGAAAAAAATAAGTTAGATGTCTTGTTTATATATCTTTAGAAATCAGTCTCAAACATGACTTGATAACATACAAAATATAAAATATCAAATGAAATTCAAGTTTCATTTTTAAACCATTTTGGAATGAGCCGTGTTTGCAAATAATACCTCATTTAATATAAACAATTTATTTTCATATGTATTGCGATTTAAATTATAACGGTATTTAATATGGGCCCATTAGAGGTGAAGTGAGCCAAGTGGTATTTTAGAAAATGTAAGTTAGATGCATAGTAATATTCTACACGTCGTTAAGTATCATAAAAGTGAAGTAACCTCATTTAATACACATTGCAATAGTGTTATCTCCGTAAAATAAAAATATGCAATCCACCAAAACACCAAATAAATATGTGATTGTGCTCAAACGTTTTACCACTTTACTAGTCGGCTCACTTCACCTCTCGAGGGCCCATATGTTTTATAACTTGATGAGAAATATTTTAAAGTCATTCAAGATCAATTTGAGGAGAAATAATGTTAACATCCATTTCCAAGATTTCAAATTTAAGATCGAAAAAATCTTTGTTCGATATTATCCTTGTTGTGACTTTAAGCCTGACTCCATTTGATTTCTAGGGAAAATTTCTTACCAGTAGACTGATGCATTATTGACAAATAAGTGAACCTGGTATAGCATATGTCTGAGCTTTTATAAAGTGTCAGGTTTGGATCTATTGAATAAGTGGCAAATTGTTTTACAGCAGTAATGATAATGATGAATAAAATCTCACCGATTAGCCATTGGGTCATCAACGTGCATAAGAGACTGCTTTGACATTTCCACGAGCCGAATTGCTTCCGAGACGTCTTCTTTCTCCACTAGTTCCGAGAGCCTGCAAATTTCAACAGATATTAAACAAAATTTGAATCGTTCAAAGGCATCTTCAGGCGTTCAAGCGCACAGATGAACTTGAACTGACGTTTAGTAAATAAATATATCTTGCTTAAATAAGAAATAAATGTATCACTAAAATTAAGGTTTAAGTTTAAAGTTGAAGGTTTCGCCATTGCTGGCAAAATGGATTAACCTAGCGTTTCCCAAACTTTCACAAGCCCAGAAAGCTGTTGTCACAGTGCAATTCATACGCGTACATGTAGCTTTTACTGATGTTTTTCAGGTTTAGTGGCTATTTTCTTGATTACCTGAGTCGTGCGAGGGCTGTGGCCAATCGGAGAATAGCGAGTAAGTTTCTGGCGGATGTGAATGTCATGTCTCGTGAGTTACGAGCTTCTTTCCGGAGTTCCACATATGATGCTGAAATCAATAACATTAAGATATTAAGTTCATGTATGTATTGAAAATATAAAAACATTGATCTGGGATGAATAATACTTAACCCTTTGTGTCATCTATTATCTATTGCCATTCTCGTATATTTTTTTTTATTCAGATATAGATACAACACATCAATCTATCAGTCAGATTATTTTTATTATTTGTTGCGAATGAATAAAAGACTTTTTTAAAAATGTTAATATTTGTACACAAATCGGTAGACATATATCATTGAGTGTAAAATAGCAATTTCGGTTCAGTTCTTCTCCTGGAATCAACGTCAGTAGAGCGCCATACGCCCACATGTTAAAGCAAAAATAAATCTAGGTCCGAATTGAAAGTAATAACTTCTAGAAAAATATTTAAAAGTAATTATGAATTATTTTAATTTACACTTTTAAATATTTACTTCTTGAAACAATAATGATCTTCCCAGATAAATCCGTAACCAAAATATATAAGGAAAGGCTGGAGTCTATATTAAAATCTACAACCCTGAATTTATTCATACAGCAATCTTGGAATAACACTAGTTTAGAGGGAACGTTGATCTCAACAGAAGTTTTTTCAACAGGAACTGTTTGCTACAGAGTTTCAAGAGAGTAGGGATAAAACGATAGGACTAGTGGTCAATTAACCGCTCTAGACTCAACTAGATTTACACTGTATGTACATGTACCACGATATGCGATAATTTCTTCAACTCACCGACAATATAGTCGGTCAACTCTTCTGGAACAAAGGGATCCTTCCGTTTGCAGAGGGAGATGTATCTTCTCATCAGTCCCATGTCGAGGGCCTTGATCCGTGACGGGGGCTGCTTGCTGTGTGTGTGGACATATGTTATGTGGCGAGCGAGCTCCAAGTCTTTGTCTCTGAAACATTATGAAACATATGATTAAAACACTATCCGTGGGCCATTGACACTGCACTACAAGACGGGGATGTATGTTACCAACTCCCATCAAGAAAAAATCACAAAAGTATTGTTAGTTGGGTCAGAGGAACTAAACCATTAATTGGTACCATTGTCAATTGTTACCTGTTCGGTTTATCCTGGATGAGCCAGAGTAAGTCAAAACGGGAGAGGAGGGCGGCAGGCAGTTGAATATTTTGCTCAATTGATCTCTTTGGGTTGTATCTACCGTATGCTGGATTCGCAGCGGCCAGGATTGATACTCGGGCATTCAGGCAGGTCATTATTCCAGCCTGTAATGGTTTGCACGAAAGCGTAAATAATACATTCATTACTCTTTAAATGCATCAACTATTGTTACATAACATCGGAAATTTACTAGACCTTGTATCTCAAAAAGTACAGGTACACACTTAAATGTACTTTATTCTATCGCTATAAAACACCACTGGAATGGTTTTGTCTTCAATATCTTTGATGAAGTTAACAATGAAAGAAGCAAAGACGTTTTCATCCATACCATCGTCTCCTTCATGCTGAACATAAGCATATTACCATATATTTTTGCTGTCGTTTTTGTATTAGGTTAAAAAGAGCATGAAATATATATTTTTTTGGATACGAGTTAAAGGAATGTGTGTGTATTGAAATTCTGAATTCATTACATCAAAAAATTGAAAACTGACAAAAGTTGAAACGAGCTTGTAAAAAATTAACGACAATATAGTTAGTAATTTAACAGTGCTGTGCAATCATTAAAAAATGCATCTCTGACATTTTCTCACCATCCAACTATGACTATAATTCAGTAATGCACAACCCGCAGCCAGTTTTGATTTTTTGTGGCCTTCAAATGTTTGACTGTAAGTTGTGTTGTGAAGCGTTGTGAAACGGCAAACCAAACTGAGCATAAGTCAGCTGTCAAATTGGCTGCACCTGTCGAATTATAAAAATTCCTACTAATAATAATTATGAAGTTATTTTTAATAATAATAATTCAAATTTAGTAAAACCGAACGTTGTTTTTTATTTTGCAAACATGTCCGCTTCTAATAAGAAGCATATGCACAAGAAATGGAGTTTTATTATATTATAACAAAGTTGTCCTATGACAGGGATGGCGAACCTTTATGGGTCCGCGTGCCGAAAATCCTCAAACATTATTTCTCGATTGTGACGTAAAGCAGTAAAAAAAATATATATATGTGATGTCTTGAATTCCTCCCTCTCATCCATCCTATCCTTAAAACAGGACATTAGCGATTAGTTAACCACTAGTCCTGATGTAGCCCTATCCTTCTATTCTAAATCTCTTTGGAAAAAAAGAGAGGTTGAGCAACTGAGTGACGAGCAGTTATCGTCTTCTATCGTACTTCTGTCGAGATAAACTATTAGGAGTCCATATGCTCCACATAAGGAGTGGACATGGTCAATTTTTTTAGTTAAATCAAATGCCATTTGTGAATCTAATTTAATTTAGCATTTGCTTGTTGAAAATTTAGCAAAACTGTATACTGGAACTCTGAGAAAAGATGCATGCAGAAGAACATAGTTTCTCAACCTTTTTGGGCCCATGGCCCTTTTTGAGTCTCATATTTTCTTGTGGCCCCATACCCGTTTCTTATATAAGTTTTCCGAGACAAAGTGAGAAGATGAAAGATTCTAAAATATTTTTCTTGAAGATTTTGCTCGCTGGCAGTTTTTACAGATTTCCTAAAATGATGATGCGTTTTTTTTAGCTTTCCAGGTTTGCCTGTGGCCCCTCAAAACTGTGCTGTGGCTCCCCTTAAATTATCTTTTCATTGTAGCCCCCTTGGAAGATGCTGTGGCCCCTAGAGGGCCCCCTTCCTACGCCACCTGGCCAGTTGCGTAGGAAGGGGTTCCGCCGCCTAGGGCGTTTCTTGAATTTACCCCCCCCCCAATAATTCCTCCCCTTTTTAAAAATTACTTATAGTTTTTTAGTTATGAGATTATATTACAGGTGGCTTAATTTTTTTTTATTCATAAATATAATTTCTCTAAAAATATTGTATTTTGTTATTTTTTTTTCTTTCACCTCTAAAGTTTTTTTTTATTTCTTAATAACTTGTGTTTAATCAGTAAGTCACAAAGCACAAATTAGATGAAAGAAAGCATAATATTGAAATAAAGCTCGCATTGATTCTATATCCAAAACAATTTCTATTTGTTTTTTTTACCTTTGAAAATTGCCACCTCCAAAAAAGTATAATTGTCAGTGGATGGAAGAAAATATAGTGAAAGTGATATCCCTTACATTGGTTCTGAATACTTTCAAAATTTTCTAAAATGTCACCCTCAGAAATGTGCTGCTGGGGGCGGTCCGCCCCCTTCCCCCTCCCCTTGCTATGCCACTGCACCTGGCCCCCGGTTAAGAAACCGTGCATTAGAATATTGGACTCGAAGCGGGTTGAAATTGTGAGAAATTCGGAGATTAGGTTACCCACAGATCAACGATCATGGAGATGTTGAAACTGGCTAGTACACAAGCATAAACTATACTAGCCTCTTCTTTCAACCGGCATCCTAAGTGATCCTAAGAGGAATCTTGGAGGTACCATGTAGTGGCTTTATGCTCCTCAGGTAGATAGTAGGGTCAAGGAAGTGTGTTTGTTTAAAGCTGGGGAGTATTTTGGGTAAAGAAAACTATGTAAAGAAATAATACTAAATGCTCAATATACTTAAAAACTTATTTTATTTGTACTTACAATATTATTACAAAACAAACATTCAAGAAATATGTTAAGAATACATAGACAATACATAAAAAGTACAATTACACAAAGGATACATGAATTTTTCATGTTTATAATTGGGAAATATGTAGATTCCAGTGGTTTTGTGGGAAAACGAAGCAGGATAATGATGAAGTTATGAATATCTTTCATATCCTTGAAAATCAATAACAGTAGAGTCTGGACGAAATATTTTGGAAAATGGGTTACTCGTTTGCCTCTATGAAAGTATAAGTATCGTCGCAAATCAGTTGCTTACCTACTCTATTACTGCTTTGTCAACAGCAGGCAGAGTGAGAAAACAAATGACACACTGTAAATACAATTGAAATATTAAAAAATTAGCTATTTCTTATCGCATTCTGATATGAGAGTAGGGAGTGAGAAATCAAACAATATGTGGATAATCCAGATAAAATTAAATCTTTAACCATCTGTTATCCTACTCTGCTACTGCTTTGTCAATAGCAGGTAGAGTGGGGAAAAAATGACATGTGGAAACGACAATTAAAAGGTAAATCTTTTGCTTTATTTCACAGTGAATGAATTGAAGAAAGCAATCAATTGAAAGTGTTGCCTCATTTTCACGAAAAAGTCTGGAAAAGGTGACCAAATATAGAATCATAGAAAAGAACCATGGGGATTATTCTGTAAACCTGAATAAAGCTACGATTGAAAAGAATTGCGATCTGGTTATTTCGAGAGATCTAATACACAAGAATAACCCCACAGGTTTATATTGAAGTTGCAGCCACTATAGTGAAGTCAGTATAACATCAGTGTAGCATTCAGAAGAAGTTGGGTTCCATTCCCAAACGCATTAAAAAAAAAAATAACAAACATTTAATAAACAGAGAATTCAAACTAAATGAAGGTGATCTTGGTTCTCGCTTGATTGACTTGCCACACGTTGAGTTCTTCGTATTCTTCGATGCAGGAGTCCACCTAGAATGAAAAAATATTCTCAATAAATGATGACAGCTCGATTTTGTAAGATATTACAGAAACTGACATCTGCATTATTTTTCCGATAACATTTAGATCGGATTCAAACCATTTTGTATATAAAAGAGATGCCCTGATGCATGATCTGGCTTAGTTTTTAGAACATCAGAGAGTACTACAGTAGTTTCGAGTTAGGCCATAAGTTGAGTGGTCAAGTGATTCAATTCCTAGTCCTATTATAAAAGACATGGATGTCCATAACGTGTGAATGACGGTGGCCCGTTACGAATTCGCTGGTACAAAAATCAGAAGTCAAAACTTTGGTTATATCAACCAATAACCACACTATATTCGGAAAGAGTTTGTAAGTTTGTCTAATGTAATAAGTTTGTAATCCGCAATGCAGTCTTTTGCCATGCTGCAAACTGCTTTTACGATTTTGAAGTAGAGTTAGTTACCTGGTCTGGGTTAAACCCTTTGTCGGCACATCTCTGAACAACTTCATTGATTTTGACAGTCTTGTTGGCGCCCGCCACTTCTCGGATTAGAGCGAATATCTTATCAGCTATGTTGACAGCACTGAAATGATAAAAAATATATACACACATGCATGTACAGATTATATTTGTTTTTGAAGTGTCGAATCGAACACTTATAAGTCAACCACTTTATCCGATTAGTTCATTAAGAGGATACAGTACCTTTTCGCCTGAAAACAGAGTAAATCGATCGTTTGCCGTCGACTAAATCTCGTGAACCGTTCACTCAAAAATTTTTTTTTTCAATAATTACATTTTCCAAACGCTTTTTTACACTATTGCATTTTTTTTTCATGAGAATAGTCATATTTTAAAGGAAACACGGCAAACACAAAAAACGGAATTTGAAAAACTGCTTTACGTAAAAATCATTTTTAGAGATTATTATAAGATACCGAAGTTTAATGTCTTAGAAAGAAATGCAGATAAAGGTTTGTTTAAGAAAGTGAATTGAGCAGAATTTCCAATTTATGTTTTGTAATGATTGTACATCCATTTGAAATGTACCATTTCTCCCACTTTTTCTGACTGATTTTTAAAGCATAATTAGATCATAAATACTTCTACAAAAAATTGGAATGATAAAACATTTTATTGTTTACATTTAAAAGCAAAAAAAAAAAAAATAATTAATAATACCAATAAATGGTAACCATTTTTCGGGGATGTCTTTTTCTTACCTACCAATCTTCAGTTTGAGCTCAGTTTGAGATGAGGCTTGGTCTAGAGTGGACGTGTCGAAAATTTCTTTAGATATTTTTAAATCACTGGTCAACGAACATTAGAGATATGAATCAAAGCAATGTATTTTTTACACTACCATAAAAAACGTTTAATATCGGTTGGGGTGAGGGTTGCGCAAAGCGCTGATATATAATATTATTTAAAATACAATAATGTCTTGTTCAGTCGAAATACTTGGTCTTTAGACCAGTATTACTTTAGTTTATGGATAAGCATTTTGAAATAATTATTCGGCAATGGTTTTAAAAAGAGATTCTATTCAATATAATATTAACAGTAGTTGAATAAAAGTCATCTAAATGGAAAAAAAACTTCAAAATTATCGGAGAAGCTAAGATGTTAATAGTAAATATTTTTTACATAATATACAGATGGTAAACCATGTTTTTTGCAACGTTAAGTTTTTTTAATTGAATACATTTTTCTACCGTCAAACGTGTTTTTTTAAACTTATAATTGAACAAAACAGAATGCTAGAAAATATTCGAAATTGATATATGACAAATATAAATACATATGTATGGATACATAATAAACTTTTGAAATATTTTTATTCATACATTTAAGTCATTGTTTTGTACCACCCAGCAAAGTTAGTCCGATGCAGCCGATATAACTTAACGACTTTAATTTATCTATTATATTAAATGATTGAAGACCATATTTTTTCGATAACTTACCAAATTATGTAACAATGTTATACCTACAATACATTAATATTCAAATCAATCACATGGTTTGAATTACTTTTAATATTATTAGTATTGTGTTTTCTTGGCACAACCCTGAAATTTGAACTTGTATATTGGCGTAGAACTAAATGTTCCCAAACATTTATGCATTCGATATAAATTATTCGAATAATTTCTTTTGATCAGATATAATATTCATTTAGTTTCTTCCTTATTGAGTTATATATTATATAAACTTGAAGTAAAAATAAGCACATAATAAAATTTACTAATGGCTTGAAAGAATTATTAACAAGGATTATGAATATTTTCGATAGTTTCGGTATTCACTTAAGAAAAAGTCATTTTATAACAAATAAACTTTGTTATTCCACTGATCGTTTACAAATTGTAACACGTATTTGGCTTTTTCGAGAAGCGCCTTCAGACCAACTATTAATCGTCAAGCTATTAGTTAATGATGTTTACATTTATTCTAAGCAATCAGTAGAATAATTAAGTTTTCTGATAAAAAATATTGTTATTCCGCGCATTCAGTAAAATATACACCCAATCCTTTTTTTTACGCGATTTATTTTTTTGCGATTTTGAGTTTCCGCGATTTTTTTGGACGGCACCGTTACGCTTTTTCATACATTTTTGGTACTTTTTTACACGATTTTGGAACCGATTTATCAAATTATATGAAAATATTTTGTTTTTACGCACCACTATCTGGAACCAACGGATCATCCTGAGATTTTGGATCCTAGATTCACAAGGTCAATAGAAATATGGAATCCGCAATACATTTTAGACGCTATTAATAAAAAACGTAAAGAATTCACTGTGCGAAATGTTCAATCGATTTGATAAGAACGATTACTTAACTTACAATAATTTAAAATTTTTTGTCTAACAAAGTTATAAATATATATATATTATAAATATAAGACAAAGTTACGATAATTTTCGGATTAAATACATAGTGAAAACTATAGCGCGAACCAGAAATAACTATCAATTGCAACTTATAATTCTTTTACTAAAATAATTTTCTATTTTAATCTTATTATGTCAATATTTTAATCTTTTTATGCAACAAAATTATTTTTCAAAACTGTATTCATCAATATCAATATCATAACAAATCATATCAAATCAATATCATAACAAATAGGTTTTACAAAATTAAAAATAAAAATTAATTATTTCAATATATTAGAGAAAGTTTGAGAATTTTGTATTGTATGGTTTGTTTTGCTTCTCCGAAAACCGTTACTAGCTTACTGTTACATTGCAATACCTCATTACTGTCTATATACCCATTCGTGTGTTAGGTGGTATTGTTATTTTTGTAATGAAATATAAAAATGTTTTGCTTGTTTTGATACTGTAAAAATACGTATAGTGGTGGTTACCTATTTCAGTCAGTGCAATATTTATGCTGTAGGTCAAATTTAAGTTTTGCATTCCTACTGAGTCGCCTTAGGGCCATAACAAAGACCTGCGATTCAATTCTAATTGGAGTCCTCTGTTTTCTTACAGTGCCCACTTGCTATTCACAATGTTAGAAGGAGAGGAAACAAACAATAATGGATTCTCTAGAAGTCATTGTTTTCTTTAATAAAATATTTAACTAAAAAAGCTGTTTTCATGTCCATTTATAATAGTGAAATTTTACCGATTTCATCCAAATAACTTGAGTTTATAATGATTAGATTGAATTTTTGGTTATTTATACTTTTTATCGTATTTTTTTGAAATTTTAAATCACATTATACAGGCCCATTATAGGTAAAGTGAGCCAAGTGGTATTTTAGAAAAAAATAAGTTAGATGTCTTGTTTATATATCTTTAGAAATCAGTCTCAAACATGACTTGATAACATACAAAATATAAAATATCAAATGAAATTCAAGTTTCATTTTTAAACCATTTTGGAATGAGCCGTGTTTGCAAATAATACCTCATTTAATATAAACAATTTATTTTCATATGTATTGCGATTTAAATTATAACGGTATTTAATATGGGCCCATTAGAGGTGAAGTGAGCCAAGTGGTATTTTAGAAAATGTAAGTTAGATGCATAGTAATATTCTACACGTCGTTAAGTATCATAATAGTGAAGTAACCTCATTTAATACACATTGCAATAGTGTTATCTCCGTAAAATAAAAATATGCAATCCACCAAAACACCAAATAAATATGTGATTGTGCTCAAACGTTTTACCACTTTACTAGTCGGCTCACTTCACCTCTCAAGGGCCCATATGTTTTATAACTTTATGAGAAATATTTTAAAGTCATTCAAGATCAATTTGAGGAGAAATAATGTTAACATCCATTTCCAAGATTTCAAATGTAAGATCGAAAAAATCTTTGTTCGATATTATCCTTGCTGTGACTCCATTTGATTTCTAGGGAAAATTTCTTACCAGTAGACTGATGCATTATTGACAAATAAGTGAACCTGGTATAGCATATGTCTGAGCTTTTATAAAGTGTCAGGTTTGGATCTATTGAATAAGTGGCAAATTGTTTTACAGCAGTAATGATAATGATGAATAAAATCTCACCGATTAGCCATTGGGTCATCAACGTGCATAAGAGACTGCTTTGACATTTCCACGAGCCGAATTGCTTCCGAGACGTCTTCTTTCTCCACTAGTTCCGAGAGCCTGCAAATTTCAACAGATATTAAACAAAATTTGAATCGTTCAAAGGCATCTTCAGGCGTTCAAGCGCACAGATGAACTTGAACTGACGTTTAGTAAATAAATATATCTTGCTTAAATAAGAAATAAATGTATCACTAAAATTAAGGTTTAAGTTTAAAGTTGAAGGTTTCGCCATTGCTGGCAAAATGGATTAACCTAGCGTTTCCCAAACTTTCACAAGCCCAGAAAGCTGTTACTAAGTCACAGTGCAATTCATACGCGTACATGTAGATTTTACTGATGTTTTTCAGGTTTAGTGGCTATTTTCTGAATTACCTGAGTCGTGCAAGGGCTGTGGCCAGTCGGAGAATAGCCAGTAAGTTTCTGGCGGATGTGAATGTCATGTCTCGCGAGTTACGAGCTTCTTTCCGGAGTTCCACATATGATGCTGAAATCAATAACATTGAGATATTAAGTTTATCTATGCATTGAAATTATAAAAAACATTGATCTGGGATGAATAATACTTAACCGTTTGTGTCATCTATTATCTATTGCCATTCTCGTATATTTTTTTTTATTCAGATATAGATACAACACATCAATCTATCAGTCAGATTATTTTTATTATTTGTTGCGAATGAATAAAAGACTTTTTTAAAAATGTTAATATTTGTACACAAATCAGTAGACATATATCATTGAGTGTAAAATCGCAATTTCGATTCAGTTCTTCTCCTGGAATCAACGTCAGTAGAGCGCCATACGCCCACATGTTAAAGCAAAAATAAATCTAGGTCCGAATTGTAAGTAATAACTTCTAGAAAAATATTTAAAAGTAATTATGAATTATTTTAATTTACACTTTTAAATATTTACTTCTTGAAACAATAATGATCTTCCCAGATTAATCCGTAACCAAAATATATAAGGAAAGGCTGGAGTCTATATTAAAATCTACAACCCTGAATTTATTCATACAGCAATCTTGGAATAACACTAGTTTAGAGGGAACGTTGATCTCAACAGAAGTTTTTTCAACAGGAACTGTTTGCTACAGAGTTTCAAGAGAGTAGGGATAAAACGATAGGACTAGTGGTCAATTAACCGCTCTAGACTCAACTAGATTTACACAGTATGTACATGTACCACGATATGCGATAATTTCTTCAACTCACCGACAATATAGTCGGTCAACTCTTCTGGAACAAAGGGATCCTTCCGTTTGCAGAGGGAGATGTATCTTCTCATCAGTCCCATGTCGAGGGCCTTGATCCGTGACGGGGGCTGCTTGCTGTGTGTGTGGACATATGTTATGTGGCGAGCGAGCTCCAAGTCTTTGTCTCTGAAACATTATGAAACATATGATTAAAACACTATCCGTGGGCCATTGACACTGCACTACAAGACGGGGATGTAGGTTACCAACTCCCATCAAGAAAAAATCACAAAAGTATTGTTAGTTGTGTCAGAGGAACTAAGCCATTAATTGGTACCATTGTCAATTGTTACCTGTTCGGTTTATCCTGGATGAGCCAGAGTAAGTCAAAACGGGAGAGGAGGGCGGCAGGCAGTTGAATATTTTGCTCAATTGATCTCTTTGGGTTGTATCTACCGTATGCTGGATTCGCAGCGGCCAGGATTGATACTCGGGCATTCAGGCAGGTCATTATTCCAGCCTGTAATGGTTTGCACGAAAGCGTAAATAATACATTCATTACTCTTTAAATGCATCAACTATTGTTACATAACATCGGAAATTTACTAAAACCTTGTATCTCAAAAAGTACAGGTACACACTTAAATGTACTTTATTCTATCGCTATAAAACACCACTGGAATGGTTTTGTCTTCAATATCTTTGATGAAGTTAACAATGAAAGAAGCAAAGACGTTTTCATCCATACCATCGTCTCCTTCATGCTGAACATAAGCATATTACCATATATTTTTGCTGTCGTTTTTGTATTAGGTTAAAAAGAGCATGAAATATATTTTTTTTTGGATACGAGTTAAAGGAATGTGTGTGTATTGAAATTCTGAATTCATTACATCAAAAAATTGAAAACTGACAAAAGTTGAAACGAGCTTGTAAAAAATTAACGACAATATAGTTAGTAATTTAACAGTGCTGTGCAATCATTAAAAAATGCATCTCTGACATTTTCTCACCATCCAACTATGACTATAATTCAGTAATGCACAACCCGCAGCCAGTTTTGATTTTTTGTGGCCTTCAAATGTTTTTCCTTAAAATTAAAATATAGTACATATTTGTTTGGAGTAAACCATTGAATTTAATAAATTTGAGCCAGCTCTTTCTTTCGTTAATGAAGGAGAATAAATCGGTTCATAGAAATAGACCTACTGGTAAAAACTTGGATTCGACTTAATACAAATATTAAGTCATATTCAAGTTCCAGTAAAATTAACCAGCACAAGAATCACATTAACTTTTGAATTACATGGAGACATTATCCATTCTGACAATGGTCCAGGACAAACTGGGAAACTTAAAAACTTTAAATGTGGGTCTATTAACCTTTGCAATACTAATAGTCTGTTGTTCCATGACTTCATGAATTGAAGTTCTATCGGTCTCCGCCATCTTATCAAACTCGTCGATGCAGCAGACACCCTGATCAGCGAGCACCAGAGCTCCACCCTCCAGTGTCATCTCTCCGGTGATGTGATCCTTCATGACGGCGGCCGTGAGACCGACTCCAGAGCTTCCTCGCCCGGTGGTGTACTGTGAACGGGGGGCCAGCCGGTCGACGAAGCTCAGCAACTGGGACTTTGCTACTCCGGGATCTCCCATCAGGCAAACGTTTATGTTGCCGCGAATCTTCATGCCGTCTGGACGTCTGGTTATCAAAAGTGTTTATTATCATAATGTACATTCAGAAGACTTTCAGGGATATCCAATGCTTTGTATATGTGTTTCTATCAACCACCACATGAAATTAAACACTAATTCTAAAATGACAATTTTCCGGAAGGCCAAATGTGTAGTAAAAAAAACATTCAACTCATATTATTGGAACAGGAGTGCTAAACAGTGGAGTATTGGGTTTTTAACCGAGGCAGGGATGGAGCTGGAGTATAGAAAATTTGTAGTGCTTTACTACACAAGATATTTATCATTAAAATTGAAACTTCATCCTATATTCAAATGAATGTATTTTTATAAATAATAATTCTAATGATTTGAACGAATTCAAACAAATGTTTCCTCATTACATCCGAGATCTCGCTATTTCTGTGATCGTAATAACCGAGTTCGACTGTACTCATAAATAATTTATGATTCGAAGAATTATAAGTAATAGAATTTATGATATATGAATTCGAAGTAATAGAAGCTATTACTTTAAATTTGAGCGTATATATTTTTTGCTCTCACCTTTGTCGGTTTTTTTACGAATAGAAATAAGCGAATGTTATCTTCCTATGAAACAGGAGCTCTAAAAAATTATACCCAAAACCTAATTAAAACATTGTGTGTTTTCATGAGGTCGTTGATATAACCAATAAAATAATGTTCATAATACATACTTATCAACACCTCCTACGAGCAATAGCAACAGCGCCTTCTTGACATCCTCGTGGCCGTAAATTTCCGGTGCAATACTCTGAGCCAGCCTCAAATAGAAGTCATCTTCGGTCAGTTGAGCCAATTCTTCTTCCGACAGCTCATTGTACAGCGAATCCTTTTGGTCCGATTGATTTAGGCAGGTTATAAACTAGAAAATAAAACAAATTATAAAAGCATGTTTACAATAATTTCTAATTATTGTTATAAATGTTAAACGTAATAGTGTTGTTAGTTATTTTCTATGAAATTACGCCATTAAATATATTGTACATTCTCTGATCTCCGAACATAAAGACAGCACCCCGTCATGGAGACATTCGAACTGGCTGAGCCTTGTGCTGTGGATGCCTCCGGAAGTCCCTAATCCTGCCTGCCTCCTCTTCCGACCGGTGGGATTCCGGCGTCCTGGGCAAACAAAGGTTACTATCCATAGGATGTACTCGGCAAAACTGAGAGATACTGGCATGTCATAGATAGCAAGGCAATTGCCAAGAGACAGAGAAACATGGAGGTGCCACATAACAGCTATATGCTCCACATAGGGAGCGAATACGGTCACAGAAATATATTGACAATTTTTACTGTTACTACACCGTCAATCTGGAAAAAATGCTCAGTATTTCAAGAAGTGTGTACATATATTGTTAAATATCAAAAACCGAAGCAAATTCATTAATATAAATAAATTTTGTGATTTATTCATTTACAATTCTTAAAATTAATAGTTACTGTGTGACCGCTATACCAGTGCGTGCGGGACCGTGGCGCTGCATGCATTTCCGGTATGACACATCGCAAAATAAAGTTTGCCAGAATTTGAAAATCTTTGTTCCCTAATAATACTCAAAAAAAAGATTTTACAACAAAATTAACGTTATTTATATAAATAGTAAATGAGTTTCAATATTTTAATAATAACCCGTTGTTTATAAAACCAGATTCTCCGCCAGCATGAACAATAATATATCTCTGACCAACAGAATCCGATGTCATAACGCCTTTTACTTCTTTGCCATCTTGCCAACATTTTTTCATGACATATGATGGATGAATAAATGTTTCATCTACGTAAATTACAGGACGTTTCTCATTTTCCCGATTGTTTTTTAAATTCAAATCCCATACTGTGTAGTAATTTACGTAGATGCTCTCGTTCGCCTTGATAATTTATGTCAGTTTTTAAAACCCTTAAAAGACTTCGGTATTTTTAATTTTATAATATAATATATTTTTATACGGTATTTATTTTTTTACCTCGTAAAATGATTAAATTTTTTGCCTGATGGCACACATCAAAATTGTCTACTATGATATTTTTTTTTCTTATCTTATGTTTTGAGGGTGATTTCATAAGTTTGTCTCCTGTATGTATTAGCCATCTTTTTTATGTTTTGAGTAGTTCTTACACTCACATCTATAAACAAACAAAAATGGAATAACATAAAGTGAGCTGTTTCGGAAAGGACCATTAGGATTCATTCATATTTTAAAATAAGTCATTTATATATTGCTAAAAATATTTCATATATAGAGTGTTTATAAGAAAACAGTTATTTTATTGTTATTTAAAAAAACAAATAATAATTTGACTCGCAATTAAATCACAGTTAATATTTTTCCCCATTTTTAAAAATTGGGGAATTTTTTTAGAAGTTGGTAATACAGTGATTTCATACCTGTCATTTTTGCAATTCGTTCATTTGCTTTTTCCAGAGGAATTAATGGTGATCCATTTATTTTTTCTTCTTCACAAAACTTCGTTACATTGGCGATGATATTTTTAGCTTGAGAGCGCAAAGGTTTAGGCATGATTGAAGCGATAATCAATATGATGACGGCACGACTTTTCAATTAAGACTAAAAGCATAGACTAAGTGAGGTAGGTAGAATGCGCTTTGCGGAGGGGGGGGTGCAACTTTAGTTTCAACGGTCATCGCATTTCCGTGCGCAAACTTATAGCGGTCAGGGTCTACAAGGAAACAGCTTGGACTCACATGAGCTTCCACATATGTTTCGCTGAGGAGCCCACTGACGGCTTGCTGGAATCCAGACTTGAGAAGTGGCAAGAATATTCCTGTGATGCTGATGTGGTCTCCGGGTTGAGACGAACGAGTTGTTTCTCCTCGGCAGTATATTGTCAGAGATCGGGGAATGTGACCGACAGGTACTTGATCGGACTAGAAATATAAGAGAACCGATGACCACATATCAACATATTGAGTTATACTATAATATTTAAAATATTTTCTTAGCCGATTCACATGGAAAATAAGTCATATTGTTCTAGCACTACATTAACAATATGAAATTAAAATTGATAGCGTTTGTTATTCGAATGGTTGTCTAAGTAGGTGTGACATGTGCTTCGAAAAACTTTTGTGTAAAATACCCTGCAGGCAAACAGAAGCGCAAGTCACGCAAGTTTTCTCCAATTGTTACTAAAGTTTCAATGAAAACCTACATGCTCTTGTATTTTAATCTCCTGGAACTTCATGAATCGAGAGCCTCTGGTCTGCAAGTAGAGTCTGCCGCCCGACTTGTTCACCCGACAATCGTCAGTGATGCAAGTTCCCAGCGGAAGGAATGTCATGGAGTGGACGGGCTGGTAAGTCTCAGCGCCGCATTGGTCACATGTGTATGTCGCTACGCACATCATGGGTTTTACTTCTGTGCACCGGGTTACTATGCCTGATGAATGGTAATTACATTTCAATTTTTGTAACTCTGTTTTAAGTCTTAGATAGTGAAGTTTTTCAATATGTTCAAAAGTAGTTTTTAATTTCACTATTGTATATAAGTTAATTGAAAACAAATAATATCAGGATTAAACTGTTGCTAAGCTAAACCAAGCCAAATGTATAAACCAATGTATTTAATTAATAAAAACACAATATTCCTTTGTACTTTATTCCACTTTATTTAAAAGGTCAGGACCGGTTCCGCTCATAGCGAGCATTGTCGAAATTAGAGTAGTAGTTTTAAATGTTTTTAAATGTAAATCTATTTTTTAAATTCATCCGTTATGTGATATGTTGTATTCTTTTCAAGCAAAATGGCATAGCAATCATTTGCTGTTCATTCGTTGCCTGGGATGTCTCAAAGTGAATATAATAGGTAATGAAGTACATGCAAATTGGATCTACAATAATACCTCGAACAGTCACGAGTTTTCCGATATGTTCAGCTTTCACTTCACGAATCGGTAGAGATTTGTTCACGGACATGTCCTTGAAGTACACTTCACTGAAAGTAAGAAACACGAGGATCAGTAATATCATCAACTGAGGAAAATGTAACAAAGTACGAAGATCGTTGGGTACAAAATCATCTACTATTAACATTATCCATTAGGCAGTGGATATCGACGTTGTATGTCGAGCATGAGGAAATCACAAAGCACTTCCAAGATTCCTTGACACCCACAATTGCTCTGCTTCCTCTCAAGACATGTCAGTACCGTTAAGTTCCAACGAGTATATCCAATGGATAGTACTCGATGATCAAGGACCATTAGATCCCACCGGTAAGGGGAGGCTCTGCAGGGCATCTACAGCATATCGATATCCCCCAACAAACAAAGCAGTAACTTACTTTCAGTCATTTTCTAATAACAAAAAACGAGGTTGAAATAATACTAATTAAAAATGAATCAATAAAAATTCATTAGTATTCTTTTCCCTCAATATAAAATATTCTAAAATAAGTAATTAGTGTGTTAGTAAAGTGTCAATGTGTCCAGGGTGACCAGGGGTCGATATACCGCAGCTCTTCAGTCATCAACTTACAAACTTATCACATTTTTTACCCTAAAAATCCATATTGCATATTTATGACTCTAATAATTTTGCTTCCCTGTTTCCATGACAACTTAGTTCTTCTCACTTGAAAGTTTGCCGACCCCTATCCTAGAAAGTTGCAATGTCTTGGCATTACCACTTACGTAACAAAAGCTATCTGGTCGGTTTCATTATCTTCAAACTTTTCACAAAGTCACACCATCTCACCCCCAATTATATTCTTCTTTCTTTGAACATATCCGCTCCGCAGCACCTACACATTTCCATGTCTTCTGTCAATTACTTTGCTTCTTCTCATGCGTCAGTTCCACCGGTTGGAAAAAGAGGAAAGTAGAATTAAGGCTCTTTGCAGCACGTTACCAAGCCAATTCCAACGCCTCTCCATGACCACTGATGTGACGAGGCGCTGCCTTGTACGTTCTCTAATCTCCAAGTTCCACACAAAATTAAACCACCTTATCTCCATTATCGGGCGCAAGCATCAATTTAAGAGGCTCAGTATACAGTTTTCTAGGTTGTCGTCGTGTGCCATGCAAAGCAGTACTGGTAGAATGCAAGCGTTGAACAAACGACGTTTGGTTTTAATCGTGTAGAACTGTGTGCCAATTATATACTTAATTTCAATTATTGTTAACTTTTCCGGTTCTAAGCTCAAGAAATGCGACCCCAATACCCACATTTTCTTAAATATCTATTTTAATATGGGTGATACAATGTTTATAATTAAGGTATTCTTATATCATAGTTTTTTGGACCTTTTGTAGTTTATATAAATACGCGATAACGCAATAACGAGATAAGCGATCGTTCGTAAGATAGCTGGCTAAACGCGTCAGTTGCAAATTAATATGTGTGCTGGGATGAGGTCTTTTTTACGCGCAACTTAACCCTTACCACTCCAGAGCATTTTTCATTGAAATTTTAGCAAATCCAAGCATTAAATCCAAAAATATTAGAAAAAATTAGTATACTTATAAAAAATTGAAAGAAAAATTTCCAGTGAAATAATGAATATTTTTTTTTAAGAATTATATATTTATGATATTTCTTAAAACAATCTCCTAAATGCATATGTGGTTTGTTTGGACATGTGTCACAGTATTCGCTGGTTTCACGTCTGTCGCCTTTCACTGCCCTTTTTGAGCAGACCACACAGTCTCTCTTTGCACCTTTACTCAAAATATGAAGTTTTCCATCAAGTCTGTTCTCTGATGGAGCGGAAGTAGATGGCCTTTTTCGGAGATCTTTGTAGTCATTCACTAATTGATCCACTAAAGTTTTGATAAAATTTAAATGGGTCATAGGTTTCTCATTATTCTTTTTTTTACGACTTTTTTCTATGACGACGACTATCGCTAGCAAATACAATGCACAATTGAATGCCAAGTGTTTATACCAGTGATGAGATCATTATACCGTCACCGCTATCGTAACTTGCACTCATTGCTTAGGGCGCCCGTACGGCGACATCGGAGTTGTTTAAATATTCTCTATGTCACCGTAGCGGCGCCAACGGAGTTTTAAGAGTTAAAATATGATTATTTATTAAAAAACCACGGATTTTTATAAAAAAATGTATGAGGAATGATGCAGAGAGATATTTTAAAGCCCTTAGACTATTTTTTTTTTTGAAATTCATAAGAATAAGGCCAATAATGAGGAAACCACTGGGGTCCCTAAACGACCCCCATTGGCAGAGAAGTATTTTTCTAGTCTCCGAGCCGCGAGAGTTAATAAAAATATAAAAAAAACAATGCACAAGAAGATAGAGATAGATTTTTAAAATTCAAATTAATGCTTACTATCGGCGGATGAGTTCAGGAGGGTATTTATTACGAGGATCCCTCTGCTCTCCTACGTTCCGGTGCTGAGACTCCAGCATGAGCCTGTGCTCGATGTATACGTCTAGTGCATCTTTTGCCACCACCTATAAAACGGAAAACATTACCATAGAATTTCACTGATCGTGCATAATCAGAACTACATATTGCTTGAAGGTGTCAAGAGACATATGTTGCAAAAAAAAGCAGTGAAGACTTTAACAGCTGGTTTACTAGATTTGCAAATTATATCCAAATGATGACAAGCTGAGCAATTAACATGTCAATCTTCAAATCATCTCGGCACAATTTTTTTTCGTCGAAGAAGTCATTACTCAACCCTTTTTGTTTTGAAGCGAGTAAGAACAGAAAGTTGCAGTTAGGAAATGGTGGTCTTTCTATCCATTTCAGAATTGGATAGGATGGGTGGAAAAGGATCAAAACATCACTGACTTTTGTGCTTTTGGATACCAAATCTAGGAATCGGTGAATGATAGTGTTGATTATAAAATAGACCGAAACTTCGTATAAGGTTTATAATAAAATTATTTAATAACACTAATCAATTGTCTATTTATCTATACCTCTGTTCTTGACAGTTTGCAAACTGTCAGAAGTACGCAGAAGAACAGAGCTTATATTTTAATGTAAAAACAAAAAAAGATTAACCATAAGCGTTACCATATGGTAACAGTGAACAAAGTTGTCCATGATTCATCCTTTGTCTACCTGAATATAGTTGCCTTCACTCAATTTTGATTCAAAAGGATACTGATTTCAGTTATTCATCAGCTGCGGGGACGGAAACAAATACCAAAACACATGCGATTTTAAGAAATTCCGTTGATAATTTTTTTTCCTAAAAATTAACTTTTTGAAATTGTTGGTTATTATTTTATCAAAATTTTTAAGTATTTTACATTACTTTTACTAATATATTTATTTTGAAATTATGTTGATCTAAAGAGGTCAAATTTTATTAATTAAAAAAAAACTCGTATGGAGGGTTAAAATAAAACTAATATTGATAACTTTGTTATTCCACTGGCACTTTGAGAAGCATTTTCGGACTGGTGATGCTTCAAAAGTACAATGTACCGTTGAATAGTTTATTTTTAAGAATATCAAATTTTAAAAGGTATCACTTATACCATGCCGAGTGTCCACCAAACGGCTCAGGGGACTTTGCATATAGCCTTATGGCTACAACAACAATAAGTTTCTTACTTTAATCTGTACAGAATTCTATTTATTTTTTTCCTACATATCAAATTAGAACTGTGGTTGTTTAAATCACTACAATTGGATCTTACATCTTTCTCCTTGTATAGCGGAAGAAGCTCGTAAACCACATCAGAAGCGAGGTTAGAGTACCGCCGAGTGTTTTCAACAATGGCTGATGCCAAGCTCTCATTGTAATCGTTCACATCATCGAGATCTATGATGAACGCAACCTAAAAATAAAAAGGGTTATCATAAATCGTAATAGCTTTTTATATATGTATATATATTTATTAATTTAAGATTTCGACTGAAGGTGCTTGGTGGAATTTCAATATTAAATTTGAATCCATAACCTCTTAATTTATTGTCATGATGAGACAACTGAAAGTTTAAGATCTCTCATACACCTACGATCGATGGGTACATAGCATTTTCATGAACGCAAATAAACAAAAAAAAAACATAAATTGTAGTACAGCACTTTCATCCACTAATATCTTCAATTTGATCCGTCTTTTAGCTGCACATATTATACCACGAAAATCTTAAGAAGTCATAAATACAAAGGTTTAAAGATTAGTACCTGTTCTCTGTGAGCCAATTTTGTCAGCTGCAGGGCATACTTAAAGATCTTTTGACCATCTTCGTTTGATCCACAAAACTCAGAAAAGAACGATTTGAATGTCTCTGTAAACGATAAATAACGGAAATGTCATAATTAATACGGCAAAATTAATAATTAAATAACGTGTATGTGTGATTTACTAACCTCTATCAGCAGCATAGTCGCGACCGGCCATATTTTGAATAAGTTAAAGCACTTTCAAATAAATTTAAAAGTAGTTTCTGTTGGGCAAATGATAATACGCACACCGTGTTTTAGTTTGTCGCTGTCAGTGTTTGGCGGGAATATATGGTTCGTTTGTTGAACGTCAAGCCAATTAGTGCGTACACTTCGTTCGATATGATACTGGTCAGTTTATACTTGAACCACGGTAAAGAATTTTCAAATTAATTATCAAATTTTTGGTTTATTTTTAGTTATAAAATATTCACATTATAAAAAAATGATTATTTATTTAGGAACATTTCTGCATTTTATTTTTAGATAAAAAATAGGGTACCTATTCGTTTTTAGGCTAACTTTTTTTTCTTTTGTATCACATCGAAAATAACATCTCCTCGACGATACACTTCAGTGACATTTCTCTTCTTCTTTTACGTCAACCATGTTTTTACATTTCTTATCATGCAAATACTACATAATTACACTTTCAATAACAAATTTCATGAAATACAATCATTTTCATATGGTGGTATAATTTAACATAAGATAAATAATAAAAGCCATACTCAATTCTTGTTTCGAAGCATCGGGCAAACGACGTCATGCCTACTGCTGCAGTCTGAACTATAATATGACAATCAGTCAAATCTTTTGGTCTCATGTCATACTGAATTGGTTGCATCTAGGGCAAATTACAAGGCATTCAAAGAGTTTAGAGTGTTCTGTGGAGACGAATGGAAGTCAATTTATAAAATGTCTTTAACAAACTCCATTATAACTTATCATTCTGAAAATTATATTGCATACAATCAAGTCTTGGGGAGTTATTCTTCGGGACATTTCTGGTAAATTTTTTGAATGTGAATAGCGTTGTTACCCGCAAACGTGGGATGCCGTAGTGTGTGGTGGTGGGTACAACGTTGAAAAATATATTTAATTAAATATTTATAAATACAATTTTAACACCCTTCCTCTTATTTATATTAAGCCTATTAGAATGCAGAGTTACTCGGATAAACAAACAAAAAGAAATGATAGGGTTGATTTTTAGTAATTGGTATTGATGACTGATTTCATCATTGCAATATACAATAGCCCACTCAGATTTCAGGAATACCATTTGTACATTTATAATCACGGAAATAGCGAGATGTCAGACGTAATGAGGAAACATTCGTTGACATTTTATTTTATGGCTTTCTCCATATATTTATTCACTTTTATTATGAGCTACTTTTTGGGCATACTGAGTAAAAATATTGTCAAAATTTTTCTGAAAACTGTTAATGTATCGATTGTTTAAAAACTACATTTTCGACCCGAAGCAAAAAAATCCGACTGGGCAGTTAACTAGACTGATGCCACTGGAATCGGATTACGATATGAAACTAGTAAGTGTCTAAATACCTAATTGATTTTTTCGCCAACAACATTGAAAAAGTATCCACGCACATGGTTAAAATTATAATATGACAGAAAAATGTAATATGTGTTTATCGGGTGTTTAAATAAATTTCTAATTGTGTATTTTATTTGAATTGTGACTTTTTGTGTTGTGTGACCGTTTCAGATACTTCATGTCTTCATGTGATGGGCATGTTTGTAAGAATTTAAAAATATCTATTCTATGATATAACGAGTAATGCTTCTAACGAGCGAATTCAGTCGGTCCCATCTTCCTCGTAATAACCAAGTTTGACTGTATATAAAAACACCCCCATTAAGTATTATTCTAAAACTTCAGTAAAACAAGTTCGCTTCAGAGGTAAATATATGTATTTATTTTTAATAAGTAGGTTATAATGATATTTGAAGATTCACAGTTATAATATATTAATAAAGAATATATTTTAAAAACATACCTCGAATTGCACATTATTTGTGATAAATAATTAAATAAATAGAATTGTTATTCTTAATGTACTATTTTGGCAATTGAAATTATGTCTACGACTTACTGATATTTTAGTTTTGGGGAGACATCGGGGATACCTACGATTAGTAAAATTTCAATATCATATAATTAAGTCTTTGAGAATCAGGTTTCTTAAAATAAATCTACAACCAAAATGATAAGTTTCTAATTATAACAATGATTTAATATTTTATAACATATTTTTAATAATGGAAGTTAAATTATGATTATAGATATTAAATACTGAGACTGTTAAGAAGCATGTGTAATGAATTGATGGATATTTTTTTGTAATTTTCTGTAGATAGTTTAAATGTATTATAAAAGATAAAACTTTGTTGTCTTTTGAAATATCTCGTAAAATACAATACTTATTACACATTCGATTGCTTTTATAATTATTGCCTGGATTGTGTGCAAGAAACAAAGTGCTTGGTGGAGAATCTTGGAAGCACATAGGGAGTTGACATAGCTAAAAAGCGAAGTATAGTTTTGATTCATTAATTGGCGATGCAATCTTTGCCTAAATTGGTAAAAAAAGCTTTTTATATTACATTTGTCATTGAATAAAAGTGGCCTGCAGCTGAGAAACAATATGGTTTGATATTATACAGGATTTAGGACATTTTCAACTAATGGAACTCATTATTTGGTTCAGAAATGTGGAGGCCCGAAAAAGCTAGTGCAAAAAAAGAAAGAGCCAATAGAATAGTTGAGTATTCTTTTTACTTATCAATTTATTATATCGTTGGGCGAACTCTTCAAATTAAATTTGCCAGCTTAGCATTTATGAATCAACTGAAATAATGATTGAACTGAGTCAAAAAAATAATAAACCACTAAAATGACTCTGCATCACTTCAAATTAAATTTCATTACTTTATTAGTGTCATTGTTGGATCTCATAGAATTCTATTATAATTTGATTAATTTCTATTCTTTATACCGTATTGGAACTGCAGAGTATTTTGAAATGAAAAGGCATATGTGGTCACCAGAAACAGGGTGAGATTCTAAATGGTTTGGACTAGATTTAAGTCAACCTTAATCAGTTTTCGGGTTCGGCCAATCGATTTATTTGAACCTAGTGTTAATATGGAAGGGTTTGGCATTATGACAGTTTCGGTAGATCAAACTGCAAAGTAATTGTTTTCTTTTAAAATTCAATACAAAATGAAAATCTTAATTCCTACGATAACTTCACACACAGTAAAATAATATTGACTTAAAAGTTCCGTTTAGCGATTGTTCGAAGAAATCTTCGAGGGATATTAATAATCAAGATACAAAATTGCACATTATTCGTTCACGTTATTTCAAAAATGATTGTGAAGTCAAAAACATTAAAAATAATTTACAATATAAGATCACAATATTCATAATTCATTACGATTAGTTTACAATAAATATTACATTCCGATTCAATATTATTCAGTACTTCTGTCACAATCATAGATCACCCCATGAATTATTGTTTTCTCTACGTCACATCACCCGTGTTCTATCTTGGTATGTTGTAAAATTGGAAAATTAGTGGACACATATCGATAACAGCGCTACTTTACGAAAGTAAACCATGTCACCCGACAAAGACTCGAGAATAGATTCTTGCGTCAGATATTGGAGATGAGGTGGTTTGATTTTGTGAGGAGCTTGGAAATTAGGGAACGAACAAAGCAGCGTCCTGTTACATCAGTAGTTGTGGAGTGACATTTGCTGATGGCTTCGAAGAGTGTTAATCCTGCCTGTCTCTTCTTTCAATCGGTGTGATTACAACGTTGTGTACAACTGTCAAGTACTATGGTGATGTGTGGTGGCCATATGTAACACACATGGAGCGAATACGGTTAAAGAAGAAGAATTTTCCATAAACCTCTTTGTCTCTTAGTTCTTCCTCACAATTTAATTGGACCCAATCACCTTTAACGGTTTAAAATTGTATATGAACAAAATAGTGTTTGGCCCATAAGTTCAAATCTTTTGTGGCTCATTTCATGTGAGGTCAAACACAGCATGGCCTCAACATTGGAAAAAGGTATGGGCTTCTTTATTAAGAAGTGCTTTGATTTTTTGTTCTGTTCAGACTAGTTTTAGTGGGTTGGAAATTTTTCTTTTTGTATACATAAAAATATAACGTTCAAATGCATCTTATTCAAACAAAATAATAATGAATATATCACAAGATAGAACACGGGTGACGATTTCTGTTATATAATACAAAATTAAGTTTTTAAATTTGATAATGCCGTGAAATAAAATAAGTATAATTAGTTTGGCACAATAAGTTTTCTTTTAGGCCTTGAATTATTCATCAATAGGTCCTGTTAAGTTACAAAGTTATAAATAATATTATTTTGACATTTGAGTAAATTTGGCAAAGTGATGACATGATTTGAGGCATCTAGTTCCAAAAACATGAAATATCAAAATGCTGAATTTTTAAACCGATCTGATTAGAAGATTAAATATATATGTTAATATTTCTTTCAATTTTCAGCAATTCGTAGAAAGAGATGTGATGTTATGTTAGCGTTCTTCAATCTATTAAGATTTATTATATATCCAATACAATTAAATAGCAACAGGTAAATAGCTCAAAATTTTAAGATTTTTAGTGAATAGATATTTTCTTCATAACTGATTTATAATTATATTCAACTGATGATGAGTGAAACCATTTCCGAACTCAATAAGTAAATTAGTATAGAAGAGTGTTTGATTTTTTAATAAAATACCATTTCACCAAGTATTGACAGTGAACACATTAAAAGTGATCAAAGTATACTTTATATATAAATAACCTTATAAATTAATAGTAAATTTGAAGATGCTTGTCAAAGAGGTGAAACAGAGTCTCAATTAGTAATACAATCGGTGGAATAACAAAGTTATCAAATGTATTTTCTATACTAAATAGCAGTCACACACTTTTACTAGTACGAGAACAAGTGATTGTGCATTTTTGGAATTAAATGCCTCAGTTAAAAAAAAGACATTTTAATTATATATTAAGTCTGTAAATCGATGTGGCGTTTTACTTGGCCACAGGAACTATCATTGAAATTCAAAGATCTTTTTACAAGACAACACACGATTACATATTATTGACACATATTTAATCACAAGTAAATTTAGAAATAAATATATTTTACACTGATTTTAGTATCACTTTAGAAGGATGTTCAAGTATATTTGATTAAACCTATCTAAATGCTAATAATAATAAGGATTTACAAAGGATATATTACTTTTTTATACATATTTACAATTATAAATTAAATATCCTTAATGTTATGTTTTAATAATATTATTGTAATAAAATGTGAGACAGAGGAAATGAATTGTAAAGAGTTCAAATGTTTTGGAAAATAAAAATTTAAAATTTGGCCATCTTGTTTTAGAAAAGTATCTTTTGTTTCAGTTTTATCTAACTGTCAAACATTTTTCATGGAAATATACAATTAGTTGTCACTTACAGCTCAACATATCAAACAGATAATTGAGAGCTCGATTAGTGAAGTGAGCCAAGTAGTAAAATGGTAAAACTTTTCTATTGGACTTAGTACAATCAAGTCTTTACTTGGTGTTTAGGTGGATTGCATATTATTATTTTAGGGAGATAACACTATTGCAGTGTGTATTTTCCAAGCTCACTTCAATTTTGAGATACTTTAAGACATGTAGAATATTATAACGTAACTAACTCTTCCTAAAATACCATATGGCTCACTTCACCTCTCAGGGGCTCAATTGTAATATTATTCTTGCTATCCAGTTTTTTAGCAAGTTAAACCAACAAATGTGTATTTCAGAATACAGTGGAATACAGTCTTTGTTTTTTTAAGGGACACCTTTAAAGAAAACGATAAATGCAGGAATATCTCATAACCTATAAATAATAATAAAAAAAGGATTTTATAAGACATATAACACTTGCATATTCTTTTTTTAAATGTATGTATGAAATAATAAAGAGAATCAGGATTTTTTTTGGGTAAATATGCTTTACAATGTGGTACTCTAATTCTCCTCAAAAATTAACTAAAACCTTAAAAAAATAATACAATTCTCTAAGTAGCTTAATTATGAATAAGTAAATATAAAAAAACACGTTTTTGGAATCAAGAAACCTGATAATTCAGGAGAATGACAAATAATCTTTACGAAAATTCATCGCCATATTTCAAATATTCTCTATGGTTTGCAGGAGTTCCATTTCGCATGTCATGTTAACTTTTTAATACAGATTTTAGATTTGTATTTTGTGTAAATTATAGTTTTTCCTAAGTTCCAACGTTTAATAATTTAGCATTTTCCTATATGTAATTAAATATTCTACAAATTTGCATTATTATCAGCGGAATTTAGTTCAGTTTCAGGTATAAAAAGAGAAGCATGTTGTAAAGCATAATTACCTTTTTTTTCAAAAAAGTTTTCTTTATAGTGATTTGCATTTTTTGCAGTGTGGTATTTCAATTCAAATAAGGACCACTCTTCTCCGGTCAGATGTGTCTATTTTATATGAATAAAAATATGGTTTTACTTATCCGAATGCCATCACTGTTGTGACTCTTTTGTCGTTTTTTATATTATATATTTTTGTTAATTTGAAATATATAATGAAAACACTTTGTCTGCAAAATCACTGATAGATACATGTCGTGATTCGAAGGGTTAACACTGTTCTCGTGGGTGTTTCATCCAGAACTAAAAAACAAAGAAGTTAAACTATGAAAGCGAGAATTAAAGATCCAGATTCCACTGTACCTAAAAACATGGCTTTTTAAAAAAATACTGGTTACAAAATAAAATTTAAAAATACATATTATTTGATATTGATTTCTACGATAAAATAAAATTAAAAATGTCTTTAAATCTAGCAATTTTAAACATCAGTGAGTAATTGGTATTTAATATTGGTATGAAACAACATTCAGAAAAAGATTTACGAGAGAAAAATACTTTGTAATATACGTACAGTAATGTTTATTGTTTGAATGACAGTCATTTGATTAAGTCAATATTTCTTATATTAAAAGACATTTTATTTCGGAGTGAATGTAGAAATTCTCCATATAGTGAGTATCTAGTGTTTTATTATTTACATAAGATATGTTGATTTATAATGAATTCTTATAAACGGCTAAAGTCCTGAAAATTTCCAGTTAGTTGCATCTACGGAGATATGAGAATCATCATGAATCGCTTGCTTATCACTCTAAGTCTGCTTTTTGTGTCATGCGGATCCCATCATAGGCGAATCGTCCTCACTGCATGTTTTCATTAAACATTTTACTCTGATGTGGACATCAGTAGCAGACCGAGCACATTGCAGATGCACACACGGACATACAGATTGTTAAAACAAACGTGGAATTCATTATTTTATCAAAAATGCAATTTATACAAAAATAGAGACACTCGTCTTGTACCGTGGGTAGAAATTTATGGAAAAATGGTTATGAAGATATTTTCCCAAAATGTAATGCAAATTTGCCCATAATAATTTTTTCCTAATGATAGGGTGTACATGTATGCTGCATTTCTGTTCTCGCTTAAAAAATATGTTAGTGATATTTTTTTTTTACAGCAACGTCAACCATCATACAACTGACCGTAAACGTGGGCGATACGCATCGCACTAAAAACGGTATCGTGTGCAAATTCGGCATGTAAGTTCGGGATGGAATCCACGTGACATAAAATGCGCATTGGCACTGCTTTGTCAATAATAGCAGGCGCTGTGAGAAAATAAATGATTCACAGACAATCCGATTAGAAATGAACTGTAAGTCATTTGTTTTCGTCACACGAAGTGAGTGATTGATTCAAAGCCTTAGATTCCCACCTGCATGACTCATTTATCATTTCAATGAAGAGTGTTATTTACAACTATTGAGCTGTCGTCACTCCTTTTGTATGAATAATTAATGTATAGAATATGATCAGAGTTTAAATTGGACAAAGTGCAGACCGAAAATATGAGAGGATTGAACTCATTATAGTTAGATGAGGAGGGTCGTTTGAAGCAGCCACACCCCTCACGAGTCACAACGATGATAATATTTATCCATTAGTAAGGGCCGAACGTCTCGAATAGCCTCTTCTGGCTCCGCCTGACGCTCCAGATGCCTCACATTCTCGTCGAACTCTGGCAATGATATCCGCGACAAGGCGCTCTTCTCGTCTTCTTTGCTTCTCCCACTCCACTCCGCCTGCGTCTCCGCTGCCCCCTTCTGATCCGCCTGAAAGTGCATCTTCAATGAGGTTAAGCCATCAACTTATAAATCAAGTGGTGTTATAGTTAAAATTAAATTATACAGTTATTTACAATTGATTAGGGTTTTTGTGAACCATGTCTACTCAAATTGCATAAGAGTCGAAAATCTCACCAAAAGTTTAACAAAAATTGGTAAGTAAATCAGCTGTTAATCACTCTTCAGAAAGTATAGAGATTAAAAAATACTTGTATTTGGCGGATCATTCTCTCTTTGACTCATTTGTAATGATCGTATAGGTCAGAATGTTAAAGTTCAATATAGGAATGAGAATTGTTTACGATTCAGATAATCATCTTAAGCTCTCATTTTTAGGAAATAAGTAAGTGAAATGCTTTGTCCAGTGGCGGATTAAGTACATGGGAGGCCTCAGGCACAATAAAATTTGAAGGTCCTGTTTTTCGGATGACATAATTTTTTTTTGTAAAATAGTAAAAATATAAATATCAAAAAGAAGTATATGGGTATAATAAGCTATTTTTGATGCCCCAAGCGCGCGCCTCATTCGCTTATAGTGTAATCCGCCACTGGCTTTGTCAAGGATTGCTCTAATTGTGATTAATTATTCTTGTACTCTTGATTTCTGTTTGAAGGCATCACGAGATGTACGAACATCCTATCCAAACAAACGGGACATAGCGAGAGCGATTAGTTAACCACTAATCCTGTACTTTTCCTATCCTTCCATCTCTACTCTCTAAAAGAAGTTGAGCAACTGAGTAACAAGCAGTTCTCATAAAAACTCTTCTATTGAGATAAACTTCATTAGGGGTATTAGAAATTCGATATGCGCTATTATCCTGAGTCTCAAATGCGCCCCTTACTGCTATAAGCTTGAGAGCCCCTGCAAACCCTTTGCAAAGTTAACAGCACTGGGTGAAGGTTTTCACTTTCTTTTGTTTTAAAACAAAAAAAATAAAAGATTTGAATTTGGCTAGTCACTTTGGTTGACAATAGGCATATATGAAAGCAGACACAACTCACCTTTGGTTGACCTGATAACTTTCTTGTTTTCCAATTTAATTGTGCAATTTGTGTTGGCGACAATGTTTGGAGTCGCCGTGACGATGGCGCCCGTGTAATTTGTGTTGGGAAGTTCGCATCTAGGAATGGCGAGCTCAGCATCGATGGGTTCCTGTTTGATGTTAGGCTCGTCCAGCATATTGATACTTGTTTCCCCTATGCTGCCCTCGCCTTCCGGATGTCTACTTGCTAAATGGCCTATATAGCCTGGAAAGGACATGATGATAAATTATTTTCGGTAACTATTTTGTATAATTTATTAATTTTTGTCTTTGGTTGTGTAATATCAAGTATTTGTACTTTTTTTTATTAAGCTCTGTGCCCACACTTCTAGTCGATTCATCAGATTCTTTTGCATTTTATTCCTACAAACCGAGGGCTTAAAGTCAAACAACGTTATCTACATAATTTAAGATTTCAACTGAAGGTGCTTGGTGGAATTTCAATATTAAATTTGAATCGTTCAAACTATGTACATTCTCACATATTTTGTCACTAACGACCCGGGTTTCGCCTTTCGGCATCTTCAGGCGTTCAAGTGCACGGATGAACTTGAACTGACGCTTAATAAATGAATGTTTCGTGTAAGAAATAAGAAATAAATGTTTCATTGAGTTTAGAGTCATTGCTGGCGAAAAGGATATTTACTAAGTGTCAGTTCAAGTTCATCCGTGCACTTTAACGTCTGAAGATGCCGAAAAGCGAAACCCGGGTCGTTAGTGACAAAATCTGTGAGAATGTACATAGTTTGAACGATTCAGATTTAACGTTATCTACAAAAACTACTGTTTTTCGTTTTTTTGTTGATAATGTTATTTTCATTCTCGGCTACATGAAAGGCCCATACGTCAAGGAACTTTGTTCCCGGAACTATCTACGTTATTTCTCACGAACTATGTTCCAGAGCATGTTCTTGAACACACGGGGGGTCATAGAAACGTCACCCGTTGAGGTTATGTTGTACAGTGCTGCGTACGAACAAACGTTATTTGATTTTATTGGATGCAAAAAATCCTATTAAATTTAATTACTAATGTTTATAAGCTTTCTACAATTAAAAGACAGTCGAAAATATATCTCTAAAATGACGCCCGATGAGTTGATGTCGACGAGTGCTGCCTATTCGTATTATACGTATTCGGTTTTTATGATTATTATTAGATGTATTTCACAATACGTCATATGTTTGGTATGAAGTCATGACGAAATATACTTTGACAGCTCGTTTACAGCTGCGCGCGCATGCATGTTCCCAGGTTCCTCGTTTGTGCTCGGTTTTAGACGGTGAACATGGAACCTATATCGGGTCACGTGAAATGTTCCACGATGCGGCGTGAACACGTAAATTTTGTGTTCCAAGACATGTTCTGGAACCGTTTGTTCTTCAATGTATGGCCGCATATGCCCTTATTGACGTTAAGAAAAACTTATCTATATTACAAATATACTTGAATTGATTACCTTTTCTGCTCTTAAAGAAAACGCTGCACTGCTCGCATTTGTAAAGCGGGGCTGGACTCGCCGCGGGTGCGACGTGGAATTTATATTTATGCCTATACCAATGAGTCCGACTTTGTAGGATCTCTCCGCAGAGCTTACACACGACACTGCCGTCACTCCTGATTAAATATTCCAGCAACTCCTGCTTCGATCTTGCTGGCGATAGTGCCATGTCGTCCGTATCTTCTCCATCTGTGTGAGTGGGTTCGAGTTTCGGTGAAAACAACGACGAAGCCTGATCCTCCGTTAAGAAATGGACTCCTGAACTGCTGTCTAGAATCAAAGTAGGTCTCGCTGTGTCACCTTCGATGTAATTTAAATTTTCTCGGCGGTCTGATGCATTATGTTCTCTGTCCGATCTTGATAACAGTTCCAAGGTTATAACAGGTGTGGCGTTCGGAAGGTCATCTTCATGGAGTAGTCTGGATTCTGTCGTGTTCATGAAGTGCTGGATGGCTGCAGAAAAGAAAAAAGCACATATTTCAATTCATTGTTACTTTTGGCTTTGTTTCAATGATATAGGACAGGGATGACGAACCTATGGCACGCGCGCCCGAGGTGGCACGTTTGAGAATTAGGATGACATGCGAACGATTAAGTTCAAAAAATTAAAAATTTTAAGTTTAAAAAATTTAAATTTTGATTAAAAAACCGTGAATTATGAATTTATTCCGTTTTATTAATTTTCAAATGTTTCCCAAGATAAACGACAATTGTTTAATTTATTTTGTTAATTTTTTTACTGCTTGGGCACGCCACACGATCGAGAAATAATATTTGAGGATTTTTGGCACGCAGACCCAAAAAGGTTTACCATCCCTGATATAGGACTACATATCAGGAGTGGATCATGAAACGGTTATCAAGTGTGAGGATTTTGGAACATCAGTCATAGAATGACATCGAAAGCAGATTGAGGTCTGTAATCTATACAGCGACAATACTATTTATGGCTTCTGGAAAATTCTGATGAAGAGTGACATACAATCGGCATTTGACTGATTCTTTAAGTCCTCATATCTGGGAAAAAACAAAGTGATTTGAATTCAAGACCAATTACAGTAGAACCTCGATATAACAGACTAATGCAGGGGAGGTGTGAATACGTTAATGACGATATATAAAATTAGGTTTTCCGAATGTGTTTTTTTTTTATTAATAAAATAAACTGCACAATCCTGGGCCAGTGAAGTTACCATAAATGGATTGGAAATATTACCATGTGATAGGTATAGGGTTGCCAGGCCTCCCGATTAACCGGGACTGTCACCGGTTTTGAGTCTCGTGTCCCGAACAAACCTCAGGACGCCCAAATGTCCCGGTTTACGACTCACGCTGATTACTTGGGGAAATTTATAATCGAAAGTTTTGGAAGAGCTTAAAAAAAACAAAAAAACGTGTCACACTTGTATTTTGGGCAAATTGGTAAATTCCTGGGTTCTAGATTCGAAAGTCTCGGACAAATTCGGCAAATCAGACAAATGCCCCGGTTTAACTTGCAAGAAATCTGGCAACCCTAGTAAGGTATGAAAACTTAAATTATTTTTAAAGTTTTCAAACAGCCAAAAACCTGTTTATTCATCAACCAATGATCATATGTTTTATCCGTTATATTTATCTGCTGTATGTATCTATTATTGTTATAATATAAAACAGTAAATACATGTGTCTGTCTTTTAGAAAAACTCCTTAGAAGTGGTGAACAGAAGCGGTTTGACATTTTCAATTATCATTATGGTTGCTATTTTAGGTCAACTGTACTATTTTCAACCTTTAACATTATTATTAATTGATGGACTGTTTTATGTGGGTTTCAAGTGAGGGTATAGTCTGGAGCAGGAATGCCCAAATCTTGGCCCGCGGGCTAATTGTGGCCCTTTCGAGGTTTTCAACATTCTGTACATTTTGCATTTCTTTATTGTTAAAATATATTTAAAAATTTGGGACAGTTATTTGTATTTGTGTTCTCAAAGGCAGGGAACAAAAGTCAATGGAAATATTATTTTCTATCACAATAAAGCACACTGATGAATGAAGACAAAAATATTTGACAATAACACAATTCAAATCACAGCATAGATTTTAATATACAATTATCATTTGCTGCAACACTTGGCTTAATTAAATGTATAAATGACAGTACTGTAATGGCAAAGGGTTATATCTACTATTGAAACAATTTCACAAAAGAGTTCATATTTAATTAAGATAATTTTAAGTATTAAATATCTAGAAGTGTAATTATCACACTGACACAACTTTTTTCTTTCAATAACATTCATACATTATGGTCATATTTTATTAACTTTGTAAATATAATATTAAAAATTGCAGCATTAATCTTTGGACACATCCAAAAATAGTATATTTCGAAACAATTATGGATGAAACTTAACATATATAACATGTTGGGTCCTTGGTGCAGTGGCGAACATTGTTAGCATCCGTGTCGGATCTCATGGGTTCAAGTCCCAGTATGAACAGCATTTTTTTTCAATCAATTCATTGATTTCTGTCTGAAGGTCTAAAAATTCTCACCCACCCTTCCAATCCTAAAATAACAGGGTGTAGCGAGTGCTATTAGCTATCCACTAGTCCTGTCCTTAACCTTTCTATCCCCACTCTCTTAAAAAAAAAAGATAGCTTGGGTAACTGAATATCAAGGAAAATTTCTGTCGATACCTCCATTAGAAGGCCATATATTCCACATTGGTAGCAAATATGGATTGGCCGTTTGGCGCATACTCTGCCGAGCTTGAAGGGATAAAACGAAAATTTGAAATACAACATAAAAGTTTTTGTTATAGTTGTATTGAAATGAATATTTAACGTTCTTCGAATTTCTTTATTGAATTGGGTGTATTTTGATCCTCTAATTATAATATGATAAAAAAATCTAATTATAATATGAAAAAAAAACAAGAATACGACATGTGTAACGAGAATTTCAGTATCTACCTTATGTCATGTTTTATTTTTTACACTCAAGTCTGAATAGAACTTGAATGCATTTTTTACAATATATTTGAGGTAAAAAACATCATAGTAACAATCGGGATATTACAGTAATTTGTATAATATTTTGTACATAGTTGTCTTCAGAGCATGGTTGACACTGGAGGATCCACAAAATATGCCAGGGTGTGGTCACTCAATTTAAAAATACAGATATTACTTTACAAAATGAGAAATATATAGAAAATTTGCGGTCATTGGTTACCTCCAGATTCTTCTCAGGGGGTGGGCATGACAGCCATGGCATTTTTAAGTAGTCAGAAAATTACAAATTTATTGAATAAGCCAGAAATTCTAAAAAAAAAAAAAATATATCTCGGGGCATATATCGACAGCCCTGCCCTGTAGTATTTAAATTGTAAGTTATTTAATTTTTGGAATAATGTTCAAGTTTGCTAGCAATCATTTTTCGTAGAAGAAGAAAAAGGTACCCGAGGACATCAGTACGGACACATTTGTGGTTTGTGATTTGCGATTAGTGATTATTTGTGAAAAGTGATCATAAACACAAAATTCTCTCTCCTAAAAAAATATATGCAGTATTAATTATTTTGGAATTTTTAGAATAATTCAAATGTGTGCTTTTTTTTTTTTTATTCCATGTCCGCTCCCAATATGGAGCATATGGACTCCTAATGGAGTTTATCTCAACAGAATTTTTTCTACGAGAACTGCTTGTTACTCAGTTGCTCAAACTCTCTTTTTCCAAAGAGAGTAGGAATAGAAGGAAAGGGCAAGGACAGGACTAGTGGTTAGCTAATCACTCTCTATACGCCCCGTTCATAGGATAGGATGGGCAGGAGGGGGGAATTCAAGACATCACATACATCCATGCCTTTGAACAGAAATTCATAAATCAATTGAAAAATCAATTTATAAAACTGCCCGTACCGGGATTCGAACCCGTGCCCTCCGTAGCGGTAGCTAACGATCTTGACCACTCGACCACACAGGCGGCTTAATATATATAATTTAATTTTATCGATTCTGACAGTTGTTCGTTTGCCCGAGCAGTAACGATCTCAACTCATAATGGATCTGGAAGCCTGGATCCGACAATGATAGTCAACTATAGTATTAACGCAAGAGCTGAGGATCATAGAGGTCTATCTACAAAAACATAGTTTTAAGATCACTAGATGTAACAGGTGATATACATTTGTGTTTCTAGCAATATAAATATGACAAAGGTATTGTCAAAACTGAGCTTAGCTCAAAACACGCATTGTTGTAGATGGGCCCCTGTGATCCTTGGCCCCCGCATGCGTGGTAAACGTCACAATTCTATTGATATTGAAAACAAAAAACAACAAAATAAAATAACAAAAATAAAATAAAACCAAAAAGAAAATCACTTGTAATATTTTTATTTTTTCAATTAATTTTATCAATACAACACTAGAATATAAATGTTCGGTGTAGTGATATAAATATAATTTATATATATATATATATTTATAATAATTATTAGTCAATACTTTTTATAGTTATTTTTTGCTTCTGCATTTCTCAATTTTAAATATTTTCAATCATCACATATTAAATATTGTGAAAATCAATGCTTTACTGCGACTATAGCTAATTAAATATAAAATTACTTGTAAGTAATGCTGTTAGATTATTTAAAGTTGAATTTACATTCATATCCGGATTCATAGTAGAACTCGTTTGTACCGCCCGTTATCGATGCCAGTTTATTTTATTTTTTTAATTTAATTTTCATCGGCATTTGATTCAAGAGCTTTCTTTTAATCTTAATCAAAGGTACAAAAGTTTATTTAAAAAAGCGAAGAAACGATGCAATTCATAAAAGCATGAAAAAATTATCCAAATACTGTACAAAGAGACATGCAAAGCAAATTATTTAAAGAGAGTTGCTATTTTCGAGTCGAGCTGCTAAATACCCACATGCCGTAATAATACAATTCATTACAAAAGGTTTTATCCACTGTTTAAATTATTTTCTATATAACTGTGTTGAATATTATTCTTTTTTTTTAATCTGTGGCCAGGATGAGTGTTTCGTTTCTCTACTTGTAGTAAAGTTTGATTCAGCAAATTTTTGTGTAAGTATAATACTAATAGTTCAATATCGCCTAGGACAGGGATGGCGAACCTTTTTGGGTCAGCGTGCCAACAATATTCAAATATTTTTTCTCGATTGTGTGGCGTGCCCAAGCAGTAAAAAAAATGACAAAATAGAAAAAATAAAAAGTATTTTTTTTAAACTATTGTAGTTTATCTTGGAAACATTTGAAAATTAATAATTCACGGATTATTTAATCAAAATTAAAATTTTTGAAACTTTGAAATCGTTCGCGTGCCATCCAAATTCTCAAACGAACTAACCTGCATTCAAGAAATTCCTTTATCGAACTTGGTACGAGAGTAATTAAAAAAAAACTTTCTGTAAAATTTATATATTGTCGGTTACGATTTTCTGCCTAATACGGGTCGATATGTCAGACACTATTAGGAAAGGGTTTGATAGCAAACAAATATTTTCAAAAAGGAGCGGTGAAAATAAACAATGAACAAGTCAATATTTAAAGCATGAACATTAGAGAACTTCTTGCGTTAAAACAAAACAATATCAACAGAAAACCCTCCTTTGTTTCTTTGATATAGTTACTCATCCGGGCCACGGATATGTATTCTTCCGTAAACGAATTCTCCGGACATCGATTATTCCAGTCTATATTCAACTATATTAAATAAATACAATATCTTCTATCGTGCTTTCTTGTTTAGGCAATAATTTTTTTTTTTATGTAAAATATAAACAAAAATAATGGGTGTGCTGTGAATCCGTTTACAGAAGAATCTGTTTGCTATAGGTCTCACATATAAAATAAGATATAGCTGTTCGGAAGATGACTGTTTTATTCATAACAATTTCATTTTCACTTTACAAGGAAATATTAGCAGCTCGACTGTGATAATATAAAAAAAAATATAGTGACCCATTTTAGCGTTTCCGTCACAGTATTGCAACATATATGTTTAATCTTTTTTTTTTATAAAATCTGTAGGAAATAAGATACTATAAAAAATTTATCGATTGCACATTTTGTTAATAAAATTAAAATAAAAATAAAAAAAAAAACGATAAAATATGAACAGTATAAAAATTAAAAAGACAAGTTTAACAAGAGAAAAATCAACACTTTTCTTTTTTGTGTGTAAACATGATCGAAAAGTCGTGGAAAATTAAATTCTCCGAATTTCATTGAATCAATTTACAAAAAAAATAATGTACAACAAATAAGCAATAAAAAATATTATTTCAATATCTACCGTACGGCATAGAAGTGTTAACCATTTAAGCGCCAATGACACTTCGGTGTCGCCAGAATATAAAACCACCATACTGTCGACACACCATCTTGTTGAAAGAGATTTTGTTTCTCTATATGATAACTACAATGCCGTTATAGCATCTACATTTGAGGCAATTAGGAGAAGTCTACTAATATTTGAACAAAATGGGTAGTAAATATTTTTAATATTGTCTTCGAACAAAAAATAATAAATCAATTTATGAAATTGTCTATATGGGGATTCATGCACATGAACATTGTAACCAGACACGACAAACGCCCGAAACCATTGACCGCTAGGTTACAAGACCGGCGCAAAGTTTTTAATCCTTGACAAAAATATGCTCTCTTTTAAGATGGTGAACCCACATATAGACGGCTTAAAGTTGCGAATGAAGAAATATATAGTTTAAATACATTAATTTGTCAGAAAACATCACTGTCGTTACCGAAGCAGTATACTTCTGTCTAAAGAAAACAAATATATATCAATATATGGTTTAAGAAATGTAATAATATTTTGATGGTGTACAGGAGATTATTTCATATTCACAGTTGGCGATTAAAAGGTTAAACAAATAAAAATCATCGAGGAATTAGTACATTTAAAAAAAAAAACGTAAAATAATTCAAAACATTCATAGTATTTCATCAGCAGTGTAAATCTTTTCAATAGAAATGCATCCAACAACACAGACTATAGAGGAAAACATGTATCGTAAAAAAAAAAAAAATTCTATTATCAGGAATGTCGGTAAACAAAATGTCTCATAGGGGATGTTTAAAGGAAAGAAAAAACATCAAATTGGTGATGCATTGTTAGTAGCTATTAAAAAGAACGTGCTTGGTGATATCATAACCTCAATGAATTTGCAACTGATGTTCCCTTGTACGATGAGACCATGCTGATAAAGGAAGGTACCTCACCGTAGTATTCAAGAAGACTGGAATCCAGGTGGGTTCATGATCGGAATAGAGATTGCTAGATCTACATTCTACAATTTTGTCATTTGAGCATCTGATGAAGAATGACAAAATACTGTTGATATTTTCCAAGATACTGACATGATGCAGAAAACTAATGAGATTACCAATGGGTTAAGACAACATTTAACTCAGAATAAATTTGTTTTTTGTCACATTATCCTCGGTAAGAGATACGAGTATAATTCACTCAGCGTTAAACAAAAAATTGACAGCAGATTACTTGAATATAAAGCTTTTTTCTTGACTACCCGCAAGTGGCTCAACGTCCAAGGTGTGCTGGTCTCAAGGAAACATCGAAAGTCGTAGAAAGTACTTGTTTTTTATAAGTATGGAGGTTTGAAATCAAATTCAAGAGTTAATAAATTAATTGAAACATTATAAATATACGAAAATCCTCTGTAGATAGATGTCGACATCAATTACTGCTTTACGACCCGTTAAATATTAAATATAACTATTTTATATATTATTACAATAATATAATAACTAACAGATATACAATTCAATCATTTTTGCAAGATATATTATTATTTAGAAACAAAAGTGTAAATCGTTTAAATAAACACGTTCATTTAATGTTATATCTTGTAAAAGTGCATTGAGAGTAAGCTTAAACCTTCGTTCACTTTAATTGACGTATTGAAGGGATTTCTACGACACTTACGATATATTGGTAAATACTGCGATGTGAAACGCGAGGTATGAACGAAAACACGTCAATGATGATTGCGGCGCGTTACATCGCAGTATTTAAACGTACTTCGCTTACATACTTATTTGAAAGCACGGGAATGATTGTACGCAATGTATTTTAATGACACTTTTCACCAACACAATAGAATATGAATGTCACAGAATCAGAAAAATAACAAAATTATCAATTTAAAGTATGTATTAAGAATGAATGCAAAATTACGTAATGTTATTTTATTTCAATGTCTTAGGTGTGAATGAATTTATCTAGACAAGTGATATTAAAAAAAACTCTACTGGTTTGATAATGAAAATCAATTGATATATTAAAATAAAAGTCAGCCGCTTTGGTTAGTTATAACTTACAGACTTGAAGCCGAGAGTTCATGCAGCTGAAGATTAGTTTCGTTATTCAACTAATGATGGGAGTATGTTTTAACAGTAATCGTAAACGAAAAATGGAGGCCCCCGTGCTTTCAAAACATGTATGACCAACGGTACGGCTACAGCCAAAACTAATATGTATTTGTGCAATAAACACATACTGACCAGTGCATATAAAGCAAAAGTGATATTTGATAATTTTTCTAAAGAAAAATGTGCGCATATACAAGGAGAATAAAATAATAATGAAATACAAGCAATGGAAAAAAACAGTCAACATCCACTAAAACATATTTTTTTTCATCTATCTATGTATATAAAGTGATATATATCGGACCATGGGCAGTTTAGCCCTATTATAGTGAAGTGAGATTTGTAAAATTTTGAAAGAAAAATATGTGAAACAGTTACAACAAGATCAGGATGCCAATGCCACAATTATAATTTGAATGTAATGCTTGGAGGATAATGGAATAATGGAGGTATCTCAACAAAGTTGTTCAGTGAGAACTGTTTGTTAATCAGTCTCTCAAAACTTCCCTTTTTCGGAATGGTGAGTGGGTACACGACTTGATAGATAATCACTCTTGTTAAATGCTGTTTCTAGAATCAGAAATGAATTTTAGACATCCATGTTTATTATTCTTAAATCCATGGACTCTGCAATTGAACAAAACGGTTACATACAGTCATATTGCACAAATGTTATTAACAAATATGTCTTTTAAACTGAAATATTGAGAGATATAAATGATTTTTTTTGACCCCCTGATACTTGTTACAATTTAGTTTGATTGTACCATGATACAAAATGTTTTGAATACATTTAAAATGAAACGGTATAAAATAAACTTAAGAAATATTTTTTTTTTATATAAACACTCTTCAAAAGAGCAGAAATTTAACCTAGTAAAGTACGGATGTCTGCTGACTTTTGCAAAGTTATAAAAAAAAAACTTAATTTAATTTTATATATATATATATTATAAGTAACACATTATTAAAAAGAGAATGTAGCTAAAAAATTAAAAAATAACTACGCATTACGTAAAAAGTGCTGGATAATTCGAGCGAAACAAAAAAAAAATAGAAACAAAAGAAAATAAAACGTAATGCTGACCGCCTGCCGACAACCATGTTGCGCACGGCGACCATTGTTGATATCACAAAAAAACAAATATTAAAAATAAAATGTATTCTAAGCGAGAAAGTAATGATACGCGAGGAGAAAAAAGAAATAATAATCAAAGTTTATATACGACCCATAGACCCACGTGATTGGATATGCAGTGGTGTAACTTTTGCTAAATAATATAATATAATACTATATATAATTAAACGGTGCATGCCATATTCAGAAAAAAAAATGTGTTTTTTTATCGTTAATATTTAACAGCGATGGTGTAACAAAACAGTCTTTGTAACAGTAAAAAGAGTATCTGCGTTACGTTTTACACATGTTGAACTTAGTACAAAGTACTTGATTCCACAAAAATTATAAGATATAGTTGTAGGCAGTATCGCACCATCGTCAGAACTAAGATAGAAGAATAAATTCTGCACTACATTTAAAAATTGTGTTAAAATTCATATCTAAAATTTAGCTATCCATTTTCGAAAATTCCTTCTTTTTATAATGATTTTAATTTACAAATTCATAGCTGAGTGTTTTCTGAATCGACTGACAAAAATGAACAACTGTTTGCCAACTCGTGTTGAAATATAATTTTAATAAACTCGCCGACAAAAAACAATGATTTCACACTAATTTCAAAGACCGGCAATTAGCCGTCTCAAATCGAGAGGAGATTTTATAGCCACGTTGCCAAGTGATATGTATATTCTCAAAGATAATAAGCGCCAAGTAATTTGGCAGTAAAATGATTTCTAGCACGCTTTAAAAAATAGTAGATAAATGAATATGTTTAAAAACAAATGAATATCGGCGAATTTTTTTTTTAAATATGTTCTATTATTAGTCTATGATATTTTCGATGGATTCAGCTATGAATTTCATGATTAATGAAGAAACAAGGAGATTATTTCCGCAGGCTCTTTAGCACTACACTTTAGACTGTCGGTTACACCACGGTAGCCGTATTAAGGCGTCGATAAAGTTGGAAGACTTTTGAATTGTCGCCAATAGTTACAGATAAAAATTGTTAAATTTACAAAATATATATATCTAAAAAGCCTTTTCATAAGGCATCCTAAGTTTGTCTTTAATGTTATAAAAATGTGCGCAAATCTTTTAATTAATATTATACATATTAGAACTGCCGTTCTACCTTTTCATATATTTATTATATATTAAGGAATAATAATTAAACATTTAACATATTATAGTATAATTTGATATATATAAACACTCGTAACTCGGTGATATTACTACATAACGGAGAATTTGTAACGTATATATCTTGAACTATAATGAAAACTGTGATGTTTCCTCTATTGCTTATCGAAATGCCTACGCACTCTTCAAAATTAATCGATCGACAGTCGAGGAAACATCATAAAACTGTGTTATTAACTTCTAAGTAAGTTTTTATAGTTCTGTTTAATGGGTTGATACAAAACCAGTGGCGCAGTTTGTTAACATATAACTAAAATAAAGAAAGTTTTTCAACAACACGTCAATTTTACCATTTGTCAAGTAAAACAGATTTTAGAACTGTCTATAATGTTTTTAAATGACGTTTGTATAATTTTTAAGCCCCCACCCCGATTAATTTGTTTTGTCACAATATCTTTCAACCCTGACTGAATTTTAAGCACCACTCTCTAAGGAAAGAATGGTAAATTACAAGATAATATTTTTTGACATTACCTTTTCTAATGTACAAGCCTCAAGAGAAGTATACATAAGAAAAGTCTTCATCTCTTGGAAATATCTCGTCTATAAATTATTTGTATTATTCAATGAGTAACAAAGATTTTATTTCTCATTAGATGAATCGATAAACAAGTTCTACGGTGGACTAACTCAAACGATATAGTTTTGAGATAATGGTATTTCAACATTTCTCAATAGTCTATTCTTACGGTGCCAATTTAAGAGTTGACATATTTTATAAAAGATTTGAAATTCAATAGAAAGCATTTGATTGAGAAAGATGTATTATAGAATTTTTGTATTTTTTTACATAACCAAAAGCCAAATAAGTTAAATATTTTCTTGTTGTATAATGAAGAGAACGAATTTCTACACGCGATGATGACATTATTAACTAAAAAATGTAGTTATTTCTATTTTGAACTACTGTATCGAAAGGTTTGACTGTCTCGTATTTGAGAAATGTTAATTTTTTTTTGTTACCATGCCACTGGTTGTAAAAACAAAAAAAAAGCAGGCTAAAATATAGTATTGCAGATAACGCAGTAACAAGAGTATAGCATACCAAAACGTTTCATAATAAATTGTGCGTAAATTCGGTGGAGCATATTGAATATATATATACATGTATTTTATATGTAAAAAACGATTGTTTAAACCTTCGAATGTAAAAATGAATAAGAAATACCGTTACTCAGGTATTTTTTTTTCTTATTATTTATAATAAAGATAAAGTTTTGCCATACAAGATAAATCTTTGCATTAAATGCGTGCAAGTTAAAATATAATATAAAATAAAAAAAATCAATAATATGTTATAGTAAAAAGAGATAAACTTTAATCTAAGAACGACCACCGTACTGACCTACTAAGCGCAAAAGGGGGTATCTGCAATTTTAGAAGGCGTGGTAAAGGTAGTAAGTGAGCCGTTTGATTCATGGCCATTAATGTCGGCATAAATTCAATGATTTACAATTCTGTATTAAAAGTCTTTAAAATTAAAAAATCAGCGACTGCATACTGCCAGAAAATTTTAAGAAAATACTTTGTTTTGAAATAATCAACTTTTTCGAGTATTTCGAAGCGGATCGAAATGTAGCTTGGCCGTAGACAATAAGACAAATTTATAAACAACAATTGACCGTATTATAATGTCACCTAATCGTCTTTGGGTAATAGTAGCTGTAGAAATAAGAAATCTATTTATCTGTTAGTAATAATTGCCAACGAAAATGACTTGGTTCATATTACTTCATTGAATATCGAAATATATAAATGTAATACGAGTGAGCTTGTTTTTTCAGACGATAGAGCGTGTTTAAATCTATCGATCTGCATTCATAACACCCAATTTTTGACTTAACCTTTTCTGGCAGTATACCAAATATTCATAGTTTCTCAAGAGATATATAACTAATGAATAATCTTGTAGGAATCTTTGTAAACGACAATTACATCGGACAGCTATAATATTTTATTTCTTCTTTGAGTATATTCGCTACTTATATTGAGCATATGGTCGATTACTTTGCTTTCCCCATGGCATGCCAGCTTCCATCACTCTCGCTGATTACATCCTACGGATAGTACTCGACGACTGTTTAGGAAGCTGGAATTCCACCGATGAGATGATAAACCAAGCATGATTAATCATCTCATCGGCTACCTATTTTCACGCGGATTTACTTTAAAAAGCCTAAATTTGTCAGTAACCCCTTCTGCGCCAAGCACGGCAGTAAAATATAATCGTTACATTTTAACCAATAGTGTTATTCATTTTTATAGTAGCTAATTTTTATAATAGTAAAGATAAATTTTTATAATGTTTATAACTTGTACTCTATGCATCTTAAAAGTTAATGTGTTTAATATTTTTAAATATTTATAAACTCTTAACGTTAAACATTATTAAACTTATCTAAGTAAGAAAAAAAACTTAAAAATTACTACTGGTATCATTTTATCAACACGCTAAAAACATTCACAGACGAAAGACGGCGTGACGATTCACATTTTAAACAATAGAGGTCGAGTGACGTGTAAAACACTAGAATGGACTTAAGGGCTTGGTCGCTTTCAATCTGCACTGTGAATAAAGACGAGCATTATTCGAGGACTGTTTTACATACTGACTTTCGTGAATACATTTCATGTTTTTACTTCAATGAGATAAATGATATTGTGAATTAACGCATTATTTCTCATTTCGAGTTGTCAAAATGATAAAACAATTAAGATACAATGAATTGGGTCAAATATTAACACAGATGTACTGACAGCGACCGGCTCCCGTTGAATGATCATAATAATTACTTGAAAGCGAAGACATGAACCTACAATAGAACAGTAAACCTACAAAAAAAAACCCTCACACGCATTTGTGGGTTAAATCATATCGTGTGAGACTGGCCCGCATCAATCGTGGTAAAATTACTATAGCCGGAACCTCAGGAATGAACCGCTCGTGAATTGGATTACATGAGCAAGAATTGAAAAGAGCTAACCGACATTTATTTTTGTTTATTGAATTTTAAAGTAAAATATTAAAAATAGCTCAGCTAGATTGTGATTAAGTCCAGATATATTAGTTTATAGTGTACTAATTTTGAATAAAATTGTGGGTTAACTCTATCTGCTCAATTTTTAGTATACTAAAAATGACAATCGCAACTTGTCAACTAACGATGTGCAAGTAAACAAATCTTATTTTGTAAATTGCATAACAATGTCCATTATCTGATAAGCGTTTGTATACTGTGCGCGTTAGTTGCAATTGTAAATGCTTAGAATCCACGGAGACATGCAATGTTTTATTGGTCTGTAAAATTGTCAATAAACTGATTGTGAGAATACTTAAAATAAAAGATGCAAAACACTGACTGATTTATTGATATGACTGACTGACTGACACTGTTGCGAGTGAAATCTTCTCGAAGAAAGTTATGAAAACGAAGATGTTATTGAACTGTCAATCTTTTTTTAAGGATTGCTATGATGTAAAATACAAAGTAGTTGAATGAGCAACCGTCAAACTGATAAAACCTTGCACGCGGTCGGCCCTAGGCAGAGGTTCAGGGGAAGTACAGGCGGCGGTCAAACCCCCGCCTGATCGGGAGAGGACTCGGGCCCTCCCGACTCGACTTTCAGTCCGATCGGAGAGTCCATTCTGATGCCGGGCGGAACGGGAGACTCTCCACCGCCCATCAGAAAATAGGGAGGGGGATAAACGCAGTCCTTGGGCATGTAGCATTCGTGCGTCGTCTTCATGTGATTCTTCATCTTGTCGGGCCTGGAGAACTCTTTGCAGCAGACCGGGCAGGGGAAGACCTTTCTCTGCTTGCCCTCGTGATAGAGGAAGGCGTGTCTCTGAAACGAGTACTTGTTTTTGAACGTCTTTTGAATGTTTTCTTTGGCGCACTCCGTGCATTGGTAGATGCCTTCGTTGACGGAGGCGTACCGGAACAGATTCAGGCCTCTGACGGACATCTCCGTCAGCTGCTCGGCGGGGTCGTTCGATGCGGAGTTGGCCCTCCGGCGCACTCTGCGCCGCGTGGGCTGACGCGGCGAACCTTGTTGGCTGAGCGGGAGGCTGTTGTTGTTTAAAACGTCAGTTTGAAAGTTCGGCGAGGTCTCTAGTGCATTCAAATTAGATGTGGTGGCGGTCTGCGTGAGGGGGTTTATCCGGATCTTTCCTTGGAGGAGATCGGCGGTCAGGGCCGACTGCAGTTTACCTTCGTTTGGGTGTTCCGACTTGGGGGTCAATAATCCGGGTGGTGTTTTTCCTGAAAACATCAATATAAAAATGAAAATCGAGAAATTTTAATAAACATTGCGCTGCACTACGAAAGCAAATTGAGATTGATATAATAAAAAAATAAATCTACAAATTACTAAAAAAAAAATATTTGCACTAAGACATTAAGCAATCGAAAAAATCTATTACAAATTGAATCAATGTAAGTTATATATTTATTACAAGCACAAAGTAACTAACTAACTAACTTAGAAGTGCAATAGTAGCCATTTAATTAAGGACATCAAAAATTCATCCACTGGAAAAGAAATTTCAGAGGTTGAGTAATTTTATGTGTTTTTTTTTCTATTATATATTTAATCACAAAACCAATGGTTTTTGACAGTTTTGAATCAATTTATTTGTAAAATTCTCAAGAAATTTTGTCAGTCAGTGATTTAGATCAAGGCTATTTTTCATAATTGTCGGAGACCATGTTCAGTAATTTAGACATCTGATCAAAATCAAACAATTGTTATCCATCTGTAAGTTGAGATTTTTCTTACTTTATGCAGCCCCTCCTTGGTTGTGTCCAGTGCGTAAATAAATAATTAGAATAGGGTAAATTTTCATGAATTTAAAACCAATAAAACACAAAAAAAACCTACAGTATTTAATATTGTTTTGCGATTTATATTTTCAAAACTCGGTCGTGCCCATCTTCAAAAAATATTCAACCGACTTGTATTGTTTTTAGGACAATTGTGAGATTTTCAAAAAGTTTTTATAGCTTTGGGGGCTCGATTGACTGCCCATAAATGCGTCATACAAAAATGAACATCTCTCGAATTATCCTTCTTCCAAAATAAAAAAAAAACCTTTACATCAGACATTTTTGAAACTGACTGAAGATATAAAGCGACTATCTTAACGACTGGTGAAAACAACCTATTTTGAGATGCTTTATAAGGAGTAAACATGTTCCACATTGGGAGTGGGGATCATCTGAATAGGAGTTGTTCGTCATTCAGCCGACCACTTTTATTTTCTCGGAAAGAGTGAGGATATACAGGACTAATAATCACACAAGTCCATAAACCAATTTAACGGATGATTTAAACTGGGAATATACTCAAAATTTTATCATTTCAATTAATGAAAAATTGTTCTCTATTTCTTGGTTGATACACTCTGCACCAATTTTTTTTTTTAAATCTATGGTCGTTACTAAATATTGTTCATAAAATAAACAATAGTTATACAGATGTTCATTCAGATACAGCCATGTTCAATAATGCACTATGAAATAATAAATTCAATTAACGTTAATATGTAGCCTTGAATCTGTTCATTATTGAAGAAAAAAAACAGATGAACACTGCACCTGATTTGGGATTCCCAGTTGGCTTATTCACAACGACAAATGAATAGATAACAATCAATAATATATAATGGATGCCGCAGATGCGGTGTAAACAAAAAAAAGGAATTCTCTCGAAAATATATTCTTTATTTCATATTTACCATAAATTTATTTATAAATAATATATGAAGAAACAAAATGATAACAAGAGTGGGTAAATCTAAAATTAAACAAAAAAAAAACAAAGAATAAACAATTGATATTAAAAATAGATATTGCAAAAAAGAACATAACAGTTTCGTCCTATTTAAAATATGTCTGTGATTTAGAAGTGCGTTAGTGCTTGAATAAGTGGTATACAACATTGCTAGCAAATAAAAATTAGTTAACCCTCGTAGTGGGTTACGGCAAGTTGTCCAAAATGATGATTGATATAAACTGAACAACTCTAAATCAACGGATATAAAATAGGAAATGGACAGATGACTGTTGTAACAAATAATAATTAAGTAAAACACGGAAAATGGTCAATTAATTAATAAATAAATAAAAACAATATTGAAACACGTTTTTTTTTTTAATGAAATTGTAAATCGTAGAAAAATTACGAGACCAACAATTTATTATGATAATTCAAATAAAATATATTAACTTACAAAACAAAGCTTTAGTACAAGTCATCACGAAAAAAAAAGAAGCTAGAAAGAATACTTTCCTAAATATGTATATTCTCTCATACTATAAAGTAGAATATGTAAAGATATGTATGTTGAAAAAAAAGTTTTTCTTTGAATTTTAGTGATGATTTATACTAAAGTTACCACAAACTAAAAACTTTACCATAATACCCAAGTATAATAGAATCATTGACCACTTTACCGCTAGCAAAAAAAAAAACAAATTATTATTTAAATAGGTACAACAAATAAATTAATTTTAATAAGGACGCGGGGGGGCCGGATAGAATAAAAGATTTCTTAAACATTTAAAAGTCTTACTAAATATAACAATGGCCGGCGCTAATATAAGCACAACGGCGGCAAAAATAAATAGTTACCATAATTACAAACTAATATTATTAAATTAACCAATCAGGATTTCAAAATATCATTAGTGACATTTCGAAAATATAATAAAAACAAAAGAAATATGATAAAAACCGTAGTTATCTAATTATTGCTGTAACAGGGGAACACATTTAGTCACTTAGTGTAATAGGAATCAAATGATATGTTCCGCAAGAGGAATCAGGCAAGAGATACGAAGGAACGATAAAAAAAATTAACATTTCTTTAATTATATTGGCTATGGTTTTTAAAATAACAGCCAGAAAAAGATATAGTTGCCATTTACTAACAAAAAATGACAGAGTAATAGAACACGGGGAAATTTGAATATTTTCCCCGTTTCAGAAACAAAACGCTGCCATATGTAATGATAGAATGCGGAGAAATTCTAATATTTTCTCCATTTCACAAATAAGGCACTTCCATTGGAGACATGTTTATTTATAAAGTATTTCTTTTCAGACTTGTAAAATATAATTAAGTAACGTTACTAAATAAAATGTAAATTTGCAGTAGCCCGGCGTGGTAAATCTCAATTTTATTTTGTGGAAGAAAATAGACATTTTGTTTTTATCAATCTTTGCCAAGCGATTTGAAAAATAAATACTGCAGAATTTCAAGAAAAAAAATTGATTGTAGATTTAAATTAAAATTATGCACCAAATGTAGTGATTGATCGTAGTGTATTGAAAATATGAATTATGTAACATTTTTTAATTATTAAAATCTATTGTTTTAGCTACAAAGTAATGATTGATAATTGCAAAATGTCTATAGCAGCTGTGAATAAGATTCGTAGATACATAGGTAGGGTTGTATTTAAGATTTGTACCACAGTGAAAAAACTCACCAACAATCTATTATGAATTACAATTGAATATATATATGTATATATATTTATGCATATAAATAAAATCTAAAAATCATCATTTCAAATAAATGTTAAACTAAAAACAAAATAAAGTTGTATAATATTTTTTTAAGCTAGACAAAGAATAATCATAAATAATTCTAGAAATTCAAAATAGAATTGACATTTATTTATTACAGTTTGATAAAATTTAAAAATAGCCTCAGAAGCATTGAACAGTACAATAATATAACAATCGCCCATGCTAAATAAAATATTGACTAAATAACGAGTTTAAAGAAATATTTTTTAATGTAGCAACACTCGTTTTGTATAAAAAAATTTGCATGTGTAGTAAAATCTTGTTATGATAAGTACAAAATAAGTATCTGAACAGATTAGATGCTGTTTATGTTACGTTTTAGCCTATGAATGAATGTTTTCAGTCAGATATGGCTTTTTAATTTTTGAATTTAAATGATTTTTAATAAAACAGTGCAATATCTCGACGAATTTATTAAATATAACAAAGTGCGATAACTGTCTAGAGTATTTGAAAGTTTTTAATATTTATGTCGACAACACAGATGTAAAACACGTACCAAAATGTAGACAGTTATCCGATGCCTTCGGTTTTGATCAATATATTAGCTAGCAGGGGCGGAAAAATTACAAAAAAAAAACCTACAACAAAACTACGAGTGTAGAAACTAAAAATAACATAACAAAATAATGTGGATGAGCATTCTTTGATTCGTCTACCGACGTCTAATACAAAATGAAGACAAATAAAAATACAGCACGAAATAATATACATACAAAATAATTTAAACAGCTTTTTATCGTGAACGTACCTTATATATGCGATTTCTTCTCAACGTCGCTCGCGACTGTCTCTTTTTCACTCGATTCTTTTTTGTTTTATTGGTCATCCACATTTTTATAATTGTTTTAAAGAAATATTCCACTATACCAGAAACAAGTATAAAACTGACGTCAAATAAGACGTGCGCGTTTAATATATTACTATAATTATAAAGGCTTTTGGGTACTCTGTAGGTAACTGTCGCAACGTTTGATTCATTGTATGATCGTATATTTTCAAGCAACATATGTGTGTTAAAACGACATATTATTATAGAAGGATTAAACAATAGGGAAACAACTGAAAATTTGCAAAATAGATTTTGAACTTCAAAGTTTGAACATCTTTTTAGATACTTGATGTAAATGTCGATGGTTCTGTTAAAATATTATTCATCTTGTTAATTTAGCAAAACATAAATTGTACTTGGTTCATTTTTCATAACAGATAACATGACCTTTAAAAGATTTTGCCGGCTAAGCGAAAAGGAAATAATGCAAATGAAACAGAAACTATGCCAAATTTCAGTTCGATCTCTTCATCAAATTGAAATATTTTAGAAATAACTAAAAATACCTAAAATCATCAGTTGGTTTCTTTTTGTTTCACTAAACCCAATTGAATTCAAAATGCATGAAAAAATTCACACACAGTTATGAGCATCAAGCGATAATAATGTAAAACAATCAAGTTGAAAACCCTCTTACAATGAAACGTCGTTTGTCGCCGACAAAGCCACCCATCGCCATCGTTTATGATATGTATTTAAAACAAATTTTGTTTTCTTTTTAAGTAAATTATTACACGTAAGTACCTTTGTATTTATTTGGCAACCCTTAAGAAAAAAACTAACACAGTTCGATAATAGGTTACGGCAAAAATAGTCATTAACAAATATAATAATTATAATTTGGCAAACGATATAAATCAACGTAGAGGTATTTCACACATTGTAACTTAGTCTCCTCGGCGAGGCGTTCATTTTTTTGTTATTGTTAGTTTGCTTGCGGCGGCGATATCTGTCACCGTTTTGTATTTTGGATTACGAAAGACGTATACGCTAATTTATTTAAATTTATTTACGTTAGGAAAGTAGAGATCAGAAATTCAGTACTATTGGAAAAACACTAAAAGAGCATCCACCTATATAGATATAGATATTTTGTTTTAATTTTAAATTAGAGGCAAGATTCAGAAAGTCGATTTTCCTCTTTTTTGCAAGCATCATATGGCGTAAGTCGAAATTTTAAATATTGACACACAAGCACCGTTCATTTGATAAAATTAAACTAACATTTCTTGTAACAATAACGTTATGGGTTTCAATATTTACGATAGCAGCGTTATAGTAAAAAGAAGTTTATGAGATATGACGGCGATCAAATAAAAAAAGTGTTTATTTCGAACTGAAAAAATTTGATTAGTCCAATTGATAATTTTTAATACTAATTACAGAAAATGACCCAAAATTGATTTCCACAATATTTGTTTAAGTGATTTTGTCAATTTAATCTTAAATTTTTAAGAGCTTTGTGTGCAATGGGCTAAGTAATTTTTTTAATGAATAAATAAGTAATTCTTTAAAAACTATGACAGTGACAGAAATTTAAATAGTTTTTAATCAAAAGTGACCTATTGATAGCTAATATTATGCATGTGTTAGTATCCTTTTAATGTAATAAATATGGACAAAGAAGACACCCCCGTTCAAGGCGAAGGGGGCTATCTCAATAAATACCATAATAACAACGATTTGTATGAATGATCCGACAGGGGGGGAGCTCCCCGTCAGCTTTGGTCTGGGATTAATCAACAAGGTTTTATAAACAATAATAAATCAAAAGAAATAATATTAAAAACAATCGTAAAGGGGTGTTGAAAATAAATATTCGTAAAATCTACTAATAATAAATTGAAAATCAAAAAAAAAGCAAAAGTAACTATAACAAAGATAATAATATTTAATAATTAACGAGACGTTTATAACTTTGTAAAATAAAACTCTATTTTTCGAGTCTCCAATCACCTAATAATAAACAATATTATATATAAATTAGGGGGGCTTGACAGTAATTTGTTTAAAATATTTTTAGTACAATGTCCGAGATTCCGGCAAGAAGAGGCGCAGTAATTAATTAAAAATATATTATAAAACAATTATACAATACAAGACTATCGATACGATGATAACAGCAGAACGATTCCAATATCTATTATCCAATATTTTATTATTCTACTCTACGAGTTTAGATGTATTTACCGACAGTTAATGCAAAGAAATAATCGCAGCATGGTAAAATATATAACAGCAAAGCCAATGACATATTTATTTTACAGCGTTTGCTTCAGATAGACATAATTTACGATTGACTTCTGTTTTATGCTCAGGTTTAATTAACTCCCATTGTTATAATGTCAAAAGACACTATAATATATCATCACCATTCCAGTAAAAAAAGCGTTAAGTTGGAAATAATAAACTGAAGCATGTGATCTTCGAATATTTTAAAATAGCAATGAGCGCAATATGTGAATTTAGGTATAATATTAAAATTAAATGTCCTTTATTTAAATGTATTAATTATTTGACGTAGGTGTTTTTAAGGAGAATTTTGATATCAACAAACTAGTGTATTTTGACACACGATAAGGGTTATATGACAGCTTAATATTTTTTGACAGAATGACGATGATAAAAGTGTGAAATATATTTTATTTCTGATATTAAAGTATCAAAGTTTTCTCAGCTTGCGAAAACGGATAGGTGTAAATTATTATCAAATTTTTCAGTGGTTCTACAATGTTTTAATTTCTACGTCTCTTCTTGCGCAACGGTCTCCGTTTAAATATAACATAACTATCGTTCATCCAACAAATAGGTACACAAAGTATGTTAAACATAATCAATGACAGTGGAAAAGTAAACACGACTGTCCTTCAACACATAATTAATAATATATATTTTTTTAATAAATATTCAATAATAAAAGATATCATACCGTTATTAATCTAAAGTGTCGGTGTAGATAGGGCACATTTTATACTAATAATTAAATTCTCTCCCATCGGGGGGCGCGCCCCCTTTCTAACAATGAGTCTTTAAATATATACTATGTAAAAAAACGGGGTATCTAAAGTTGTGTCCGAAATTTTCACTCATTACTTCCCGCCTCCCGCCGAAACACAATTTTTGATTCTACAGTCTTTTTGATTCAGATTAATATCTTCATATTTTGTTTAAAAATATCACCATTATTCCCCCAATCTTATCAATATAGTAATAAACTTTTCCAATGATTTTTTTTTTCGTCTAAGGCAATGAAGAAATTTTAAGTCTTCGTTTAATCTCCTTCCGTAAACTCTCGCGCAGCTTTTCAATGATGATCGGATCTCGAGACGAGTGACGTCCAAAATTACGTGCAAGCAACGTAATTAATTGTTACAATCGACGTTTCCGATGATTTGACTAGTGAATTATATTCCGAATATGAACAGCAAAAAGGGTGAATCTTACGAATCCTTTACAATATCAAAACATCACTATCAAAAATATCAATCAACGATTATAATATACAACTGTCTGTCTGTAGAGTGTATGTTGAACAGGTAGCTCAACCACCCAGAGTATAATAATACTATTGTTGAAGTGTTATGGTCATATCAATAAATGTACGATTTTTTACACAAATCGAATAGGTTGAAGAGGTTTGGAGTGGAAATAGCTATTACAGAATGGTATGAAACATTTCAGCTGAAGTTGCTGTTGTAGAGAAGTGGTTGTTATTCAGAATGAGCTTGTGCAGGACTATTGGTTATCAAATAACGCTACTTATGCTCCCGTTATGTTGAAGGATCAGATATAAAGATCGAAGAAAAGCCGTGCTTTCTAACACAAATAATCGACAAAGAAATTTATGTATGATTTAAACTCGTTGGGAGCATTTAAATTGAAAATAAAAAATAACTACCCCAAAGGTTTTATTCTTCCTTGCTTCCGAAAAAAAAAATTGTTATGCTTTTGCAGATATGTAATGTGTTACTTTGAATAACTAAAGAATGCATCGATAAAAGTTTTGATTCATACAACATGAAATGTTTGGATTTTAAGTAGCTCCCAACCTCAAAAACGTTGGGTACCCTCAATGTACAATATAACTAGTTAATAATCGTTCATTGATATGACGGTAATGTTTTATATGTTTGGAACTCACGACAAAGAAGTAAAACAGAGTGGTGTAGTACTTATAGTTACATTCCGAGAGATGAATCATTTTGTTAAAAATTAAGAAATATGTTTGGTCCCTACGGTACTTTCGAGAACTAAAATAAAATAAATAAATTCAAATCGAGTTCGACAGTTGGAGTGTATCGTCACTCGTCGAGCCGCTATCAAAATTGAAAAGCCTTGGAAGCAATAAACATGTTTTGTTTTTCACACAATTTTAAGTATCTAATCATTCGAAAGTATTATTAAAATCATACTAACGTAGCACGAAATAAATATTAACAATATAATTTATATTATTCTCGCAGCGAACGCAGCAAAATCTGGATAACGCAGAACACTTACGCCCAGCTCAATCGAATGGCGATAATTACTGTCGTTAAATTCTTGGCTGTTTGTGTAATCCGTTGTACTCGGTCTACAGTTATATATCAGAACTGATTAAGCTCAGATAAAAAAAAAGAGACTTAATATATTAATCAAGGCTGTGGAGTTGAAATGACTTGTCATTTGTTTGGCAAGCCAAACTGGCAGACGGCCACTTCGGAATCCACCAAACAAATTGAGGTGGGTTTTGGCTGCCTCAAAAAACTTCACCTCTCTGTCCACACCCTACGTTTTTAATTCCATATCGACAGCAAGGCTGACCACCGAAACCTTTTTAGCCTTTTAGCTGCCGTAGATAATTAATAGTAATTACCTAGCACGCCGGCTATAATTTGCAACTATTAATTTAATTAGTTATTGACGAGATAACTCGTCTCTGGCAGCCATAGAGTTAAAATACGGTATTTCCTTCAAATACAAAATACCGTCGATTAGAAAAGTATGAAACATTTGTTTTATGATAGAAACCATAAAGAATTTATAGTATCTTATTATCAGCCAAAAACTGTATCGGATTCAGTCAATTTTTTTTTGAATAATCGTTTCCTCTGTCTTTCCAGGGAATATTTTCTTTTGTATTTTTGACAGCGAATTTAAGTTATCATTCGTTGAAAAAGCACTGCGAAATCTGAGATTCCAGAAGAGGTAAAAATATGTCTTATAATCGAAAAAAAATAAATTGGTAATTTGATTTTATTATTTATAGGACTACGACATCACAAGTATTCAAAAATCAACTCGTTCATCACGTTAAAGGTTTTTAAACGACTCCACGCCCTTGATTTTCTATTATACGTTGAAAATTTTCAATTGTTGAGTATAACTAGTACCGATTGTATTATTCAATTCTAAAACAAGCATTCACAGAAGTGTTTTAATTATAGTAATGTTCAACAATAAAAACGGTGCACTAGTAAGTGAGACAGACTGCATTTAGGCAAACCCGTATCGTGCAAAATCAAATCTCACCGATGATAGGATAGATTATAATTGGTTCTGCGTTTCCAGGATTAAATGCGTGCACTGCGTCAGCAAGATTGGCGAAGAAATCTACTCGATATCTTACAGTTCGATATATTTTTTTTACACTTTTAAAAATATTTATAATATCGTTTTAAATAATATAAATAAGTCAACAAGGAGTATAAAGTTAACCCTATTAATAGTTTTTTTTTTTCAAGGGAGTTTTACAATATTTACTATTTATGAATAAAATAATTAAATATATTCAACAATTATATAGTAGCGCCACGATATAAAAAAAAAAAAAAACAATGGTTGCAAGTAACACAGAAGGATTGTTATCTCTTTTTAAATAAATTAAATTATTTTTATAATGAATTAAACGTAAAATCGAGTGCTAACAGCTTCGCAACGTGAAGTTATATAAAAATCATAGGAACAAATCGGCCGCATCTTCACTATTAATACATCATTTTTACGGCGTTATATTCTCAACAAAATAAATAAATTAACAAGTTGTTCAGTGCGTAGATGAGAAACAGCGAGTTCACATTTTTTTTTAGATATTAAAACTTTAATTTGTTGAATTTATTAACAGCGTACAACCCTGATTATTCAGATCGCCAAAAATGACTCAATATGAACAATGGATCCAAACTTCGATTGGGATCAGTGGTCGTAGGATCACAACACCTACATCACAATGATGGGTGATAAATTAATAGTAAAAAAAAATATGTTAAAATGTGAGTGACCACGACTCTAGCTTTTCTTTGGCTTCAAATTATAAATGCTCACTTTGTGTTTTGCCGAAATTGATAAAAATGCTACAATACAAAAATTTACCCTGGTAATAGTTGGGCCAATTAGACGTGAAGTGAGCCAAGTGGTATTTTAGAAAAAAAAAAAGTTAGATACGTTGTAATATTTTACACGTCTTAAAGTTTCGAAAAAAGTGAAGTAACCTCAGTTAATACATATTACAATAGTGTTATCTCGTAAAATAAAAATAAACATTCCACTAAAACAGCAATTAAATACATGATTGTACCATTTTAATAGCTGGCTCACTTCACCTCAAGTTGGAAACTTTAAAAAGAATGTTTACAATTAAAAAAAAAAAAAAACAAACTAAGGGTAGAAGGCCATTATGTTATGTTATAGATTACTTATACTATAACAATTGAACTAATATTGTCATTAACGACTATTAATTCTGAATAATCAAGGTTTTGCTGTATTTTATTTGTTTATAAATTTAATTGTCTTCCTTATCCATCAATGATCGAATATATTAAACAAGTTAATGAAAAATATAGTATGTTTACGCTTTCTACTGTGAACTCGCTAATCTAAATTATTGTAAGTCAATGCTGCGCATATTTAAGTCTCTAAAAAAGGTACATCTTGCAGCTGCGTCAAATTTTTATCACTCGAATAACTGCTTAGAAATATTTACAATGCCCAAAGGAAAAGACGTTTCGTAACCTAAAACCGAATGATATTCTGTTTATCAAAGCACAATCTCCGGTTACGTGTTTAGTCATGATAGTATTGATACATGATATAACAAAAGATGTATCATAAATGTGTTGCTGTAAAATGAGGTTGTTGATTAAAAGTTTTTTTAATCGTAGAGTGCGAAATATATAATTTAATTTATATGCTCGAAAATGAATTTATAGAAGATTGTAGAAACTATTGGAAAAAAATGTTTATATTCTCTTTATTAACTGTAAATTGATCATCTTCAAGGTAAATTAACCAAGATGATTTATCATTCATTCCCGACATTGAATATATCAATAACAAATTCAATTAAAAATGTCATTTGACTCGTATATTAGAATTGTATATTACCTTCAAAGAAGTAATTCAATTTACAATGTGATAAGTATTACCGATGAGGGTTTCTTGGTAAAATTTTACTGTTAAAATTTCGTACGATTCTATATGTTTCGGGAAAACAGATTTGTTTCCCCATTTGATAAAGTTACACGTTTTGTATTCACCCATACGAACAAAACACAACGTGGAAGCTTACAAATCAAAAAAAAATCATGATATAAGTTTATTTTAATTTGCTGAATAATTAACTGAAAAGTGAAGACTGCTGTAAACCGAGTGGGACCTCTAAGATTCCTGTAAGTGCCGATCGGTTTGCATTCTCTTATGACACCATTACACCTTATGTTCATCGAAGGTACCAAAATAAACAGTCAGAGGATGAGTCTAGTTTAGGTTAGGTTAGATTCCTTTCGTGTTGGGCAATTGAAATAAAACGTTGCATATTAATCAGAGTCCAATCAAAATCTGTCGAAATCCAGGATTTAAAAAAACAAAACTAACGATATAACGTCTATATAATATGTATAAGTACTTCTAAGTGGAGGCATCTCATGAATTAAGAATTAAGTAGAAGCCCTCAGGGCAAGTCTTGTTTTACAAGCTTTTCCATTTTAAAATTTACAATATATATTAATTTTTATTATTATCAACGCTTTTTCGTCGATAATTCAAAATATCCTAAAGATTTTTAATTTCCCGACAATCTCCCGTTCATTTTTTAAATATTGTTGTCGATAAGGCCATGAAATTTTGCAGTACCTAACTAAATTTAATTTTTTTCTTTCTTTCAATAATCGTCGATCAATTTTTATATATTTATATATATATATATATATATATTAATGTCTATCCTTACAATATAATATATATATTAAATATTTCATTTTCTAATTGTTATTCATTTAGTTGCGATAATTACCCTGGCTAAACTAGATAAAAATACGGGACACTGCTCTCTATCAATTATTAAGTGAAGTTTCTCTCGATTGGTGTATTTGAAATATGAAAAAAATTCTTTCTACTATGTCAGTAATTGACATCTATGATCAATATATCTTTTCGTCTACTCAAGAATTACGATAATTATTTCAAACTGTCTATCTGGGGGGAAACGCCTAATTTAGAATTTCTTTTTTTAAATATAATCGACGGACCGAGAACGGACGCAACATTAAGAGCGCAGACAAATTGTTAAATGTAATTAATTCAAAGAATCACGTAACCGAGTGCAATATGTGATAATAATTCCTTCAAACACAAAGCCATACTGCTTCATAGATGCTCGGTATTGATTGTATTCATTGAAAAGAATATTTAAGTAACTGAATGATTTGAAATTAAAAATGTGGATTGATATAAATATACAATTCAGTCAAACGTATCATATAAGAAGATTTACTTGCTTGGAAAAATTAGCTATCATATGCTTAATAAATATACATATATCGACTGCTTCATAGACAATATCGCAGACAAATCATCGCCCGAGAACTGTCCTGGTACTATGCAATGTTGTGCTTTATTTTAAGACGTTATAAGAAGTGGTTTATTTAATATAAAAAGAGATTTTTCTTTTTAAGACAGATACCCCACCACAAGACTAATATTATCGAAGGAAAATGAATCTTCGTAGCAATGCTAAAATGAAAAACTGTTTTCTAAGATGTTCCAGTAGTTATCAGACGACGAAATGTTCATTAACACTAAAATTCTGACCGATTTTGAAAATAATTACTGTTTTCTGTTATCTGGAAAATAGTAATAGAGATATGCGTAGCTTTACTGTGCATATAACAAAAGTACATGCCGAGTGTTTTGAATCAATGCTGCAGTTAAAGAATTTAATGTATTAACAAAAAATATGAAATAGTTATCCATCTATTCCGGTAATTACTTTGACTTATTTCAGAGCTCTTTCAGCGTACTATGATAATAATTCAAGATGGTGTTTCATTCCACCGAACTCTGGATATTTAAATAAATCTGTTGATCAGTAAATAACATTAAATTTGACAGTTACCCAAACAGGGTTTATTTCTTTACACTCCTAGTAAATACAATTTTTTATCTGTTTTAAAATAAATAAACAATTTAGTCTATATATATATATATTTCTATGAAGCGATCGATTGGTTCCCGGTCCGTCAATTCTCTCCGACACGAGTGCCGTCATCAAACAAAATTAAATCCGTAACAATATAAGCTCCTCCAGAACGTGTGACAATACTAATGATTTGTAACGTGTACTGGCTTACTTTTAAAATCTTTAACGGCTATTATTTCAAGTAAGGCATCTAATTCCTTCATAAGATGCTATGTTTTATTATTCAAATATACATTTATCTATCACAAATTGTTTCCAATACAGACTGCCGTTTTAATAAATAACAGAAAATAAATTATTTTCTCTCGTAGTTCCATCGCTTCAAAATACTTCCGGCGATTGGACGACCCTGCAAATCGATGACCTAACATAATAAATTATGCTATTTTTTTTAACCGATGTCGAATATTAGATATTGAAAGACATCGCATCTAAGTAATTCACGGAGCAGCGATCGAATGATCAAAAACGGAAGATTTATGTGAAGGTAATGTGCCGATTCTATTTCTACGATATTAAAAATTTCAACTATATTCGATAGCCGGTGTTTTGAAGCGCTAAAATTCAACTATTCAACGTTCAGAGGGTCTCCAATCGCCGACAGCAACACCTTTCGAGGATATATATATCAAATAGAAAATGACCGAATCGGCTATTCCTGATTCTTGTGTATGATCTTCAAGTGGGCCACCATGTTATCCTTCCTCGTGAACTCCTTGAAGCAGATCGGGCAGGGGAACACCTTGACGTCTTTCTTATGCGAGGTGACATAGTGGCGGCAGAAATTGCTGATGTGCGTGTACACCCTCGAGCAGACCTTGCACCTGAAAATATTTTCGCCTTCCTTGATGCAGAAGTCTCTCACGGACTCGTTGGATTCGTCCATCGCCTGCTGGGCGGTCTTCATGTTCTGCGATGAGTACCAGTTTCCTCCCAAGTCCGAATCGTGCAAGCCCCTCTGCTCGAGTTCGGAAGTGAACAGCTGGGAAGCGAGGGTCGGCATGAGGTTGACAACTTCCGGGGGAAATTTATCGTAGTTATTGAGCGAGTTGTTAATCGGCGGGAGTCCGGAGAGCTGATTGAAAAGGTCCCGCGCGCGTATCTTAGCGGAGTGAGTGAGGAATTTCTTGTTCTTTGGTTTGAGATTTTTGTTTATTCTAATGCGGTGGCCGGAGAGGGAGTCTCTGTCGTCAGAGTCCCTCCCGAGGGTGGGGCTGTGCATGAGCACCTCGGGCGTGTACTTGTATTCGAGGGGGTCATTGTAGGAGTCCAGCAGGGGGCCGCAGTCGTTCGGGGGCTCGGATTTGGCCGAGCCGTTCTCGTTCAGCCCGTTTAGATTGTTGGCGTGGGGGTTCGTGGGAGGTTTGTCTTCCGCTTCTGCAATCACACACCGCACTAATCAAATTGGCACACATTATAATTGCCCGATGATACTTCATGCATACTTTAACAGATGAACAATGTCGGAGGAAGGATCAAACAGACGACATATTATTTGACAACATCGAGAGAGGAATAATTGATATGAATAATCGTTAATTATTTCAATCCTTCGTCAGACATTTTCCATACACCTTATATATAAAAAGAACCAAAACAGAGGGGAAAGCTATAGGGAATAAGCCTCGGTGTTTTCAGCGGACGTTGACAACGCGGACATGTTGGCACTCGGGTATCGACCGACGGCGTTATGTTAAGCGAGACGTTTGCGGGGCGCGGTCGGATTCCGTTCAAGAAGCGTGCGGATTTAAAAACCCTCTGGCTATTCCCCGTAAGCTCTTCCCTTTGCTGAGATATCACAGACGAAGCTCTGTGTCGTTTTTAATTACTTCATTGCATACGACAGAAACTAAATATTAAACAACATTCTCCGAACTGGCGAGAGCTCGTCTCGACTTACCCTCAGTGTTCAACGCGATCCGGCTGCGTCAGAGAACCGACTCTCGTGTCACTTTGAAACTTTTCATTTCCGTATCTGATATAACGACACACGTCGCGCAGACGATGACCGCCCTCTCTCCGGAGAGTTTCGGAGACGCTTATATCCCTTTAGCTTTTCCCTTTTTATTTTCTTTAAACTCTACCTAAGCAGACTCGAAAGGATCCCAGAAAAGGAAAATGAGAAAATTCAAAGCAGGATTTAATATACAGCGGGTCGTCGTATTCGACGGTAAAAAAAAAAAAAACGATTCCCGGATTTATTTACAACATGTGATACATAAGAGATTCAGCTGGATGAAAAAGTAGACAAGTTCAAATCTGCCACCGCTAAAGATGAAGGAATACATTCGGCATGTTACGATTATCGATTGCTTTTAAACGTATACGGTCTGAAATGGGAAATTTCAGACAATATTTTTACGTGTAATCGTGAAGTCACATAACAATTGAGAGTACACATAATATTATTATGGGAGAAATTGAAATATTAGATTTAAAATGGGCGTTAGAAGTTTGATAGTAACTAAGGCAAAAAGGCAACAACTTTGAGTGGCAAAATTGATTTAATCTATAATAAAAAATGAAATTTGTTTATACAGCATTAATATGAAGATAGATAATGTTTGAAATTTATTTTAGTCATCAATTATTAAGAAAACGACAAACTTTTCTATGAAGAAGTCTACAGAGAAGTAAATGTGGATTCCTTCATTTGGTATGGAGTATCATAACAATTTTTAATCAGTTATATATACAATTAACATGTTAAAACAGCAAGAAGTTCAAACCGCGGTTGATGAAAGAATAAACGGTTGACATACCTGCGTGGTCGTGTTGCATAGGTTGCGGGGGAGAAGGTGACGGGGGCTGAGGGTCGTCACCCTCGTCGATGAGAAGCGCTTCGTCGTCTCCGGAAACGGGTTCGTCCGTACCGAAGCTCTCGGCGCCGACGGAAACCTCCAGCCTCTCGGGTTCGCCTCTCAGCACGGTGGGGGGCTCCATCTCTTCGCCGCCGCTCAACTTTCTCGGTCGCCCGCGTTTCCGCTTGGGCTGCATAGAGCCGCCCAACAGCGGCTGAAGGAGTCCCACTCCTTGGTGGGCTGAGTTGGGTGAGGGAGCGACGCCGTTTCCCCTGTTCAGTCGGTGCAGTTGTGGAGGCGGGCCCAGCGTCGCCGGCGCTTCTCCTTTATCGTCGTTGACCTCCGTCAGTCCTTTGATCCGCAGGCTCTCGGCGACCCTCAAGAACGCCGTGAGTCGGTCCTGATCCACGCTCACTTCGCCTCTGTACATGAAGTCGAGTAGACTTCTCATGTCGGAGTAGGGGACGTCTTTGAGAATAACAATCGGATGTTTTTCTTGGTGGTTGACAAAAAGTGCCTGGAAGTAAGGACTGCACGCCGATAAAACCATTTTGTGAGCTTTCAGCAGCTGTCCTTCGACGGCTAACGTGACATCGGTGAACGTCTCCGCGTGGAGAAGCTGATCGAACACCGACAGTAAGTTGGATTGATGGTTGTTCCATCGCAGGCAGAAGCGCTGCGACGCCATTTTTGAATAAATTTACGTTTTCGCAGTGGGTGTGGAAGTGCTCCGTCCCATTAAATCCTTTCGCCCGATCTCGGGCGCCCAATTCTCTTATCGGGCAGTGTAAAAATATAGTAGTCTCTGTGTATAGATAGCAGGTGTAAATATATATATGTCCTCTCTGCTCGCGAGTGCCGAAAAATCATCTATTTTAGTGTTGCAATTATTTCTTCTTTATCTTAACATATATTTGGTTTTTGGCGTTGCTAATGTAGTCCCAATAGAAATATCACTTGCGAACCCTGAAAAGAGAATAAGAATCAATTAGAACAGAAGATGAAGTTTTTATTTTAGGAAGACATGTACATATACATCACCGACGACCTTGCCGATGGTTAATTTTAACGAAACATCAGAAGTGTACCACTACTCAAATATTTAATAACATGTCATATGAGCCTTCAAGAGGTAAAGTGACCTAAGTAGTAAAATGGTATAAATTTTTTATTGAATTTAGTCAGTGTTTTTTTTAAAGAAAAAAGGTGCCAGAACTCACTTCTTGTCAATATTTTAACGAAAGATTTTCATGTCTGAAGCATATGGCTTGCAAATAGAGGTGTCTCAGCAGTTTTTTTAAGCCTGGTTTTGAAGGATTGTATTTTTTTATTTTAGGGAGATAGCACTATTGCAATGTGTATTTACTGAGCTTATTTCACTTTTACGATACTTTAAAATGTGTAGAATATTATAATGCATCTAACGCATTTTTTACTAAAATATCACTTGGCTCACTTCACCTCGCAGGGGCTCATATAATATTGAAATTGATAACATTGTTATTACACTAGTATAATTTGTTGCGACATAGGTATAGCCTTTTTGAAGAGCATCGCAAGATTTTAAACTATATGCAAGACATTGAATTTAACTAAATCATTAAATATTTTACATAACATATGCAAAAGGATGCTGGCATGTCATGGAAGATAGAAAAATGGATGGCGGGCGACATATTCGATTGACAGAACTGTAAGTTTGAGTTCATTAGTCCACTAAAATGCCTGAAGTTGATCGAGGACAAACCCCACATCTGTAGCGACAAAACTTACAGAAGTATACAAATTTTTATTGAGTATTAAGAATGTTTTAGTTGGATACGGCGGTAACTTTATCGGAGTTCATTCGTAATTTAAAATTAAATTTGATATTCCAATTGTTAAAAAATGACACGTGTTTTGGTTCTTTGGGAAACATCATCAGACATAACATCGCAAGGTTGTAATTGTAAACCTTGCGATGTTATGTGTGCGTGTATGTATGTTAAGCAAAACACGTGTCACATTTTGTAACACAACACGTGGGATAACAAAGTTATCGAATTTAATTTCATATAAGTAACAAGCGGTTTTTATAGAAGAAATCTATTTAGATAAACTCCATTACATAGAAGGACAACAACAAGTGGTTAGCTAATCGCACTTGATACGCCCCGTTTTTAAAATCAGGCGGGTGGGAGGGATTTTCAGATATGGCAGACATCTTTGTTTTTATTTACATTTTTTAATTTAAAAAAAAAATATTTGGCATTACAGCCAATGCGCTAAGTTGAAAGATCACACAAGGTCAACTCGAGGAGAATTGAAATCATAAACATCCATGTCTTAGGTCTCAAATTTAAATTGAAAAAAATCTTAATTTGACGTTGACATTAGCTGGGAATCGAACCCAGACCCATCTGTTGGTAGAAAAAGCATCAAAATATTCACTTTGATCAAAAAATTATAGGCAGGCATTTGGAAACAGCGTAATCATTATATGTTCGACAGTCGAAAAAAAGGGGGGGGCGGTGTCAACGTTTTCTTTACTGCGGCCTTATGTTGAATCAGATAAATGGATGTAGCCTTTAGAAATGAAAAAGGTTCCCCACCCCCGCTCTAAGCCAACTAGACCACGGAGCCGGCTGATATATTGATAACGTATCATAAAATGAATCTCGATAATAAGCGAAGTATTAAAGTGCAACACAATAATATAAAATATAATCTCAATACATCTGGCAACATCTGAAATCCACAATAATAACAATTGGAGACAGCGTATCTGCTAGCAGAGGTGAATTTCTTACGGCAAAGAGAAATTTCAACTAGCAGGCAAGAAAGAAATGCTACTCTGGTTAACAATGCATTTTTTTGGACCACTCTCAACGAGCACAATCTAAATTCTTACGACAACATTTGAAATTTTTGCTTTTATTATTGTAAATCTATTCAACTGGAAAATATATTCAATATTTTAACGGATTTTTGTTAATCTTAAATTAAATGACGTAGTTTCAAAGCTTGTTCTGCTATCACCATTTATCTATATACCACTCACAACCCTTTTTTACACTGTTTTTATTATAGTCCACTAAAAAGAATGAATACAGTGGAAAATTTATTAAACTGTTCATACTGGGATTCGAACCCGTGACATCCGTAACCGAAGCCAACAACGTTGACCACTCGACCAAACAGGCGGTTTTATATATGTTAAAATAGCAAAATCAATCCATAGGATGTACTTGGCAGAACTGAGGGATGCTGGCATGTCATGGGAGGAAGCAAAGCAATTGGCAGGAGACAGGGAAACATGGAGCTGCTGTGTGGCGGCCATTTGCTCAATATACGGTCAAAGAAGAAGTAAAATTATAATCATTCGTACTTAAACAAGCATTGTGAAAGAAAGAGGTTGAAACACGTGTCACAGTTTGTAGCACAATACGTGAAATAATCTGTTATTTAAAATTTTATACTATATTTTTACTATTTATTCTAATCACAAGATTTATTAATAACAAGAAATTCAACAACATAACACAGTAAAAACAAACGAAGGGTTTCAATCAGATCCTAAAACGTCAAAAAGACATTTCTAACGATGAAAGCGATTTACGTTCAGTCCCTCATAAAAGTCCTTGTATCTAATCAAGCAGAGATTAATAGTTTTTAATGTAATTTACTTAAGTCATTAAAAAAAAAATTACACAATTTCTTACAAAATAACACAGTTTTTAAATTCAGGAAACCTTTTCTATGAATTCTATCATTTTTTTATACTGTTTTTTGTGACATACTGTGAAAATGTATCTGTGGAGGGTTTAAATCCCACTGTGGACAGTTTAAATAATATTTTGTCGCCCGCTGTGGTCTAGTCGGTTGGCGAGGTTAATGTCAAATTTAGATTTTTTCAATTTAAATTTGAGACCTAATACGTGGGTGTTTGTGATGTCAATTTACTTCGAGATGATCTCGAGTGACTTACAATAAATTCTTATCAAGCTTTTCTCGTATGATCTTCCATCTTTGAAATATTTGGCGCTGATGAATGTATTAAAATTATTAATAAAATGTGTTTCCAACAGATTTTTGAAACTGTTTGAAAGCGTGTTTGTGATATCTAAAAGTCTCTCCTACCCATTAGATCAGCGTTTCCAAAACTTTTCCCCCGCGACCCAGTTATTTTAATATTTCTCCTTCGTAACCCACTAAATTTGTTATGGCATATACTACCGGCCTATAGATAAAATAAAACAGTATATTTATGTCCATGCAGTCATTATATGATATAATACAAAATAATTTACTTAGATAAACCTATATAGAAATCAAAAGTACCAATAATTTATCAATGAGGTAGAATTTATAGCCAGAGCGAGTAGCTTAGCAATAGTCCTGACATAGCCTTATTATTTTTCAATCCTTGCTTTCTTCAAAACAGAGAGATTATCAACTTCTGTAGAGATTGAGATATGCTTCATTAGGAGTTAATATGCTCTACATTAGGAGTAGACATGGTTAAAAAAAAATATGTGCATTTATGCACCGCTGATTTCATGGTTGGTTCCCATAACGCATAAGTAGTAATTAAAAAGCACAAGAATGATATTTTAATAATGTAATATACATATACGCTGATTGTTAGTTCAGCTACTTAAATAAGTATTTATTGTACCATGTTCGCTTCCAATGGACTCCTAATGGGGGCATTTCAACAAGTTGTTTTACTAGAATTGATTAATATTCTCGATGAATTCAGCGGTAACTAGGTGTGAATTTATTCAGTTTTCTTCTTCGGAATAAGTAGGGATAAAATGATGGTGCTAAGACAGGACTAGTAATTACTTAATCGCTTTCGATATGCCGCATTCTTAGGGTCCGATGGGTGTGAAGGAATTTTAGATATTACAAAAGAAATTAACAAAAGTGTCCGTAGTCGGATTCGAGTCAGTAAACGCGTCCACCAAAGAGGTCAGCGTTGACCACTCAACTACCGATATGGTTAAATTGGTGTGATGGAATTGAGTATTCACATAAAAAAAAAAAACTGTCATGGTGGAAGATTTCAATCTATTGTGCCTTTTAGGATGTTCACCGTCAATACTTGGCGGAAAGGCATATTAAAAAAAAAATACAATATTCCTTAGTACTACTTCCACTCTTATTTAGCAAGATCAGGACCGGTTTCAACCATTATGAGCATTATCAAATGTTAAGTTAAATAAAATTTAGCAGTTTTATTTATACCAAACAAAATGAATTTACATTTTTCAATACTAGTTTTTTTTTTTAATCCATGTTTGCTTCCAATGCGGAGCATATGGCCTTTTAATGGAGGTATCTCAACAGAAGTATTTCTACGAGAACTGTTTGTCACTCAGTCGCTCAACCTCTCATTTTTTTAATTTTTCAAAGAGAATAGTTGGGCTAGGACAGGACTAGTCGTAAACTAATCGCTTTCGCTACGTCCAGTTGTTTAAGGATAGGAAATGGTGGGAGAAACATCGCAAATATTTCAATTGATAATGCTTGTCGTGGGCGAAACTGATCCTGATCTTGCTAAATAAAAGTGGAAGTAGTACAAACGATTATTGTGTTTTATTATGTATGTATCTATTATACATTAAACCAAAGGCGTTTCAAATGTATCGAATGTCTTGAAGTTCGACTTGTGAGGGTGTGGACCGTGGTAATATAATAAATAGTACATTGCTATTGTTACAACGAACCGTCATGGCTGTGTATATGGTACTGGCAGACATTCCCCACAGAGTAATAACTTTATGCATTTGTTCAGTTTTTAGTGCTGAGGTCTCAGGAGCCCCGAGACTCGGTGGCTTGGACGTTAGTGTACTAAAAGTCCCTAGCTTACAATAAATAATGTAATAGCAATTATGCTGGTTATTTATCCATGCGTAACTTTAAGCTGTATTTAACACTAGTTCGATTTGGAAAACTATTTCCGCCGTGTCTATTCTCGCGTGTAAGACAACTATAGCTATCCAGAGAGTAACGATTCACACCTTCGTGATTATAATAATTTATTTGTATTTCCACTTAGCAGTTTGGTGATTCTTTCGTAGAAAAATTATCGTCACACCGATCGATTGATTGTTGAATACAAATGTAGTATTCTTGTGCAAAAAATACGTGAATGAATACAAGAGACAACGGTCGGAGAATAGTACAGGTTAGACACCTATCATAAAGTTAACATTTTTTTTTTTTTTAAACATGTCCGCTCCCAATGTGGAGCATATTGACTCCTAATGGAGTTTATCTCAGCAGAAGTGTTTCTATGAGAAATGCTTGTTACTTAGTTGCTCAACCTCTCTTTTTCCTAAGAGAGTAGGAATAGAAGGATAGGGCTAGGACAGGACTAGTGGTTAGCTAGTCGCTCTCCATACGCCCCATTCATAGGATAGGATGGGAGGGGGGAATTCAAGACATCACATACATCCATGCCTTCGAACAGAAATTCATAAATCGAAAAATCAATTTATAAAACTGTCCGTACTGGGATTCGAACCCGTGACCTCCGTCAAAGAAGAGCCAACGACGCTGACCACTCAACCACACAGGCGGCATTATAATAAAGTCAAGAAGTATAGTGTTCGGCTGTGCTTTTTTTTCTATGTAACGCAGCGGAACGGCGTTCCGGTACTTTTTCCCCCGACATTTTTAATGTTTAAAATCAATATTCGCAAAACAATATATTATCCTTTGAAAACTTTTGATTTTTTATGCCGAAAGACGTTTTAAAATATTTTCTCGCGAAAAAGTAACAACCTACAAGATAAATTTATGTTCGAAGGCGTTGGTATTTGTAATACCTATCCCTACCACTCTTCCAATCCTAAAATTAACAGGACAAGGCAAGAGCGATTAGTTAATCACTAGTTCTGTCCCAGCTCTATTATCATTACTCTCTTTAAAACAGGTAGGTTAAGCAACTAACTAAAAAGCAATTCTCGTAAAAAGGCTCTGTAGAGATATCTCCACATTGAGAATGGACATGAATTAGAAAATATATGTTTGATAAGAATCGAGTATGGACATCTTTTTTTTTTCAAAAAAAAACACACGAAGGTATTGAATGTAACTGTTCAGTTCCTATTCTAAAATTCTTCTTATTTCAACCATTCGCTAAATACCAATAATTTCTAGCTGATATTTATTGTAATCTACAATTTTGTTTGGGTCACTTTGTACCCTATCGCTCCTCGATCCTATTTTCGACATTTCGGTACTCGAGTGTTAATGAAAAAAGTATTTCAGAATTTTAGAGACAGCGAAAATATCAGTAGATATCAAAAGAAACCTTGGTAATCCTCATTCCTTTGCGACCACATATGTATGTGAAACACCGATTTTGTCATTGATTTTACTAAAAAAAATAGGTCAATAATGCATGGGTCATGCCATTCCACAGAGACGTTGGAAGATTATTTGCAAACCGATTTTGATTTGTTTTGTAAAAACATGCAACCGTATCCATCTTATTAAATTGCTTTTGTAAGCTTCATATATGTGTGGTTTTTTTTAAAATTTGGGTTCTTACTTATTGTGATAAAATAGATAAATATAGACCTAACATGTGAGAATAGATCTCCTGATGTAAATAAAATGAGGTTAGTCACTGATATATGCCAAAGGTTTGAAAATATCAAAAAAGAAATCACGGAGAAGTAGTCAAGAAGCACTTTAAATGATTTGAGGATTTAGTATAAGAGTACGGTAAATCTTGATACAGTGGATTAGAAAGATCCGCTATAAAGCCGAATGAATAGTGTAGGTTTTACAAACATAATATTGAGTCGACACATTACATTAATATGTATATAAGTGCAGAAAAATTTCTATGTATGGATTGAAATTATGACATTATTTAAAAAAAAAAATAATGATGAACTGCGAATGTAAAAACTGCTGCATTTTAATAATCGCATGCTAGTCAGAATATTGTTTATGAGCAGTGGCTGTTGCTTAAAAATATGTATAATGCAAGGTCTTTTTTGGCTATTTCTATAATCGGTCAGCCTGATGACAAAGAGAATTAGGATGTAAATTGGGAAAAAATCATCAATCACATCACATTTCATTGATTATAAGCGGCGGATATAATGTTAGGTATTAAAATATTGTTTAAAGGTCCTCAAAATAAGAAAAATAATGGAAATTAATTAGATAGACTGTCTGATATTTTAAATAAAAAAAAAAATGCTCATCATGAGCGAATCTGGTTCTGATCATATTAAATAAAAGTGGAATTAGTACAAATGACTATTTTATATTTGGAATATATTGCCTTTCCGCCAAGACGAACAACACACACAAAAAGTCATATTTTAAAATATAACCAACATGTTTTTCGTTTATCGGTGATTGTAGTTAACATGCGGCAGTGCCACTTGTCAACATTCACTAAATGCACTTGATATGCACGAATAATACTATTTGACGAGGGATAGATAAGATGAGTTAATGATGGAGTGTGTGTGTCATTCTATGTCATGCTGCGATATATTATTGGGAATTAACTGTACAATTAAAGCAAAAGTTGTGTAAAGCATAACACTACATTGAATTCAACTACGAAAGAGGTAGTGAACCTTTCTGTCAATAAGGGCTGCATTTTAAAAATATTATTTAGATACACCTATATAGAAATTAATTAAAGTGCATTGTTTTGTAAATAATTGAAAACATTTGAATTAAAAATTATTTCGATTCAGTTTACACTTGAGAAACTATTATTGATCGAGGATTATCGGTTTGGTTTGCGCTTTGATATTAATTAAATATCTTTTGATCATAACGTTGACTGCTAAGCCGGTACATGGTATGGACGTAGTGTTCCTATAGACACTGTTACTGTATACGGTACGGGCACATCTTAAAATAGTAATAGTTAAACAAAATGCGGTGTCATTGGAAATTCACAAAATCAACACTAGTGCATCACATCAAGTAAGTACTAATACGAAATTCGTACGATTGTTTGGTGTGTTATTGTTTATCGGAATTTATAAAAGCTGTATAAATATAAAGGCACAGTAAGATAAAAAAAAAAATTCAAATACAAGATAGATGAATTTTTATGAATAATTCCTATATGCACAATGGAGGTAGAGAAAGATGATACATCCGAATGACAACAAGAAAGCTACTGTGGGTCGTCACTTTACCCAAATGCACCAGACATAATATGCGTTTCTATGAGATGTATTTTTTATTTTATTTTAATGAATACAATGTTAACACTTTATAATAAAATATTTTAAGTGTGTAATTGTAAAATTACAAGTAATTTTGCAAATAAAGCCCAATAAAGAATATATCTTTATGGCATCAACACTAAGATGGGCAGATGAAGTCGACTGCTGCGAGGAATCTCAAGTTCTTGGGGAGCCCCAGAGTAAGAGTTTGGACTTAGTACTGCGGATATTTATCAACTGGTGAAACCTCTCGGCAAATGCTCGAGATCAGTTGTGGTCAGAATAGTGGATGTTGACAAAGAAAAGAATGACAGGGATATAATCCCTTCAGAGATACATCAGTATTGGTCTGTCAATTTTACGAAACAAATGTTAATATAATTATTTGCACTTTGGGGGTAAACAAATATACAGCTCGCAGCAGACCCTCGAGGCAAAAATTTGAACAAGCACGAATGCTTACAATATGTGAGAAAGGCGTTAAAATTCCTGTCTTGTTTGATTTCTCTTTTAGGCTTGCCCGCCCGTTGCGGAGATGATGGGAGTGCACTGTTTGCTGGACGATACGACAGTAATAACAATAAAATTATGAGCACAAGAAAATCAACATGCCTGCGTTAAAATCTATTCAAGACTCTGATTGCTTAAGCCTATCTATGTAAAGTGCAAAATTTACTCATTGCATTCAGTACTTTAAGTATTTAGCCACGCGGTAAATAAAGATTAAAGGTAATATACTCTCAACGATGCATATCCGTTCTTGTGCATTGAAGTTACCTTATTTTTTGAAAAAGTGATATCATGTAATTTTATAAAGTTTAACTTAGATAAAGTGCAAAAAATTTCGTGTATTATCCATAAGTACAGTGAAACTCGCAATTACACTTCCCGAATTACGCGCTGGCTTGAAATATTCGCTGTGAATCCCCCAATTGCACTGTTGCATTCCATTGTCGTTGCTACGAAACGGTTATCTGTAGGGCGCATAGTCAAATGTTGGCTGGCGTCTCGTGTATTCAAAATGTGCCAGGCTATACACGTATAGCCAGGCGACTGTGTTAAATTTAGTAACTAAATATTTCGTCCATATTTTTTCTTTTGCAAAATTAATGGAAATCTTAGTTTTGCATTTTTTGCGGAAAAAACCAAATGCCTAATTTTGTATGAGATTCACTCCCCCAATTACACTACCCCGAATTACACTGTCCCGACATTAGTGTAAATGGGGGTTTTACTGTATATGCAGTGGCGACTCGTCCATACACACTATGAAACTGCAGCACCCCCAATCAAATTGAAAAAAAAATGTAATATTATGTATGTTATATGAAAATATCAATATTATTTAAGTGTGTATTAAGCTCACCCGCCCACCGATTTATCCAATAGTTATCATACACCGCGATGTACATTTACTTTTTGTGCAGTGCCGTTTTCGATAGAATATGCATGTGTGACGGGGGCTTGAGGCTTAAATCGCTTGGTGTGTACTGCCACTTCGGCAGCACAAGAACAGTGCGAGCCATAGAGCATTCGCGCGACATTTACTGAATACATGAAATGACAATTTTTTATTTTGGTTAGAACTTTTTTACAAATTCTAAATGTACATTTTTTTATTTTTAATCTGCGGCAGCACCCCCAGATATTTTATCCACGAACCGCCACTGATTATAATTTAAGTCAAAGAGGCGCTGAGCGGAAATTGAATTTGACATCATTCATGAAACAGAATCATGTAAGTTATTGGAAGTGTGAAAAAGTATATTGAGAACTCAAATAGCTGATGATTAAGAGTATACAAATATGATACATATGAAGAAAATAATACCATCATATTTTCAGTACCTCATGTGTGTGAAAATCAATTCAAGCATGAATTATAAAGAGTAAATTGAGATTTCAAATAACTGTTATGGTATTGTGTTAAGAATTCGGAATGAATCGAAATTTCCTTTACGATGACGATTGCTGGATTTGAAGCAGTGGTCACCAAATTTAGATGTCAGCCCTATTTGGTTGCGTGGGTATTTTTTTCTGTGTGCCACAAATTGATTTTAAATTGGTTTGTGTCTAAAGGCATTTTGTTATTTGAAGCTTGAAATTCTTTTTTTAAATCGTATTACAACCAACGGGCGGGCATTGAGTGGGTAAATTTGATTAATTGAATACTAAAAAATATTGTGAAGATTGTAAAGCTGTAACTCAAAAATTAGGGATTAAACGAAATCATTATTGCAATTCAAAGAACAATAAGATTATTATGACAAATTATTCAGATAATTTGCAGGTTTAAAATAGAAAACTCGAGTCTTCACTGCGATGTCTTATTTGCTTTCTCATTGATTTTCTAATCACATTTTGCTTGTTAAGTCATGTTTGCTGAAGATATTTGAATAATATTGTGGAATCAGACAGTGACATCTATGAACTACTTTTGAACACTTTTAAACCATTCTTTTGTTTTTAGAAAAGTGAAATATTAAAAAGAAACCCTAGTTTTCACCGGACATTTAAAATCAGGTATATTGCAAAATTATTAAAAACAATAGAGAAGGGTATTTTAGTAATTTTTCATTACCATTTTAAAAATTTGAATGAAAACTAAAATTCAGAAAATTTTGTATTATTTTCGACTTTATCTCAATTAACCTATAAAATATACATAGTATGTAACGGTACAGACAGTTTTGAAAAAGGTATGTATTCAATTCTACTGTGTATTATTTTAAAAGTCAATATGTGAGGAACGGAGATTTTAGCCTAATTTTTTAACCATGAAAAATGGTTTTTAAATTACGAAATAATAATTTTGAGCAAAGGTGTACATATTATTTTTAACATTGAAAAAAATGTTCTTCGCTTAGAATTGACTGATTTAAGTATTAAGTTTTGTTTTATTATGTTGTCTTTAGGTGTAAACAAAAAAAATCTTTTTAAGTCATCAAAAAGAAATATATTTCAATGATTGAATGAGAATGGTTAAGATTATCTTTGTAAGACTTATAATTTTATTCCCATTAGATTCGGCGATTTCATTGACAAATCTTAATTAATCGCAAAGAGAAATCATGTTCCTGTTACAAAATAAATAATGGCCGATTTCATTTGACCAGGTTTAAAATAATAATAATTTATGTATGATATCGGATTCCCATTAGATTTCTGCACTATTATCGAAATTTAATCACCTACCTATTTGCACACACGTCACGAATGATAATTACCGAGGACTGTTTCCCTTGAAGGTATTAATTTTAATGAGTATTGCCACATTATTAACCAAACTGGTATAATTAATGCATAAATTGATGCATTAAATTTAATATCCTAATGTTCAAACTGAATTATAAGCGACATGGGTATTTATTAAAATTATTTTCGTAACTAATATATTTGGAAAGTTTTCACACTTAATTATGTTATCGATTTTCAAATTTCACATATGAAGATTGAAGGTTTTGAAATATATTTAAATAATACTTATAGATAGATAGAATTGCATGAAAACGAAACATACATTTTTGTTTGTTATTTAAATTACATATATGCAACATAGCGAAAAGCGCGCTCATTACTCGTGTCGCATTTGGCCTAGCAATAGACAAAATGCAACTGGCGTTACTGCAGGCGAGCGTCTATTGAAGATATTTTCAAGGTTAAAAATCGAGGGCGTATACAGGTGGGAAGTGTATACAGATCCAAACAGAGATATGTAGGTATTGCGAGAATATCTACACGAGAAAACACCACTGCATGCAACATAGCTGTTTTTTTCCTTTCTTTACTTCATCTCGAGTACCGTTATGATAAAAGTTCTTTATACTTGAACACGTATGTGTTTTTTGTCTATGAATTACTGTCAATAAATTACAATGTTCACTGTTGTAAATTTGAAAGGCAATTTGACATTTCATATGAACGAGACTTACGGCAGTTAAAATCCATTCGATACAGATGTCGCGGTGTATTATTTGTTTTTCTAATCAGAATCCGCTAGGATTCAAACAGGAAATAATTTTATTCATGACGCGAATAGTGGTGAAGAATCGGGGAGGCCGAAATGAATTGAAATATTTGTAAATTCGCGCCGATGGCGATTCCTACAGGTGTCAGGAGCGCTATCTGTGTCGGCGTTTCGGATATTATTATTACGCATCGAACGACGAGCACTTATTACGTCACCGACTGAGAGGCGAATCGCGACACATAATAACACAATACCAGTTGGGCCGAGAATATCCGCAAAAACACACATCGAACTAACAACACTGTGTCGAAAGACGCGACAGAGTCGAAGAGGAAACTTTCAGGATATCTAGTGTTAACTACCCTTTTAAGGGAAATGTGTCTACCGCCATGTTTGCTACGTTAATGAGAACGTGCACACACCCCGCCTACCCGATTCGACTGCCACACGGTCGAGTCCGCCACCCTACCGCCAGCGCGAGGTCAAAATGGACTAATATCACTCACAAAAACACATCGTCATCGCCGAAATGGCGGCTCACCGTCGCGGCGCAGGGTAACAACGGTAAATTATTGATTTATTGAAATTTATTGATTTTTAATCCAGGGGAGTGCGACGACCCTGCATAATATTTTCGGAACGCCGTTCGGATTACACTTTTGACGCACTGTCACCGATTTTTAAACACTTAAAACTACACCACCCGATGCGAGGGGGGTCGGAGCGGAAAAATAACTTTACCTCTTCATTTTTCCGGTCGTTTCGAAGCGGAGGGTGAATTTTTCTCCAGACACGACGCGATCACCGCAGTTTTTTGAGCGCCATGTCAGCACAATTTTTCATCTCTCTCCCGCTACGCTAGGGTTAATCGCCCTTCGGGCGGCACGAGGCTTCCCGACCGCAGCCGAACCCCGCCGAGCGCGACCGAGCGAGGGCCGCGACGAACGCGACCGAAACGAGGCGCGGAAAAATCTAGGAGGGGCGGCCGGCGCGCGCGGACATTTTATTCCACGACTCATCTATTCCTGACGATACCATTGATTTCAAAGGATTATAAAACTGTTTTCATTCAAAACTGTCAATTCAAAACACTCAAATCACTTCGTCACCTGCAGCAACACACACGTCAAGGATAAACGAAACGTTCGCGGAAAGTCAGTCGGATTCGGGAGAAATTTTCACAACCCGCGATGCGTGCGCATTCGAAATTCAAAACTTATAAAGAAAAAATAAATAAAATTTAAAACGGAGAGACTTTTTTTTGTAAATCATGCGACGAGTATTATAGGAGCGACCGCTGACGATTCGGTAAAAATGGCTTCACTCGCCGGCGGGAGGAGAGGCAATGAGGACGGACCCTCTCTCGGTGGGCCGCAGCCCGCGCCCCGCGCTCCTCGCGCCCCGCACCCCTCGCCGCTCCTCCTGAGAGGGTTAGAAAGTTTTAAAAGTAGATTTCTAGAAAACCACGCAATAAACTCGTCCTGCGCATCGGAACGTGCTGACCTCGACTCTAAACTCGAATAGATGATGTGCCTATGTTTTCATTTTATTTCCCGCCACTAAATTGTACAGACTTCCTTATTCAAAAAATATTATCCATAAACAAACTAAATTCAAAGTAGGAACCATGAGTGTAGTCGGTTAAAAAAAAAACAATAAAACCACCTTCCTTATTTTGATTTTTTTATCTCTTGCAACCCCTACCTAAAAATAATAGAATTCCCTATAATTAGGGGAAAATATTGTACCATATACCATAACAATGATTTTTAAATTTTCCTTTATACTCATTCAAGGGAATTGAAATCGATATTAAATATTTCTTATCGTATTCACGGTTATCAGTTTACAAATTAAAAAATCATGCATAACAGATTTAATTTATAAAAAAACAATAATAGTAAAAAAATATTTTATGACAGCTTAAATTGTGTGGTCGTAATTATTATAATTATTTGTCCAGCTCTTAAGCCAGGCCGTGGAAATCTTTTTGGCTGCAGGGCCACACTTGGATTTCAAAGTGAACCGCGGGTCAAAAGCAAATAGGTAGTTATTATTATGAAAAAAGAATTTCGACTGTCTTACTATCAGTCCAAATTTTACAATTTGTAAGCACTTTTGGAATAGGTACCTACTCAATTTTTTTGTAATCTTTCCAGATGTTTTAAAAAAAAATTAAAGCGCTTATCAAAGCAAATCAAAATCGAGTATGTGGTCAAAAGTCCCGCCTGCTCCCCTCTTGACTGAGTGTGATTGTATAAATAATAAATCCCTGATGCAATTCATTTTAATTGTCAATGTTTCCCGATGGAGTGGAAACACGCGTCATTCACATAAACAAAAAAAAATGAAAACCATTTCAATGCAATATGAAAAATGAATCAACTCGGAGTAGTCTATCAAAAATATGGTGCCAATCGTAACATTGGTTAGTGAAATTCCAGCCATGAGCAACTGGTTATCAGATCACTCCTGGAGCTGGAGTCGAGTCCTCAACGTTTTTGATTTACGGTTGCAATGTACGCGGGCTCGGTGGACTTTACTACCCTCTCACATTCCGTTTTGAAGATTTGTCTTCAAAACTGGGAGCAGCGAGATGGATTAGTTAACTATAAGTAGATTCTTATTCTCATCGTCGATTCTCAAAATTTAACTTATTTTGAAGGAGTCAGTATGCTCCAAATTGGTAGCAGTAGCGTAGGTAGAAATTTGAGGCCCTCCTGTAATCGTCACGCAAGGCCGCCTTTCCTTTTCCCTGGGCCCTCATGCATCCACGACTCTATTTTGAGGTGGCTACGCACATCGTTGGGCCGCCAATACGTTAACTCGGGGATCGCTTAATATCAAAGCAACTCTCAGTGCTCTGTGGAAGAAATTATTTATTTATCACTGCTATGCATAAAATTGCAATACTTAAATAACCAATATATTGTTACCCTTATAATATGTGACAATATCCAATTTACCGTGGCTAAAAATGTACGATTGTCTGCTGTCATAGATAATATAGAAATAGAAATTTCAGTTATATACTAATTTAATCTGAAAAAATTGTTTCTTTTTAAATTAACAAGGGGCTCTCTGACCTTAGTAAAATTTAGTAAGGGGCTCGCGTGAACTCCTCGTGACTACGCCACTGATTGGGAGCGGACATAATTAATAAAATAGCTATACGTTAATAAAAGAAAAAAAGTCAAATTGGCAATTCTTGGTGGAATTATTATATTATTTACAATAATAATACAGATTTCTTTGTATTAATTCTACATTTTGTTGTGGACTTGAGATTCCTGTGCGCTATTTGTTGAATTGTTAAAATATCGAAGTCGGTAGGTTTTAAAACGAATTGCAGCTGTAGTAGTCACGCTACTGAATATTATTTTAAAAAATCGACCACGAAGACGAACTGTGACTTATATTGTTTTTCCCCTGACAACAGCAAACGACATAATAATTATAACAACCAAAACGTGTATGTGTAGTGGATTGCAGAATTGAATTTTATGTTATAAATAATAATTTATTAAAATGAATTCAAAAAATGATAATAATTGGAATTGTGAATTCAAAAACAAACATTAGTGTCACTTTTTATTACTATTATGCAAAGTATTGATGCTTTTAGAATACTTGTAATTTGCCCATTGTTTTGTTGTTTTATGTACTGACATAGAACGAAAGAAATGGGGCAAGTCGAGTCCGGAACAAAATCTATTTCCAAATTTCAACGCGGAAATCTCAAAATAGTCGTATTTGAGTATTTCGCCAGCGGCTGTGAACATGTGGTACACGAATATTATTTTTTTTCCCCAGTATATATTTCCAAATGATTTATTTTTCAATTCAACATTTATTTGCGGTCATAATCTCCTAAATGTGTTTTGTACTAATAATTCTTAATTTAGTTTATCACATTTCAACTGATTTAAACGCAGTCGAATTGTTATCTTAAAATTATGATAGTTCTGACGATGACGTAGTGCTGATATACAACTATATTTATAGATCGAAATTCATTGGTTTTTTTACCTTTTTATATCAAGAAAATATCAATTTTTATTGATAACGGAAGCAATACAATTGTTTCCATAATTATTTTTTTTAGTCTGAGATATGTAATATTGACCTCAAATATTCCTGTGTTTTAAATGTATTAAACAATTAAATAATCATATTTAATTATTTCTGTACTTATAAAAAATATATTTTTAGCAATTTTAAAAAAGTTAATAAATCATCAAATGATACATTTATCTTTTTAAATATGGGCAAATACTCTGTGGCGGATTACCCTATAAGCGCAAGAGGCGCTAGCTTGGGGCCTCCGAATCTTAGGGTCTCAAAGATAGCATATATTATATAAACCCTTACATTTTAATTTCAGTTTTTAATATTCATTATTATTCTACGAAGAGGTTTGCAGCACTTTTATGTTATTCGAAAGCAGGGCATCCAAAATTGATTGCGCCTGGGGCCTTCAAAGTGCTTAATCCGCCACTGCAAATACTTGTTAAGTGGAATAAGTAACTTTTAAAAATTTGATCATCAGTAAGCAGAGTTTAAAATAGCGCTTTTACTATTTTTTCTAGATATTTTTGTTTTAAATTACCCTTTCTGCCGCCTATAGTGCTGAGATTGGTAAATGTCATATTTAAAGAAGATTTTTGCGATAAATTTAACTACTGTTTGCCCATCGGTCATAATATTATTACCATTGAAAATGAATTATTACCATTGAAAATGATTTTTGTTGACATTTTTTTTTATCAAAGACGTCGTATTTATTCTAAACCAAATTCGTGTGTCAAAAATATTCAGTCATTAAAAAAAAAAACTGCGATCGTTTGCCGCTTCCTTGGACTTGCCGCCCTTAGGCAACTGTCTATTCGCCTATGCCCTCGGAACGTCCCTGTTGATCATTTAGTTAAAACTACATTCCAGATACTTGTATTGTTGAAAGGTTGTCATTTTTGATTATGCGCATAATTAAACTGAAATGATCGATATATATAATAATATTATAATTATTCAACATAGATTTGCCCAAAAGAGTATATATTACATAACGTTTTCTTCCAAAGAACGAAGGCAAAAGGACTAATTTTCAATATCAAATATATTTATTTTATACAAAATTACAACCAAATATATTTTTTAATGTTTGATTAGAAATCCAATTATATGTCATATGATGGTATAACAAGGCCGAATTGAGTTCCATTGTGGCACCTTTGGACGCTAGGTACACGAAACATTTGTCTTCAAATAAATTTTGGTCTTGAACCGTTCATATAATACCGGAAGGATACTAAGACAAAAAGGTAAACACTCAACTCTCTTTTTACACTATAGAAACGTTCCACAAAAAACCGTGTAAGTCATAACACTCATATAATAATTGGTTATGAGGCGAGGCGCACGCTTGGGACCATCAAATCTTAGTGGCCTCAAAATATCATATAGTTTTATAAAACCCATATAATATTTTTAATTCAGTTGTAGTAATTCGAAAAAAAGGGCCTCCAAATTTTATTACGTCTGAGACCTCCCAAGTGCTTAATTCGTCACTGGGTTGAGTACAACCCTCTCTGTGTGTACAATATAAGAGGTGTGCTACAATTTATAAAAAAATCTGGAGCTAAAAGATTATTTTTTTTGACAAACCGAGGATGTAGCTTTGAAAACAACCTCCAACAGGTCACAAATATTTAATGGCGTAAAATACATAGCGAACATTTATATAAAAGGTTGGTCACAGCCTGAATAATAACATTTATCTAATAAATGCAACGATTTGATAAAATAGATAAAAAAATATTTATAAACTTTTAGTACTATTCTAAACTTTTCTGTTGCTAAAATAATAATTTATTTACTTAATTTGTCGCTATCTGTTATTCAATGTAATTAAATAATGCTATATTTATGTTTTTGAAATCACAGGAGTGTATTGGGTTTTTATTTTTTGTTATTATAATATAAAATCATAATAATATTATGTAATATTTAAGGTATGTAAGTGAATTGATATTGTTTTCTGATGTTCATGAATGATAATAATTTATTTCAAGAGAGCCAAGAGATTTGAAAGAAGTTACTGAATGAGTATTAATTATTCTGTATTTATCCTTTTGTCTATTTTTTTTTTGGGTCAGTAAATTCAATAAGTATGTTGTAAATTTGCAACATTTAAAAGCCAACTTTTTTAAAAATGGTAGCCCAGATTTTTTATTTTACAATATATATCAATTAATTTATTAAAATACGTTATTATTTTGATTTGAAATTGCTATAGCTACAAATGGGTCGAAAATATATTTATTGAATATAGTTCAACAGTACATTAAACTGGCCATGGATTAAAAAATTGACCTTCCATAACAGGGGTTACCAATCCCGTGCCCGCCAACTTTATTTTCAAATTCCGCGGTGAGCTAAAAAAAAACGCGTTTCGGAGATATTTTGGGGGAAAAGTATAGGGAATTGAGGATTTAAAATTCCTCGGCGAGCTAAAAAAAGCTAACGAATAACGGTAATATTTTGGGCAAATCAGTAAATTCCTGGGTTTTGAGATTTGAATAAATGTGGTGCTCGCCGCCCTGCCAATATTTTAGATTGCGCTCTAGGGTCCGAAAAGGTTGGTAACCCCTGTTCTATAAGATGCTTTAAAACCTATACGACCTACATCATCACCCAGCGAAAGAGTATTTTCTAAATCAGGAAGTTTCATTACCAAAATTAGATTATTAAGTAATATATCAGTGAATGATTTGTGCTTAAGCAGAATAAAAATTAAATATGTTTTTGAAATTTCAATTTAATTATATTTTTTTTGTGAAACTTAGAAACCGGGTTTTCGGAAATTAGAATTCGATAACCGATTTTTAATACGCCGGTTGTTCTATAAGTCCTACTTCACATGTTTTACAGAGGAAGAGGACATAGTTGGATTTTTTTAGCATGATGAATCTGCTAATAAATTGTCAGAGTACGGGCCTGCTTATGACGTCACATAGCGTAAGTATACCTCCGTCTCTTTCTCTGATAAGGGGCTCGATTATGTATTTTTGATTAGAGTAAGCGATTATAAATAACATTAGCTAACTTAAAATCATCGCAAGTTAGTCGACAACTATTATTGGAGTTATCATGATTATAAATTATATTAATACCGACTACTTTGCTGACATTCAGTCTTAATCATTTGATAATATATGGTTACACGGAGTAAGTAGATTCTTGAAGCTGAAGAGGATTCTTAATTAGTATTTATAATATTTGCGTAAAATATATAGCACACATGGGTAATGTTACCATAAACAATAATTTCAAAACGAAAGGACTATCGATACGATAGGATAAATTTTTTACAAAAAAAATCTTTAAACTTTGTTTGCCAATTCTCTATCATATGCTTGGATTTTGAGTCTCAGCCAGTAAGTAATGCGAGGCGGGAAAACTCCTGGGCTTAAACCGGGAAAATTGGATGGGAATAAACTAGCGGTGGGCTGCCAACACATTAACTAGGGGCTCGCTTAATCTCAATGCAATTCTCGGTTTTCTGGGGATGGAGTATTTTTTTCATCACTCCTATTCAATTATATGTAATACTTAAATAAGCAATCGATTGTTACTTAATACACTTACAATATGTTAAAATATGCAATTTATCGTAAACTTACCTAACTAAATGGCTTAAAATGTACTACTGCGTGTACTGAAGTTGTCATAGATAATATATAAGCAGCTATATTCTAGTTTGATCTGAGAATATTATTTTCTCTTAAATTAACAAGGGGCTCGCTGACATTTGTAAAATTTAACAAGGGGCTCGCGAGAGCCTTTCCGAGCCCCCTCCAGCCCACCCCTGGAATAAACGCCATGTGAAACTTGGGGAAAATTGTGAAAATTTAAAAATATTATTTTAATATTAAAATTAATAACTGAATATATTTTTTAGCATCCGGTAACACTTGTTTAAAAAGCCGACATATATTACTTATTCTATCCACAAATTAGAGATTACTATGAATGTTATGATGTTATGATTAGCTGTAGTCGTAAATCATATTATTAGTATATGATAAAAGTTAATCTATGAGTTTGACCTGTGACATCTAGGTATACTTGAATCCGAAACAAAATATTTGAAAACGGACTTATTGCTATGACATTTGGCGAAAAGCACGCATGGAGTTTCAGTATGTTAACAAAACGACAACAGAAGTATTATTTAAGCAAATTATTCCTGACGCTCTGCGATATTTCCCAATTTTCCGGGCTTATTCCCGATTTTACCGCTATTTTATATTTTCTAGGTTTTTTACATTTCTAGTCACAGCTAATACACTGCATATATGATAGAAAAATTTCTAAAAACAAATGAACACCCGTAATTCAAATAAGTGTTCCATTCCATCTTTGCGATTGTTTCAAATAAACAAATGAGTGATAGATTGACAGCTGAGAAAAAAATAGTGTCCCATTTCGAGTCGTATCTTCTCCCATAGGAAGCGAATCCTGCCAGCTTGTATTTTTAAATATGTAACCCATATCGTCAACAGAAAATTGATCGCATGGGTAACTGGTACGTTGTCTTATAATTGGATCAAAATAACAGTAAAAAAAAGTCAATATGTTGATTTGTTATCTTATAATAAGGATCTACGAGCGATAAAAAGTGGACGGCGTAAGTTTGGAGGATTATGAACTCTATTGGCAGTGGTAATATTAAAAACTTTGTAATTTTTTAGATTGTAGACGATTATACTTATGTATTACAACGAGATATGGATAACTGGTCCAGGGGTGGGCTGGAGAGGGCTCGCGCGAGTCCCTTGCTAAATTTAACTAAAGCCGGCGAGATCCTTGTTAATTTAAGAGAAAAAACAATATTCTCAGATCAAATTTGTACATAACTGCAATTTCTGACATTTATATTATCTATAAAAGCTTAGTACAGTAGCTTAGCTTGCAGTAATACATTTTTAGCCATTGACATTGATTAGTTTACGGTAAATAGCATATTGTTACATATTATAAGTGTATTCATTAATAATCGATTGCTTATCTAAGTATTGCATATAATTGCATAGAAGTGTAAAAATTCCCTCTTTCCCTGGAACACCGAAAATTGCTTGGAGATTAAGCGAGCCCCTTGTTAATGTATTGGCAGCCCACCGCTGAACTGGTCCATCCCTTATAAAGGTAAATAAGCAGAGAGCAAGATATTTAGAAGAGCTCTAAATTGTATGTTCGCATTATATTAAGAGATATAGAAATAATAAACAATAGAGAATATAGCATGTCAATTTGCTGTAGTGACATTTATAAATAATCAAAATTTAAATAATTACAGATAAAAAGACAATTCATATTATATGAACGAAAAAGGAAACAGTCTCGATAATAAATAGAAATTGACAGCTCATAACTATCGATAGAGCATTTTTGATCTTGATCTACCATTATAGGTTGGCCACCGTCAGAAGTCGAAACTAACAGTAACGGATTAAGCACATGAAAGGCCACAGTCGCAATGAAATTTGGAGGCCCTGTTTTTCGGATAACATAAAAACGACAGAAAATTCCATGTAGAATAATTAAAATATGAACTAAAAAGTATATGGGTTATATATAATAATTCCAAGCTCCAAGCCTCATTTGCTTATAGGATAATCCACCACTGGTAACTAGTGTATGGTTTTTAATAACTGTCAAAAGTAAATATGGCTGCCGACAGGTAAATTAGTATGACAATAATACCCCCGTGACACTAGCGCCCTCCCTAATCGGACAACTTATAATGATCAATCTTTACTTGAGAATATTCACGTCTGACCTAATGATGTATGCAGCGTCATCTCAAATAATAAGGATTTGCGTGTTAATGTTGGTATGACTTGGAAGCCTTAACTATGTTATAAGGAATGAAATATCATTGTAGCCTTTAAGATGTGAGAGCACAGGATCGATGTTTTGACACTGCAGGAGCTGGATAACTTTATAGTGCTATAAAAAGTTCACGATAGCCTTTTTTTTTTTCGTGCGATACGCGCGATTGGATGGCAACTTTTTCTACTTCTACTGTCATTTTAAACATGGATGAACTGTTGAAGATAAACCATTTTTTGAGCCAGTACTTACTTTTGTCGGAAGCTCTTCCCACGAACCAAACTTTATTGTTGAATGAATGAATACTTTCTTTTTTAATGTTGTCAATTTTAATGGAATCGAGTTATAATTTTTTTTTTAAACCATGTCCGCTCGCAATGTGGAGCATATGGACTCCTAATGGAGTTTATCTCAACAGAAGTGTTTCTACGAGAACTGCTTGTTACTCAGTTGCTCAACCTCCCTTTTTCCAAAGAGAGTAGGAATATAAGGAAAGGGCTAGGACAGGACTAGTAGTTAGCTAATCGCTCTCGATACGCCCCGTTCATAGGATAGGATAGGTGGGAGGGGGTAATCCAAGACATCACATACATCCATGCCTTTGAACAGAAATTCATAAATTGATTGAAAAATCAATTTATAAAACTGCCCGTACTGGGATTCGAACCCGTGACCTTCGTAGCGGTAGCCAACGACGTTGACCACTCGTCCACACTGTTATATTTAATTTCAGTTAAAAAGAAAACAAGAATTTGGAAAAGTAACCACACACCCAGACTAAAATTTGCCGGAAAACTATCATAATGTTTTCTTCAACCATTTCATCAATTGACAGAAATTATTTTTACAAGGACTGGTTGTTCTTCAGAAGCTTAACCTCTTGAATAGGCGGGAGAAAACTAAAACTTCACATATATCCATGTCATTTAAAAATTAAAAATATATGGTACCTTGGCTTCTAGCTAAGAAACATTTTTTTTAACTTAAAAAATATGTTACAAATATTTTGCATTACAGCTAACGCCAATGCCTAAAAAAATTAGATATTGAAAATCATATGGCTCGAGTTCAACTCGAGGAGAACATATGGGCCCATTAGAAGTGAAGTGAGCCAACTAGTAAAATGATTAAAAAAATCTTGGACTCTTTAAGTACAATCAAGTCTTTACTTGGTTTTTTGGTGAACTGCATATTTTTTTACCGATGTAACACTATTGCAATGTGTATTAACTGTGGTTACTTCACTTTTACGATACATTAATAAGTGTATAATATTACAACTATCTCTATTCTAAAATATCACTTGGCTCATTTCACCTCGCAGGGATCATATAATATTGATATTAATAACATTGTTATCCCGCTAGTATACTTTGCAGTTATATGGGTTAAGCCCTTTTGAAGAGCATCGTAAGATTTTAAACTATACAGAAGACATTGAGACGTATAGAATATTACAACGCATCTATCTTATTTTTTTCTAAAATACCAATTGGCTCACTTCACCTCTCTCTAATCCATGTCCACTCCCAATGTGGGGCTTATGACCTCCTAATGGAGGTATCTCAACAGAAGTTTTACTACGAGAACTGTTTGTTACTCAGTCGCGCAACCTCACTTTTTTCAAAGTGAGTAGTAGGGAAAGAAGGATAAGGCTAGAACAGGACTAGTGGTTGGCTAATCGCTATCGCTACACCCAGTTATTAAAGGATCAGAAGGATGGGAGGAGAGGAAATGATGTGAATTGACATCACAAACACCCAGTCTTCGATCACAACTTTGAATTGAATATTTCTCAAATTCACTGTGATCTGACCGGGAATCGAACCCAGACCTGCGTGATCGGTAGAGCAAGCTCTAACCAACTGGGCCACAGCAGGCTTAACCTCTAACGATACCCATATTATAAACAGCAGTTACCTACAAAATAATCATGGCAATATATCAGCGTTTCGTTTGACCTTTATGTAGGCCATGCATATGTACATACATTTTTTTTCTTCTCGAAAGATAGCGATATAATATGTATTCACAGAAAAAAAACATGTCTTGGGTAGTGGGATTTCATTCTGCATTTTTCGGCAGGCTATCACCACCAACCAGCCCACCTGGGTAAATAAAAATTAAATAAAGAAACTCACTCACAACACAATAACGTGGCTATTTTTACCGACGTGCCTCAGAAATTGGATAGTTCGTGAAACGAGTTTGTTATCCATTATCTGACAGTTAAATTATACTATATTTACACACTCTTCAAGATATCTAGATATCAAATTTGTATATTTATGAATTGGTTACTTTTAAACATTTTTCTTTGTACGATACGAAATTGAATTTAGGGTTAAAACCAGGGATGGGTTGGAGTGGGCTCGGAGGTGTTCACGCGAGCCCCTTGTGAATTTAAAAGAAAACAATATTCTCAGATCAAATAAGTATATAACTACAATTTCTGACTTATATATTATTTAATACAGCTTCAGTATACACAGTAGTACTTTTTTAGCCATTTAGATTGATAAGTTGACGGTAAATTGCATATTGTTACCTATTACAAGCAGTGGCGGATTATCCTATAAGCGCAAGAGGCGCGCGCTTGGGGCCTCCGAATCTTAGGGGGCTCAAAAATTGCTTTTATAATATAACCCATATACTTTTCGTTCAGATTTTAAATATTTTACTTGGAATTTTCTGACGATTTTATGTTTTCCTAAAAACAGGACCTCAAAATTTTATTGCGCCTGGGGCCTCCCATGTGCTTAATCCGCCACTGATTACAAGTGTATTAAGTAACAATCGATTGTTCATTTAAGTATTGCATATAATTGCATAGGAGTGATTAAAAAAGTTCACCGCTCCCCAGAATACCGAGAATTGCTTTGAGATTAAGCGAGCCCCTTGTTAACATATTGGCAGCCCACCGCTGGTTAAAACCTTGACGTACATATTTATAGACGGCTCGTGTTTTTTCCGGTCAGAATTTATATTAAATGGTCATAATATATCGGTCAGAATAAATAGCCATAATTTAAATGAAATTTTAAAAAAACCTAACCTAACCTAACCAAAATGGTTATAAAATATTCTAACCGTTCATATTTTTACTCTCAACAAAATTGATTTAAATTCTGACCATTTAATTTGTTCCCTTTATTGACCAGTGCTTCTCAACGAGGGCGTTTTTATATTTAAATTCCAGGGCTGTTGAGTAGTGTAAAAAAAGACGATTCCGACTCCGAGGATTTTTTTTAATAATTTAAATTGAACTTATATGTATATATGCATGTATTCCATCAGATCATCTTTAGTCAGGCAAGCATGCAATGTCAACAATATGGACTATTGTGGTTTGAATACACTTCATTAAATATATATTTTTTAAATGTTTTCGACTCTACAGGCCTATTAAATTCACACTTAAGGGGCGCTCTGATGACATCAGTCATCTATGTGACTGAGTGGTCAACATTGTTGGCTTCGGTTACGGAGGTCACGGGCTCGAATCCCAGTGTGTACAGTGTGTATGTAGCTACTGTTTCACGGTCAACTTCCATAACGTAATAACTATAGAGAAACGAGTCAAATTTACTCAGCGTGTTCTTGTCCCCGAGCAGATCTTTTTAACATGCACTATTACCAAGGGACACTTTATTTAGACTGGTAATTTTATTTCGAGACAAAAACGGGAGAATGATGGTTTCTTTATTTAATGTTTTTTTTTATCTATCCTTCTCCTAATGTGAAACATTTTAATTTTAAATGGATGTGGGGGTCACTCCACTTCTCAGGATCGGATAAATTGTGCGTGGGAACTGATGAAAACGTCACGCCGGTCGCCGATGGAGACACCCAGGAATTAAATGCTCATTCGGGAATAGGAACCATTGACAGCACACCCAGGTAAGGCGGAAACCCTAGAGCGTTTTTAAATAAGAAAATTTAAAAAAGAAAATAATTTTATATGGTCAATGCGTGAAATATTATTAATGTGATGAGCATACGAGAATAACCCGATGAGAATTTATTGTAAGTCACTCGAGATCAACTCGAGGTAAATTAACATCGCTAACACCCACGTCTTAGGTCTCAAATTTAAATTTAAAAAATCTGAATTTGACATTGAACTTACCGGGAATCGCACCCAGACCCATCCGGTGAATAGAGCAAGCTCTACCCAACTTGACCACCAAAACTGTGTAAAAAAGGTAATAAGTTTCATATATGATGGAGATGACCATGTTTTGTTTGTAACGTCACATAACATATTATTATAAATATGATACAATAGTTTTATAACTAAATAATATTTGATAACATATTTACTTGATAACGTCAGTTTTAAAACGTAGATAAGACACTGATAGTACAGGCAGGGATGCCAACCCGAAGGATCCTCGAATCTTTCGAATACAAATCCTCCGTACTATCAAACATCGTATACTGTTTTTTCCGAAAAAAACTCATTCTTCCACTGAAACGTTCGTACTAAGAAAATTCCAGACACTGAATATTCCGTAAATTGTAATATTTTGGATAAAAAATCATTGTTTTATTATAATGTGTTAACCTTAGTCCGATGTCCAGGCGCTTAGGACGGCTGCCTTAGTAAAATGGCTATCAATCACTGTCATAAACTATGAAAATATACCATACCATAGCATATAACAATTATACATGACAATTGAAAATACACCCAATCCTTAAGAGACAATTGTGTTTGTTTGAGCACATTACTTTTAGTTTCTAAGTTGACCGTCGGACTAGTTATTGTAAAGAATGTCTTAATTATTATGTTGTTACTTTTTTGTATCGTGTTTATTTAGACTATATTTGTTGTGTCATTGTTTTGTTAAGATAAAATATTTTGTGTGTAACAAAGAACCTTAAATGAATACCTATGCTATGAGAGCACATGTAATGTAAATCATGCTTGACTTGGACTTATCCGACTTATCTTATATTATATTATAGATTAGCTGGATAATCGTAAGTCTGCGAAGACTGAGGGACGACATAATATGCCTGGCTGTTACTACGTTGTTCATTGGATCATTGGAATGATGGGATTTCCCTTAGGACATCTCCAGGACTATTTACTTTTTGGGTGTACTAAGCAATTTACGAAAAAAATGTGCTTGCTGAATAAAAAATATTTTAATTTTAATATAAACATTGCTTTCAGAAAATGCATATTGTTGTGACAACCCTAATCGTAACGTTTTTGAATATTTTCCTACATTTTCACTTAATTGGAAAGAAAGATTTTTTTATGATCCAATTATTGCTGTCTCGTGAATTTATGGCACCTTTTGTGGTCTAGTTAGTGGTGCAAATTTTACTCAAGCAATCAACGGTGTCTGAGTTCCAGTCGGCAAGTTTAATATAGAATTTAAATTTCAATTAACGTTTTAGATTCAGTTTGAGAACAGTTCTCGTAGAAAAACTTCTGTCAAGATACCTCCATTAGGAGGTCATGTGCTCCACATTAGGAGCGGACATGGATTAAAAAAAAGATTAAAGCTTATCATGTGAAAACACGGCTCCGGGACTCAACGTGTGAATGTAGGAAACAGTGCGTTAGGTACGTGATAGAGGATCATGGAATACGGTGAAAGAAGATAGAAATGTGGTTATTACATGACATTTTAATATGGTTGATTTTTTATAAAAATAATTCAAATCTTTCAACGATAAAATTATCATGTTAAAAAAAATACTTTAAAAGTGGGCGGTGTTTTGGAATTGACAGCCGGGCGGTTTAGTCCCTTTGGGACGGGCCTGTATATCTTTTACCTACCCACCCTTCTGGATTTCATTTATTTGGTATTTATCATAGATACGATGTTACAATACAACGCATTGATTTTTATGCTATACAAATATTGTATTAATTGTATTTTGTTTCTAAGCAAATAAATTTCCAACTATCTTCTTTGTATTATATATATACAAATATGTGTGTACATATAAATCAGAAAATGCATGTGCCAGTCTGTCTATCACAAGAACGTCGGTGTTTGTTTGTAGTTAGACAGATTAGCTAACAATAAGTCCATTCTTCTTTCTTCACTGTATGTCAGGGAATCATGTTAGATGAAATAATTCGTATTTTTTCTGTGGACCGTGTTATTTAAAAATCGTGTAATAAAAGAGTTAAGTTTAGAGGGGCTACGGGGAAAATTTCCCGAAATCCCTAAATTTCAGTGATTTTGGATTCGAAAATTCTTGGAAGAGCTAAAACAAAAAAAAGGTCGCACGTTGGTAAATTTGGGTTATCCGCAAATTCCTCTGTTTTGAAATTAGATTTTTTTATGGGAAGACAAAACATTGGTATGGGGGGCACAGCAAAAAAATACACTCAAAAGGGGCCACGGCAGTGGTGTAGTGGGGCCAGGTCGGCGACCTGGCACCTGAAAATGAGCCAGGGCGCCGCCCTGCCACATTTTATTAAAGTTGTTTGTATTTTTATCATCAAATGCATTGTACAAGAAGTGAGTACAGTTTTTTAAAAATAATTGCGCGTTTTTTTATCGATCTAATGGTTAAAACTTAACTTAAACTGACTTATACTTAAAGGTTAACTTCGGGTGGATATAAAAAAAAAATAGGAAAGAAATCAATGACCGACCTGGTACCTATTTATTTACCACTACACCACTGGGCCACGGGCCCAAAAAGGTTGAGAAACACTGCTCTACACGACTCTTCTCTAAACCTTAACAATAGTACAGATGATTTCGATAAATCTACAAAGTTACCGGCAGTTCGATCGAAAATATTATTTTTATCAATACTTCTTTTTCATTTCTGATAAGAAAATGGTTACAACGAGAAATATGCATAGACAGACATTTTTAAGAAACTGCTATCACGTGTTTTCGCTTACATTTTGCACGTGGTTCGACTTCATTTCACTAGCTTATAGCAATATTGATAATAATAAGTTAGAAACCGATAAATTGCTTTTATCGCAAGGCCGTTATCGGCGTTTTCCCACGTTGATTTTTCATGTACACACTCTCTGTTCTGGCAGAAGTCGGTAAGTAACAAAAAGATATTTCTGAGTAATCAGCGAATGAAAAATTCCAGGTTTGAGGATACAACCTATATCGATATTGTATGTTACATAAATAATTAAAATATCAAAATATAGATGCATCAATACCGATTTGACACAAATAGGAGTTTCATACTAACAGACAGGGACAATTACCCACATTTGAATCTGCATTTAATAATAACTGCATATAAAAATGAATGCTTTTTTGTCAAATTGGTTTAATCAATTCACCAACTACTATTCCTGATGACAGCTATTCTTGAATTTTATATCAAATGATATCTTTGTTTAACTTGTCACTCATTTTTATAAGTTTTTTAGTTACCAACTTCTCTTTATGTAATTTAAGATTTCGACTGAGGTGCTCGTGGAAGTTCATTTAATATAAATTTAAATACTTTGATTATTCCTTTTGGACAAATAAATCTTACACTTCCACAGATTTTGTCACTAACGACCAGGTTTCGCCTTTCGGCATCTTCAGGCGTTCAAGTGCACGGAAGGACTTGAACTGACGCATTAGTAAATGAATGTTTCGTGTTTATATAATAATATATATGTATCACTGAGTCTAAAGCCATTGCTGGCGAAAAAGATAAGCTCATGGGAATGCCCAAAGATTTGAGTAGTGAGTGGTTTTAAGAATTATATTTATTTGTTTGTCGGCAAGGTTTTATAATTATATTTATATAGGGTAAAAAAGTGGAGATCCGATAGTTTTAATATTTCATTTAAAATCGGAAGGCTATGCAGGTGTACCCTATTGATTTCTAAAATTTCCTGGAAAAAAAATGGATTTCTGGATTTCTAAAATTTCACTGGACTTGTTACTCAGTTGCTCAACCTCTGTTTTTCGAAGAGAGTAGGAATTGAAGAATACGGCTAGGACAGAGCAAGTGGTTAGCTAATCGCTTTAGCAGTCCCGTTTTTCGTTCTTATTTTAAGCCAAACGGGAAAAAACCGTCCAACAGGACACAACCGGAATAGGAAAGAAAGTATTCACTACTTTCGACGGTAACTTTGTGGAAGTTCATTTCAATATAAAATAACTTTGATTATTCCACGTATTGTGCTACAAACTGTGACACGTGTTTCGTCTCTTTCAGAGGCACATCAGACTTACTATCGCAAAATTTGCTTAAGTAATGAAGCAAGATTGATTCTAACATTTAAATTATGAAATTACAAAATGGAGTTTGGGTTTTTTTTCCTTTTTAGGGAAGCAAGGAGAGGGGGTGATAGAATCGAAATAAAGCAAACAAATAATGATACTAATGAGCTGCAATTTATATGAAAGTATTCACATTTAAAATACTTCTTATCCTTTTCATAAGTTTTTCAAATTGAAAAAATGTTTCAAAATTAGATTTTTAATTTTAAATAACGTAAAATAATAATTGCCGCCTGTGTGGTCGAGTGGTCAACGTTCGGATACGGAGGTCACGGGTTCGAATCCCAATACGCACAGTTTTATAAATTGATTTTTCAATCAATTTATGAATTTCTGTTCGAATGCATGGATGTACGCGATGTCTTGAATTCCTCCCTCCCACCCATCATATCTTATAAACGGGGCGTATCGAGAGCGATTAGCTAACCACTAGTCCTGACCTAGCCCAATTTTTCTATTTCTACTCTCTTTCGAAAAAGAGAGGTTGAGCAACTGAGTAACAAACAGTTCTCGTAGAAACACTTCTGTTGAGATAGATTCCATTAGGGGTCCATATGCTCCACATTGGGAGCGGAAATGGTAAAAAAATAAAATAATAATAATTGTCACCCAAAACCAGCCTTACTCAACCTGTGGCCTAGTAAGCTCTTACCAAATCATGGATTTCAAATTCCTCGGTGAGCTAAAAAAAAAAGAGTATACCATAAATATGTTGCGGCCCACGTAGAGAAGCAAATATCGGAATGCGGCCCGGAGGAAAAAAAGGTTGAGTATGGCTGGTCAAAACTAATCCACCGCCAACGCTTAGAACGTTACAAATGAGTCTGTCATTGTCAGATGTTCTAAGTTTCTGACGATTTTTAACATTCGAGTCGAAAAACTCCTGGAAAGATAAGACGTATTGTAAATGCGAATGCTTCTTTTTCTATGTAAGGTTTTTTCCGTGTCCGCTTTTTTCCGTGTACGGTTTTCTCCCGGCCGGCTAAATCCGTTCACCCCCGTTTTTAACACGTCACAGACTTTCGCGTCTTCGCACAGAAATTCATAAACCGATTACAAAATCAATGTATGATACTGTTCGTAGTGGGATTCGAACCAATGACCGCAGCAACTGAAGTCAACGACGTTGACGACTCGACCACGCACCAGCCGTATTATTATTATATAAGGTTAACTAAAAAATGGCTACAGTGGGGGAGGTAGATACGACAAAACATATGTGTATATGAAGACTCAAATAAACAAAGAAGTTATGTGACATAATACAAACCTGAGTAAATTAAGGTCAATGTTTTTGTGTGTATTTTTTTGAATTTAAGAGGACAATTTAATTAGTAAGTAATGCGTTTGAGTGGTAACTAAGTGACAAACACTTTGTCACATTTAAAATTTGTCATTTATTTAGAAAACTACTACTTCTGCGATTGTTATTATGGCTTAGGGCAGCGATTTCCAACCTGAGAGGCGCACTATTGCAAAAGGAGGCGCGAAGAGTCCAAAATGTTTATTTACTCTTTAAAACGTATCGTTATTATTTATTTTTTAATCCATGCCGCTCCCAATGTGGAGCATATGGCCTCCTAGTTAAGGTATCTCAACAAAACTTTTTCTACGAGAAATGTTTGTTACTCAGTCGCTTAACCTCACTTTTTTCAAAGTGAGTAGTAGGGAAAGAAAGATAAGGCTAGAACAGGACTAGTGGTTGGCTAATCGTTATTGCTACACCCAGTTATTAAAGGATCAGAAGGATGGGAGGAGAGGAAATGATGTGAATTGACATCACAAACACCCAGTCTTCCATCACAACTTTGAATTGAATAATTCTCAAATTTGGTGTGGTCTGACCGGGAATCGCACCTAGACCTGCGTGATCGGTAAAGCAAGCTCTAACCAACTGGGCCACATCAGGCGACAAATCGTTATTACTATATGAAATAAAGGAGGGAGAGGGGCGAAGATATTTTTTTCTTCAAAGGGAGGCGCAGTAACAGTTGGAAACCACTGTCTTAATGCCTTGCCAGTCAATGACAACAAGTACCATGGCTCCTTCATCTGTTTCCTGACACGTCCATATGTACGATGGGTATATAACATTTTCATCCAGATTGTCTTCAATTAATACCCGCAAATCATGTGAAACCTTGAAACTTCTTTCTCCTCCAGCCTACCTAGATCTTCCTCTTGTCTGTCTGGACTCTGATCGACGGTGTCGGAGATAAATCAGTAGAAGAAAGCAGAAGATAATCAGACGACGCTGTAAAGAACTTCAAGACCGCCAATGACACTGGTGGCTCTCAGGTGTAACAAATGAACAAACAAATAATAAAATACAATAAAAAGATTAAGATTAATACATACATACAAGTTGCCTATTTGTAATTTAGCACTTATATTTTGACAGACAACCTTCAAACTCGCGTTCTTTTCTAGGTTATTTTTTTTGCTATATACATATTTCTATATATTATTAAAATCTCAATCTGGGTTTTCGTATCATTTATATGCACCTATACCTTTGCAATAAGTTAAAATATTTATATTGATAAGGTGAGCAGGAAGCGGTTAAAATGATAACAGATAATATTTGTGAAAATACGTTTGAAAGGAAACAAACAATGCAATATAATTGAATATATATGTATGTTTTATGAATATTATTGAAATTCTTGTAGTGATTTGGTAGGTGAAGTGCATTTCCGGGCATATAGTAGTTAAGTCAACCTTGTACTCTCGGTTGCGTCATTCACGGGTTCGAGTTCCGCGAGGACGATTCTATACATCAATTTGGCTTGCAGTATCCTCAACTCACTCGTATTCACTTTCTTAAGGATTCTCCCCAAATTATAGAGTATGTAATATGACTATCAAAGCCATCACTTGCTATCTAGATTTTTTTTTGAGAAACATTCAATTTAAAAATGGTTTTCAAAGCAGCAAAAAACTTCTTACGTGAACAGTATTTCTAGTAATGCTATTAATCCAAAATCTTAATTCGAGTAGTCAACGGTCTAGGGCAGTGATGGCAGCGGTGGGCTGCCAATACATTAACAAAGGGCTCGCTTAATCTCAAAGCAATTCTCGGTGTCCTTGGGAAGGAGTGATTTTTCTTATCACTCCTATTCAATTATATGCAATACTTAAATAAGCTATCGATTGTTACTTAATACACCTAAAATATGAAAAAATATGTAATTTATCGTAAAATTATCAATGTAAATGGCTAAAAATGTACTATTACGTATACTAAAGCTGTCTTAGATAATTTCTAAGTCAAAAATTGCAAATGTATACTAATTTGATCTGAGAATATTGTTTTCTCTAAAATTAACAAGGGGCTCGCCGGCCTTAGTAAAATTTACCAAGGGGCTTGCGCGAGCCCCTCCAGCCCACCCCTGAGTGATGGCGAATCTTTTTGAGGAGTGGGTCACATTTTACTGATTGTTTTTTTTAAATACCAGTCCGTGGGTCACTAAGTCGGTGGCGTCGATTGAAAAGTGGGAGGAAAGGAAACCTTCGTGGGTCAGAGTCTGACCCGCGGGTCATAGGTTAACCAGCACTGGTCTAGGGGGTTCGGCCTATTCAATTGTGATGTTATCGGGTTTGAATTCACGTCCGGAGAATTTCATAAACTTGATATTTCAACATATTCAGGGGTGGGCTGGAGAAGGCTCCACTTACAATATTCTCTGATCACATTATTTATTCATTAATCCATTTCTGTCCCAATTCAGGGACGTGTTCTTCTAATGACGTATTTTAACAGAAGCTTTTCGAAGAGAGTAGTAGGCATAGAAACAGTAGCGTAGAAAGGGGGATGCGGCAGGGGCGGCAAATTTTTGAGGGAAGCATTTTCAAAAATAAATACAATATTTTGCGTGAATCTCGAGTTCCCGGGATTACGAGATCGCAAAATTGATCGGGATTCCTGATCTCGGGATTGGACGCTCTATTCGCTACTACATGGATGGGCCGAATGCTGAATATATTATCATTGTCTTATAATACTTTTTTCAGCTTTGTCACGTACCAAAACTGCACTAAGCACAGCTTTATCTAACTGGTTTCCGCCTTGCATGATATATGACACCTTCATATCTTTGTGAAGCCATCTTGGAAATGCGTAGGATGCGATGGAGTCGAATTGAGAAACTAAAACGTTGTTACGTTTTTATTGCATTATCTTTCACACATTCCCTTCAACATCAATATCAAACCACATACTAGCAGAGATGGGCTGCCAATATTTTAACAAGGGGCTCGCTTAATCTCGGCTATTCGCGGTTTTGGTTTTTTTTTCTCACTAATGTATAATAATACGAGCACCATAACGTTAGCGCCAGTGGTGTAGAGCTAAATCAAAAAAACATTTTTACCATGTCCGCTCCCAATATGGAGCATATGGAATCCTAATGGAGTTTATCTCAACAGAAATGTTTCTACGAGAACTGCTTGTTACTCAGTTGCTCAACCTCTCTTATTCCAAAGAGAGTAGGAATAGAAGGAAAGGGTTAGGACAGGACTAGTGGTTAGCTAATCGCTCTCGATACGTCCCATTCATAGGATAGGATGGATGGGAGGGGGATTATTTTTAATAGGGAAATTTTTATTCGTATTGAAACCCAAAATATATGTATTTTACGAGGAGTTTCAAAAAGCAACAACCGTTAATATTTTATAATACAATAAGTTCTTATTTAAATTGAGAATATTGCTTTTTATTAATTTAACAAGGGGCTCGCGCAAGCCCCTCCGAGCCCCCTCCAGCCCACCCCTGCATACTAGTAACTATTACTAGGCTTCCCCCGGTAATGTTAGCTAATTAATATTGAATGTTGAAAATATCACCGAAGAACGTAATCAGCCTGATTTACTTAAATGCTAATAAGACTGAAGCCTATGGCCTCAACATCCTTGGGGCCTCCAGCCGAAATATATATTTTTCTTCCAGAAGATTTTTCCATATATATTTTATGTATAAAAAAAAAAAGGATGAGAGCTTAGACATCACAAACATTGAAGCCAAAGACGTTGTCCACTGCGCTACGGATCCGACGAATATAAATCCCATCAATTAAAAATATTGCTTAACCCGTAACATGCAATCCTAAAAAATCACGTTCCCTGCCATGATGGCATCTCAGTTTCACTGTTTATAAACAGTATTCAAACCTAAGTTAGAAGCTAAAAAATAATTTTAAAAATGTATATATGCTAGAATACCTAAAATTATAAATACTTATTGACAATATTAAGAGAAATATTGAATGATTTAATGGCTCAAGTCAGCGGTGGGCTGCCAATACGTTAACAAGGGGCTCGCTTAATATCAAAGCAATTTATCAATCATATGCAATTATATGCAATACTTTTAAATTAGCAAACGATTGTCAATTAATACACTTAAAATATGCAACGATATGCAGTTTACCAACAACTAATCAATGTAAATGGCTAAAAATGTACTACTCTGTATACTGGAAGCTGTCGTAGATATTATATGTCAGAAATTGCAGTTATGTACTAATTTGATCTGAAAATATTGTTTTCTATTAATTTAACAAGGGGCTCGCCGGCTGAGGTAAAATCTAACAAGGGGCTCGCGCGAGCCCCTCCGAGCCCCCTCCAGCCCACCCCTGGCTCAAGTATTTACGATTGCTTCATGGGCATGGAGGTGTTTTAATGTTGAAAGTTGAAAATTGAATGTTGGAAATAGCACAGTTGACCTAGAAATTGCAGATGGATTGACATGTGCAAATTAGACGTCCCTACTGTTTACCGTTTTGGACAAAAAATACAGTAATGAAAGAACAGGTATGTTTTTTATCCATGTCCGCTCTTAACATGGAGCACATGGCCTCTTATGGAGGGGAGGTATCTCAACAGAAGGTTTTCTAAGAGACTCTCTTGATACTCGCTGTTTTTTGACAAGAGCAATAGGGTTAGAAGGATAGGAATACTGGTTAACTAATCCAACTCGTTTTTTAAGGATCGGAAGGGTGGGAGGTAATTTTCAGACATCACAAACACCTATGCCTTCGATACATCGTTGATTGAAAAAATACTGTTCGTACTGGGACTCAAACCCGAATCACGAAAGCCAACGACATTGACCACTGCGTCACGGACTCGATGCACTGTCAGTTTTAAAATGTCGTTTGAAAATTAACACAAAATTGTCTATGGCGATAATCAATTATTTTTCTAATGTAATTCTTTGATATAAGTTTGGCAACAGTGCTCATTGTTTGACGAAATCAGGGTAGCTAATTTAATAGTTGAATATAAGTATATGATGACTCATTAATTTTATATTATATTTATCAACATGTACCTAACTGTTGCATGTTTATATTACACACCTATTTCAGAAACTTTCGAAAAATGTTTTTATGATTTTCTAAACTTCTGAGTTTGGCAACACTGCTAATCGTTCGACGAAATCAGGGTAGCAAGCACTTCGGTTGAAATGACGTGCCAAATTAATATTTAACAATAATTCTGCACTGCAAAAAATATACATTAATATTCGTCACAGCGCAATATTAGGTATACTATTCACTAAATAGGTATCTTCTATGTAAGGTTGGCGAGAAATAGTAAAAAATAGCACCACAGGACAAAGTTCGAGTTCCTTGTTTGCGTAATCCGGCGCCTTTTTAAAAAAACGTTGTTTTGTGGTACGACTCACGAGAGGTGATGTATCGACAGTTAAATCGCAAACAGTGGCTCGACGATTAATATAATATGTTACAGTGAATGTGTACTTAAAGTAAAATTATATTTTCACTGGCATATCCGAGCCTATTTAAAAAAAAATGACATGCATGTACTGAGAAAGAATCGATATACTTGTAGAAACTCTGGATATTTTTCTTCTTGGGAAGCCTTGACCAATTGCTTCCGAGATAATCCTTGCGCACAGCTAAATAATGCATAGCGTTTGTTTCGCCACGGAAACGTCTGATGTATAGTCGTGGTGGCAGTGGCGTAGGTAAGAGGGCGTGGCAGGGGAAGACCGCCCCGGGCGGCACATTTTTGAGGGCGGCATTTTCAAAAATAAGTTTACATAAATACATAAAAATTAAGCCATCTGTAGTAAAAACTCCTAGTTTATAGTCAAAAATAGAAGAAGTGATTTAAAAACAAAAACATATGCTTAAACTGTTGGTTTAGGTTATGCACTGTGTTTATGTGTCTGTAAAATATAGTTTCACTGACACTGAGCAGTAGAATTGAAAATCCATTGTATATTTTCTCTAGATAAGTTGGCGAAATATATTTACACTTATATTATATATATATAAATATTGTTGTCACTTAAAATACACTTTATCTTTAGGATAATATTATAATATAACTAAATAATATTTTTTAAATCATTTCCACTCGCAATCCGATTCAAGTCTTTCGACTTTTATAAGAATTTAAGGCTAAGCCATTACATATATATAGTTTAAGGCTTTTTGGTGTCAAATTATAAGCCAATAAAAACAAAAAAAGTAATCAAAATAACTGTTTTAGAGGTTTTTAAATTTTATAATTAATTTAATATTTTATACCAAATTTAAGTCACAATGTATTTTTTCTTTTATAACTTTCTTGGATAACTAAGAAAGCTACATCTCAAAATTGTACAGGTGACACTGGCCTGTAAATTTTATTTTTAAATTACAAGCCATCGCTTCACTTACGTTGACGTAGCTATAAGCAAATAATGGTATGCGACATTGCAAATTTTCAATGACGCGATATGACAACATTGCATGTTGTATTTTCAATAATATGATTGTAAATGGATAATTATAAATAACTCCCCAAGATTCATGTTTCAACATCATTCCAGGCCTGAAGCCAAATCATTATCGTCGTCCACTTCGGTTGTGGTGACCACGAGGTCGAATTCAGTGCGGGAACTTACATAAATTATGTTCGAATATGGAAGTGTGTTCGAAATGTTCGAATATATAGAGTTCTGCTATGCCTGAAATTAACTCCCACATTTAAGAACCTAAAAACGGGGCGTTGCAAGAGGGGTTAGATTACTATTAGTACTGATATCTTTCCCCGATACTAACCTTATCCTTAGGGTTGCCAGTTTTCTTTTAAACATAAGTCAGACCGGGACACCCCCTCCTGAAAAAATCAACAATATTAAACCACTTCATTTTTTCCCATCCTTGCGATTTTTGCTTGCTTGGGCTGGCATCCAGCCATTGCTTAATTTTAAATGTATATAAAATTTAAAAAATGACAGTTAAAATTTTAGACATCAAAATTAAAGAAATACAAAAATTATACTCTTCTTATAGTCTTTTATAATTTTCTTCAATCAACTTTTCGACATAGTTTTCATTAGATTTGGCCTTTTGCAAAATTTTCAATGCACTGTACATTATTTTCAACATTATCCGTCGAAAATCTATTTCTTTCATGATGGTGTCACTGGAAATCCGAAACCGGCCATTTTGAATAATGCAATGGCTTCTGTCACTATTGTAATTTAGTATTTTAAGAATATTACCTTTCACATACGGTAACTATGGACAAAAATGTTTAACAAGAGTGCATAATAAAAACATTTGAAAACTGTTACTTTAGTGCTTCCCGAAAAATGCGTTCGGGACATTGATGCACGAGGCTTAAAACCGGTGACAATCCCGGTTAATCGGGACGCCTGGCAACCCTACTTATCCTTCTATCGTACTATCCAATATATGATAGGATAATGCTGTACTTGTGAAACCAATTCTTTTGAGATACTTTCATGATAGGTCTAAAATTTAATCCACATTTGAAGTGACATTTAATCCATATTATAAATACTCAGTGGCGGTTCCTAACCTAAAATCTTGGGTGGGCTAGAGAAAAGCATATTTCTACTTCACCTTATACATTAATCTACAAGCAAATTAACAAATACTACGATACTACTGCAATGCATAAATTATTATATAATAAAATCAATGCTAATGTAACTAAGAAATAATAGAATAATAACACGGAATCCTTAAATTCGTCTCTTTCAAAGTGAAATAACAAGTACCTACTAAAAGCAATACAGAACTGTCACACTGAAAGTCAATACCTGTCACTTTCATACAATACAACGATATTGGTTTTGTGTTTCAATGCATAAGTATGCGTAATGGGCTGAATCAGTTTAGCCCCCAACGATCGACAAAAGCTTGACAGATTGAAACACAATCCTTTGTGTTTGATGACGTTTCCGTACATACAAATACAAAAAAAATCTAATCGTGCTTGATTGCGCCCCAGTGTAAAGAAATATTGTCTGTGGTTACGGTCTAAACATCTAATAGCCCCTGAGTGGTGTTGCCAGAGTGACGTTGCCTTTTCCCTGTGAAGTATTTATAGGGTTATTGTGCCGGCTCAGTTTAAAATTGTAATACAAAACACAATCGGGAATATGATTGTAGGTAGACGTAAAATTGTTTTATATTGACAGAGGAAAATTAAAACAAAGATATTGTATTCATTTGGGAAAGGTTAGTTACGCTTATAAATGTATTTATTTTGTTCAGCGGCCGAATTGCTGTTCATTTTTATTCAGCCATCTAAAGTTTTGGGTGAAAAATGCAGGTCGGGCTTAGCCCACCTAGCCCAGTACCTAGAACCGCCATTATTTAAAATACTATTCAATTGTATCCTTGTTGGATTCTGATTGGATTCTACGCGACTTATTTGCAGGGTTTGGAGTCGTTAGGAAATAAGATGACTCCGACTCCGACTGCAACTTAAATATTTTTTTTAGCCCAAGTATCATGCAGTGGCGCCACTTTTGAAATTTGAATACACATTTATTAATAAAGGAATTAATGTCATTAGTTTTTTTTCGAGTGTCAAGTGTGCCCAACTTTTTTTGCCCTAAGATCAACTTTTCAATCATAAATTTTATCGCGATCGACTTCTAACATGATTCTTCTAAGAAATTTTATTTGATGTTTTTTCCCCTTCTTTAAACTTAGCAATGTTTAAGATTTCGACTGAAGGTGCTTGGTGGAATTTCAATATTAAATTTGTCAGTTCAAGTTCATCCGTGCACTTGAACGCCTGAAGATGCCGAAAGGCGAAACCCTGGTCGTTAGTGACAAAATCTGATTACCTGGGTGCGCTGTGAATGGTTCTTATTCCCAAATGAGGTTTGTTTTTTTTTTTAAGTCCATGTCCGCTGCCAATGTGGAGCATATGGGCTCCTAATGGAGGTATCTCAACATCCTCCTAATGGAGAACTCAACATTCATCGTGGCCGCACATAAGAACCACTGCCCTAAAGCAGGGATGGGGTGGAGGGGGCTTGGGGGAGCTCGCGCGAGCCCCTTGTTAAATTTTGGCGCGGCCGGCGAGCCCCTTGTTAAGATAAGAAAATCATTCGTCTTAGATCAAATCAATCAAATCAAATCGTCAAAAATCACATAACTGCAATTTTTGTAGATGGTTAAATTTGAAAATTAGTTGTCCCTTCATTTTTTCATTCTGCGTTGTAGGCTTCCGTGTCGGACTTCACGGGCTCGAGTCCCAGTACGAAACAGCATTTTTTCGATCGATTTATCTATTTTCTGTTCGAAGGCATGGGTGTTTGTGATGTCTTAAGATTGCCTCCCACTCTTCCTATCCTTCAATTCAACCGGACGCTACTATTAATTAATCACTAGTCCTGTCTTATCCTTATCATTTTATTCCTACTACCCTCTTTGGGAAAGAGAGCTTGAGAGATTAAATAACAAGCAGTTCTCGTAGAAAAATAACTTTTGTTAAGATACCTTCATTAGGAGGCCATGTGCTCGACATTGGGAGCGGACATGGATAAAAAAATGAATAACATTTACCGAGCCCCTTGTTAAGATATTGGCAGCCCACCGCCGCCCTAAAGCCATTAATCAGTGGAGACGAACACAATTGCAACGCCTCGCATTATTATTTTGTTTGGCTTGTGAATGGAAATATTAAACCAAAATATACGGTGTTATCCGACCGCAGTAGAAGCACACATTCAGCAACAATCAACACGTAAAATGAGACCCCATTGTGCAATGAGCGCTTACTCAGAAGTCGGGATGTTAGGGGTACCAGAAGGCATCCAAAAAGTGGACATGTCCTCCAATTCGACATCCAAAATCTGTATTCCATCCATTTAAGAGAAGATCCTCTTTTGGCTCCCACTTTAAATTTTTCAATAAAATATTTAATTGAAGGCTATACTATATTTTTACGACTGAAAAAATATCATTGAATTTATAAACTGTTATTACAATTATATGTTTTCCTTATTACTACACAATTTTTTATAATACTTAAAATTTTAAATGTGTCGGTGTAGCCAGGGGTGGGCTGGAGGGGGCTCGCAGGGGCTCGCGCGAGCCCCTTATTAAATAGTACTGAGGCCAGCAAGCCCCTTGTTAATTTAAGAAATTCAATATTCTCAGATCTTTGCTTTGTATAATTTATAAATATGCAATATATTTAAATTAAAAATGTAGTAATGTGTACAATTTTCTGCTATTTATATTGAATAAATTACGATACATTGTGTCCTATTACAAAATATAAGAGTATATAATAAATTTCGATAGCTTCACTAATTATTGCAGACAGTTGATATGACATATATGAGTGATAAAAAAATTCACACTTTCCCCAGAATATCACGAATATAAGATTTACCTAGCCCCTTGTTACCGTATTGGCAGTCCACCGCTGGGTGTAGCGCTATGGAACTTATCCATGGGTGGGGAACCTTTTCATTTATAAAGGCCATAATCATTTATCTGATTCAACATGAGTCCGCAGTAAAGGAAATGTTGACACCGACCCCCCCTTTTTCCAAACCTTTTCCCTATGTCGAACGTATTTTTTTTTTTTACCATGTCCGCTCCCAATGTGGAGCATATGGACTCATAATGGAGTTTATCTCAACAGAAGTGTTTCTACGAGAACTGCTTGTTACTCAATTGCTCAACCTCTCTTTTTCCAAAGAGAGTAGGGATAGAAGGATAGGGCTAGGACAGGACTAGTGGTAAGCTAATCGCTCTCGATACGCCCCGTTCATAGGATAGGATGGGTGAGAAAGGGGAATTCAAGACATCACAAACATCCATGCCTTTGAACAGAAATTCATAAATCGATTGAAAAATCAATTTATAAAACTGTCCGTACCGGGATTTGAACCCGTGTCCTCCGTAGCCGAAGCCAACAACGTTGACCACTAGACCACACAGGCGGCAAACATATAATGGGTTGATAACGCTATCTTTCCAAACGTTTGCATCAGAGTAGCCAAGAGGCCGCAGGTTTCCCACAACTGAACTAAGCTATCGATATATTTTTATATCAAAAACCGGGTTGCCAATTTGAAAAAATCATCTTTCGAATGTTGCTAAAAAACAATTTTTAATCCTCGGTTTTTATGCACCGACAAGCATTAGTTCCATGTCGTTTGTCCTCCATTCACATTTTTCCTGGTAGCCCTGTACGGTGGGGATTTTTTCAGAGCTATTTATGATGAGATGACGAGGAAAATGTTGCTGAGTAGCATACGTCATCATTTCAAGGTGACACAGGACCTACGTCGCTTTTAAATTTATGTAGCATGGCAACAATGAGTAATAATATTCATAAACGCCATTGCCTGGTTTACATAAATAACCAGCTCCTGTTAATGGCGTGTAAAACAATGGTTATTAATATGAAGGCATTGGGTTTGGTGATTGTGATACAAGGGTAGGTTTTCTACAACGTTAGTCTTATGTATTTTAAGGTGGGAGGGATTATTTACTGCCTCCTTCTCGACCAAATCCTTACATTTCTGAAACACATACAAATTGCAGAACGTAGTATGACAATAGGTGAGAATTTTTTTCAAAGGGTAGGCAGACTCACAATTTTTTTTCCGAATATAAAGAGTTGAATGGAGATATTGTCAGGGCTGGATGGATTTTCGCAGGAATTTAATTTGATTTCCAGAATCCTATGTATGCTTTGTTAATTGTTTTTTTTTTTTTTTACCATGTCCGCTCCCAATATGGAGCATATGGACTCCTAATAGAGTTTATCTCAACAGAAGTGTTTCAACAAGAACTGCTTGTTACTCAATTGCTCAACCTCTCTTTTTCCAAAAAGAGTAGGAATAGAAGGAAAGTGCTAAGACAGGACTAGTGGTTAGCTAATCGCTCTCGATACACCCCGTTCATAGGATAGGATGGGTAGGAAGGAGGGGGGAATTCAAGACATCACATACATCCATGCCTTTGAACAGAAATTCATAAATCGATTGAAAAATCAATTTATAAAACTGCCGGTACTGGGATTCGAACCTGTGCCCTCCGTAGCGGAAGCCAACGACGTTGCCCACTTAACCACTCAGGCGGCAATTTGTTTATTGATTACTTTGTGAAAATACATCTACAATTTACACTCTATCCTTATTTTACGCGATACATTGGTTCCAGAAATTGACGCGTATAAAAAAACATTATTTTCAAATAATTTGATAAACTGGAAACCGAAAATCAAAATATCGCGTAAAAAAGTATCGAAAATGTATGAAAAACTAAAATTTGCCTTTTGAATACGCGCAAAAAAGTTTTCTTTTTGTATATTTACCATTGATTTTTTTTATTTGATGTAAAAATATAGTCTGTGGAGTCGGAGTCGTGAAAAAGGAGCGCCTCGATACATTTAAAAAATATATTTAATCATGTATATTCAAACCACAATAGTCCATAGTGTTGACATTGCATGCTTGGCAGGCCAAGGATGATCTAATGGAATACATAATATAATATGATATGATATAAAATGAAATCATTGAAAAAATTCTTCGGAGTCGGAGTCGTCTTTTTTACACGATTCCACAGTCCTGATAAAAAAACAATAAGAAACATATACATACAAGCAAAATTGTATTTACTTTTAAATATAGGAGTTATTCGCTGCTGTCACTGTCCGTTGCGAGATATAAACACTTTAAGGGTGTTCACTGTTAATATTTGGTGGAAAGGGATTACATTGAACCAGTGGTCCCGAACTAGTCGTCAGCCTAGTTAAAGATGCGCATAATGTTGATACGCCACGGGAAACGTATCCCCGTGGCGGGTAATAGTGGGAATTGCAATGTCCGCAGTTATTGCAGCAATGAAATTGGAGTTGATAATCCATAAACATAATTCAAACACGCAACGGAAAAATATTACTCCAGCTAATAAATTATTTTAGTTAAATGAGTACAAATACCATTTAGTAATAAAAATGTAACTTATGAATCATTATTGTATAATATTAATTAAGAAAAATCATGCAAGTAGATTTAGTAGTCCTCAAGAATGAAAATATTTAGTAAATTCTATATAAATTATGGTATTTTAAAATTACTGGCTTTGAAATGGCATTTCCTTGGTAGAACAACATCCGTGATGCACAATCCGCTGCCCAATCTATTGGCGAACTTCAAATGTTTTTTTCACAAAATTAAAGTTTATAGAAGTCTTACTTACTGGTGATGCTTTGGATTTGATTGTGCGACTTAATACTAAAATTATTAAGTCAAACTATAAAGGATTAGTGTAAAATTAACCAAGACCAAGATCGCATTAACTTTTAAATTACATATTTACTCGTAACATGCTATCCTAAAAAATCACGTTCCCTACCATGATGGCATCTCAGTTTCACTGTTTATTGACAGTATTAAAACCTAAGTTAGAAGCTTAAAAATAATTTTAAAAATGTAAATATGCTAGAATACCTAAAATTATAAATACTTCTTGACAATATTAAGAGAAATATTGAATAATTTAATGGCTCAACTATTTACGATTGCATCATGGGCGTGGAGGTGTTAATAAAACATGTATATCTAAATATTTCACAATATAACATTTTTAATAAACCAAATAAATAATGTACTCTTAATCCTTTTTTTACACGGATTATTTATTTTTACATTTTTGAAATAGCACGGTCAAAATAATGTACAAGAACCCATCATTCATTTATCTGAATTCTCTCCATCTTTTTTACACAGTTTTTTTGCACGGCTGTTCTAGAAGATTGAGCGTACCTTAACCCGTTAACAGCTAGAAAAAAATAACGTTTTTTGTCTAGCTTTTGTAAGCTAGCAATTTTCTAAAAACTAATAAAGGATTTCTTAATATTCACTTTGTGAGTCCTTAAGAGATGTCGGACCCTTTTTCAATGATGCAAACACTAAAAAATATTTATTGAAGTCGTAATAATGAGAGCACACTGGTGGGTAGCGTGTGTGGTTGCTAGGTATGCGACACATCAGTGGGTCGTTAGCTTTAGAGTGGTTAAATTATTTTTTTCTTTGCGGCCCGAACCAAACATAATTTGTCTTATGCGGCCCGCTATAAGATAAAGGTTGTGCATGTCTGAACTACATTTTAATTAGTAAAAAGGTGAAGAAATGCCTATCTTAAGTATTATCGGCTTAAATAGCAGCTTTCAACCAAGTACAAAATTATATTTGTACAACTAAAACATTGGTTTTTTTTCCAGCTTGTTTCAATGGAGTTCTGCCAAGTAATTCGATCAATAATATGTGTAGAAGTAATTTTATATATTTTTCACATTATTAATAATTTCTTTCAAAATCTGCCTACTAAAAAGCAACAGCACTCAATCAACTCGAATAATTATCATTTTATCATTATTTCGTCTTATACAGAGAATATTATAAAAAAATAAAACCGTACAGTCCGACGAATGAACGCTGTCTCCCTCGCACGATCGATGCGCATGCTAACGAGCGTGACGGAGACAGGCAGTATCTGTTTACAGTTAGATAGGAGAGGCAAAGGAAAGCGAAGCAGAGCCGCTAGCTGGCTCAGTTGATGAGAGAGAGGATGCTATCGGAGTCGGATGATGCCTTTCCGGGTTCAATGCCGGCCGGATATCATCTCACTAATGATCCTGGCGCTCGAAAGCACGGTACCGTATCAGCGGTGACCGGTAATTACGATAATGGCACTTCGGAAGAGAAAGATTAGACATGACATTCAAATATAGTTGCTTAATCATTTCGCCGATAAGTATGGTATGGTTTTTTAAAAGCATGTCTGCTTCCAGTGGCACATATCGATGGCCCAGTTCTATAGATAGAGCTACAACTAAAAATTAATAATTTTAAGATTTCGACTGAAGGCACTTGGTGGAATTTCAATATTAAATATGAATCGTTCAAATTATTTACATTCACATAAATTTTGTTCCTAACGACCCGGGTTTCGCCTTTCGGCATCTTCATGCGTTCAAGTGCACGGATGAACTTGAACTGACGTTTAGTAAATGAATGTATCGTGTTTATATAATAAATAAATGCAGCGGTGGGCTGCCAATACGTTAACAAGGGGCTCGCTTAATTTCGAAGCAATTTTTAGTTAAGGAATTAGTGAATTTGTTCACTCCTATGCTATTATATAATACTTAAATAAGCAATCGATTGTAACTAATCAATACACGTAAGATATGTAACAATATGCCATTTACCGTAAACCTATCAATGTTAATAGCTAAAAATATACTAATGTGTATACTGACGCTGTCGTAGATAGTATATAAATTAGAAAGTGCAGTTATATACTAATTTTATCTGAAAATGTTGTTTTCTCATAAGTTAACAAGGGGCTCGCCGGCCTTAGTAAAATTCAACAAGGGGCTCGCGCGATCCCCCCCGAGCCCCTTCCAGCCCACCCCTGAATAAATGTATCACTACTCGCGCGAGCGACCCTTCCTAATTGATGCAACTCTTTAGTTAATCATTTTGTAGCTTAATTAAATGTCATTTGCATTATTGTTTGTTTGTTTGTTTTTCTCTCATCCCCTCCTTGCTTCCCGTTTTTATTTTTATTTTTATAATATATCAGAATAGTAAAATCAAAATCATTCGTACATACAACAAGCATTGTGTAAGTAAGATTGTCTGAGGATGCCTCTGAAAGAGGTGAAACACGTGTCACAGTTTGTAGCACAATACGTGAAATAATCTGTTATTTAAAATTGTATACTATATTTTTACTATTTATTCTAATCACAAGATTTATTAATAACAAGAAATTCAACAACATAACACAGTAAAAACAAACGAAGGGTTTCAATAGATCCTAAAACGTCAAAAAGACATTTCTAACTATGAAAGCGATTTACACGTAAGACAAAACACGTGTCCCAGTTTGTAGCACAATACGTGGAATAATCTATTTTATATTAACTTTGATACCTTTTCACCTTATTAGTATAATAATTCGAGATTATTTGTTGTAGAATTCGATGTCAAATAAGCGAAAAAAAACTTTGCGTTCAGGCTCGTGTTGTCTTCCGGTAATAGGCCACGCCCCTCCGTTTCCGCGCATGCGCGAGCGCGCGTAACTGTATAATGGCCCCGGCCGGGTAACCAGCCAGTACCCGAAGCGGCAGTCGTCTCAGGCGTGAGGATACTTCTATGTTTTATCTTCTGCATTATATTCCTCTCTTCTTCAAACAGAGTTTCGTAACTCTGCCACGGACATTGCGCAATCTCAGTCAAAAAGACAGGGGTGGTACACCGGTCGCGCAACGGCCAGCATGGGACGACACGTCACGTGATGACAGCTAGAATTTTGAATCTGGAATATCTGATTATAAGTGAAGGCAGTGGTAGACTGTAGGAAGCTCGCGCGGGTCCCTTGTTAACCCTCCAGAGACGAGAGCTTTTTTTCGATAAAACAATATATTTTTGAAATCATACTGAAGTCACGAATAACTTTTATTCCTAAAAAAAAAACGCAAAGTCGTTGTATAGAAACCCCGCATGACCATCCTTTTATTACCGTGTAATATTGTGTGCGGACAGTAGTAAGGATGAGCGTTACCGTGCGGGCACGCAAACATTCGGGGTTGAAATATAGCTAAACGTGAAATTTTTAAAATATTTACAATTTGACCTCTTTAGATCAACATAATTTTAATACAAATATATAGCAAAAGAACTGTAAATAATTTGATAAAAAAGTAACTAGGTCCAGTCGACTTTAATTTTGTAATTTATAACTTAATAATTATAATCAATTTTATCTATTCATTAAATTTGATATATTCTGTACAATTTTTAATACAACAAGCAGAGTAACAAAGTTATCAAATTTAGATTTATATTGATAATAATTGAATGTTAATTCACAAAGTAACCATCGAATCCATCTATTATAAAATATATAATGAGTTGAGATGAGCGAGCCGTGGTTTGAAGCTCCCTCTACGAGAAACACGATGAAGGGCATGCGTGGTATGAACTCGTCAGGTATCTAGGAAACCACCTGTAGATTGTGACATACCCAGTTAGTTATATAATACAGTATATACAACGTATTCTGCCCTTTGGAGTAAAGAGTAATTATCTAAACTAAAGGCTTTTGGTTGTGTATGCACCCTATATATATAAAGAAATTTATTTTTTATTACCACCTCCATGATATTTATATGTGATGCAGAATCACGCATTTTTTTAAAAATATTCATCTTAATCATCAAAAATATCTGATAGATTTTTAGTATTTTTTCAAATCAAAACATATAACCATTTTTGCTTCATTCGTCCTTTTTCTTTTGCCCTGAATATAATTGCTATCTTTCCAAAAGAGAGAAATTACCCTTTCCCTTTAAAAGAAACATCTACCCACTCTTACATACAATAATCAGACATGTTTTAAATGGTGAAAACTCAAAAGTATTATATATTAATTCAAATCAAAATAAAGAAAAAATCACAACCGACAAAATAATAACAGTTTTTGCTGTATTTTGAAGAACTATTTATTTAATGAACTCAAAATAACTGTCAACTAATTAACAAAATTGTGCTGGATCTTACGGGTTCGAGTCCCAATACGAACAGAATTCTTTCGATCGATTTTTCGATTTCTCTCCGAAGGCATGGGTATTTGTAATGTCTGAAAATTCCCTCACACCCTTATCAATTCTTTAAAAAAATAATTGGGTGTAGTGAGAGCTATCAGTTAACCGCTAGTGCTATCTTAGCCTTATCCTTCTATCAATACTACTCTCTTTGAAAAAAAGAGGTTGAGCGACTTAGTCACAAAAAGTTCTCATAGAAAAACTTATGTTGAGATACATTGGAAGCAGTGTTCCTTCTAAGCCAGTGTCTGCCAAACTGTTTGCCGCAAGAAGTCTCAGGTGTGTGCCGGTGCCGTGAAGTAAAATAGTTTGGCAAACACTGCTCTAAGCCATGCGCGTGTGCGCGCGTACACAACTCGCCGAGCGCGCGCACATAACCTACAAGGTGAACGGATTCTACCGAACATTACTTTTCCGAACACGAACACTCCGAACAGGAATAGCCCGAACACGAACTCTCCGGCCAAGAATACCCCGACCACCGATTCTTTCGGACTCGGAATCTTCCGCACACAGAACCTTCCGGATATAGAATACCTCGCACACCGAATACTCCGAACATTTAAATATTTTTAATAGAAAAATCATTGTTTTATTGTAATGTGGAATGTTTTATGGCAATTATGCCAAATATTTTTCAAAATGAAAACAAGAAACGTATTTAATTTTCATGTATATAAGCAGTTTATAATTTTATTCGTATTTTGGCTTATTAGTTTTGAAAATTGTGTTGTATTATAATTGTGCTGATATTTTTGATTATATTAAAAGGAAATACCATGCATATAAACATTTAAAATTGCAAATTGATATACACAGTACTTTAAACATAATTGTATTATCTTATTGATACACATATTATACATATTTTACATTCACTTGACAAATGCAAAAATGTGTACATAAAATTTTAAACATGTTATGTGTTTATAATTTTTTTATTGCAATGACTTTAATAAATAATTTTAGCAATTATTATTATTGAAAAAAATGAAAGTATAGTTGAAGTTATTCTTAGATCTGTTTATTACTCTGTTTTTTGATGATTAATATTATATTCCCCCCTCCCACCCATCCTATCTTATGAACGGGGCGTATCGAGAGCGATTAGGTTACCACTAGTCCTGTCCAAGCCCTAACTCTCTTTGGAAAATGTAGGTATTATAGCTTTAAGATAGATTTTTCGTGTTATTTTTTTTTAACTTTATAAAGCATCAAAAAAAATAGTTTAATGTAGTGGTTTGGTATTCAATATAAGTTTTTATTTCAGAATTAAAGTCAATTAATGTTAATGTTGAGAGTTTTGATACATGTTTTGATGTTATAAAAACGTCGTAATCTCATGACAGTAGTGCTTTTAAAAAATAGTTTATTCTTAAATAGAAACTCGTGAGTTTCTATTTAAGAATAAACTAAAATTTGTCATTGTATAACATTAATTCACAAAGAAGTATTGCAAATTAAAAGAAAAAGTCACAGTCCTAAGTATACTAGTCTATGGCCATCAGTTTATCTCAACATAAGTGTTTAAACGAGAACTGCTTGTTACTCAGTTGTCCAATCTCTCTTTTTCCAAAGAGAGTAGGGATAGAAGGATAGGGCTTGGACAGGACTAGTGGTAACCTAATCGCTCTCGATACGCCCCGTTCATAAGATAGGATGGGTGGGAGGGGGGAATATAATATTAATCATCAAAAAACAGAGTAATAAACAGATCTAAGAATAACTTCAACTATACTTTCATTTTTTCAATAATAATAATTGCTAAAATTATTTATTAAAGTCATTGCAATAAAAAATTTATAAACACATAACATGTTTAAAATTTGATATACACATTTTTGCATTTGTCAAGTGAATGTAAAATATGTATAATATGTGTATCAATAAGATAATACAATTATGTTTAAAGTACTGTGTATATCAATTTGCAATTTTAAATGTTTATATGCATGGTATTTCCTTTTAATATAATCAAAAATATCAGCACAATTATAATACAACACAATTTTCAAAACTAATAAGCCAAAATACGAATAAAATTATAAACTGCTTATATACATGAAAATTAAATACGCTTATTGTTTTCATTTTGAAAAATATTTGGCATAATTGCCATAAAACATTCCACATTACAATAAAACAATGACTTTTCTATTAAAAATATTTAAATGTTCGGAGTATTCGGTGTGCGAGGTATTCTATATCCGGAAGGTTCTGTGTGCGGAAGATTCCGAGTCCGAAAGAATCGGTGGTCGGGGTATTCTTGGCCGGAGAGTTCGTGTTCGGGCTATTCCTGTTCGGAGTGTTCGTGTTCGGAAAAGTAATGTTCGGTAGAATCACCGAACCCTATTACAACAGAGCGCACAAATGTTACCCCTAGTTATACATACCACCACCAGAATAAATAAATTTACTTTTTATGTTGTATAGTGTTCTTAATTATTGCTATTATCAAAAAAATAACCGTTCCGTTTAGTATGTCTAAATATCGTTGTGGCGCACAATTTTTCAAATTTTCTTTCAAAATTGCACAGCCAATGTCTTTGGCGCACGTAAACATTGGAAATAATCCATATGGATAATATTCTCACATATTCAAACATGTACACCAAAACCATGACTATATCCAGGGCTGTGGAGTCGGAGTCAAAGTTTTGAAAAATGAGCGGCTGAAAACATTTAAAAATAAATAGTTAATGATGTGTATTCAAACCACAATAGTTCATAGTGTTGACATTGCATGCTTGGCTGACTAAAGATGATTTGATAGAATTCATATGTATACGTTAAAATTGATTTGTTGAAAAAAACTCTTCAGATTCAGAGTCGTTTTTTTATTTTGAAGCTGGAGTCGGAGTGTGAGTTGGAGTCGTCTTTTTTTACACGACTCCACAGCTCTGCTATAATCTCTATTTGTGAATGACGTCAGTAGTACTTGATGTAATATCAATTATCTCATACGGAGAGAGGAGATGTGTGGTGGATAAACAGACATCGCCTGTCCAGGGATGGGCTGGAGGGGGCTCGGGGGGGCTCGCATGAGCCCCTTGTTACATTTCGGCGCTGCCGGCGAGCCCCTTGTTAAGATAAGAAAATCATTCGTCTTAAATCAAATCATCACATAACTGCAATTTCTGTAGATGGATAAATTTGAAAATTAGTTGTTTCGTTTTTTCATTCAGCGTTGTGGGTGTCCGTGAGTCCCAGTACTAAAAAACATTTTTTCGATCGATTTATCTATTTTATGTTCGAAGGAATGGGTGTTTGTGATGTCTTAAGATTGCCTCCCACTCTTCCGATTCTTCAATTCAACTGGGCGCTACTATTAGTTAATCACTAGTCCTGTCTTATGCTTATCATTTTATCCCTACTACTCTCTTTGCAAAAGAGAGGTAGAGCGACTAAGTAACAAGCAGTTCTCGTAGAAAAATAACTTTCGTTGAGATACCTTCATTAGGAGGCCATATACTCGACATAGGGAGCGGACGTGGATAAAAAATGAATAACATTTACCGAGCCCCTTGTTAAGATATCGGCAGCCCACCGCTGCGCCTGTCCGCAGGCTGCCGTGGTAAAAAAAATGATTGTAAGTAAATTACCGTAAAAGGTATTCGAAGATGTTGAAATGCGTTTCTAACGGCAGCTCACGATTCAATACAGCAGCCTAACACCTCCTCTGCTCACTCGCGAACAGTAAACTTCGCTTGTTCCGGATGTAAAAGGTATAAATGATCATTTTAATGAGATGGGATGTTGCCGATTTTTAACCGCCGCTTAAAAATACTAGAGATATCCGATCTATTGTTTATATCGACCCATAGTCGGCAAAATAACTTAAGCGACACAATTCGGTAAATTGCGTTTTCATATCGACTATGGAAAGGAAAAAGGACGTAACCCACACATATCAAATTTTACAAAGGGCGCAAAAAACGTGTTTTGATGATTTTGGGCCATATGCAAATTATGAATTGTACACAACCTTGAAGTGCACGGAAACTTCTAAGCTGGTGTTTAATTGACATCATCTAATACTAATTACGAAATTATCTAGGAAAAACCTTTATTTCAGTCTTTTTTCTTCGTTTTAATTTTTTACAAAGTCATCTTTTTCAAACTTAAAAGTTAAATTTAGATACTAATTCGGCATTTTCAGCTTCCGTCATTTTGATAGAATGTGTCTCAAGTTGAATACATTGTGATTATCGAAAAAAAGCTGTTTTGGAAAGTTGAGGGTTACATCCTTTTTCCTTTCCACAGTCGATATAATTGTTCAATATTGCCTAAGTTTCAGGCGATGTTGAACAACTAAGGGCCTAAGGCATAATACCATATTATTATGGCTCTTATTTTTCTGGTCAGAATTTAAATAACACTGGACAGAATTTTTATTAAATGGTCAGAATATATCGGTCAGAATAAATAGTCATAATTTAAATGAAATTTAAAAAAAAACCTAACCTAACCTAACCAAAATTGTTATTAAATATTCTGGCCGTTTAATATTTTTATTCTGACCAAAAACTGATCTAAATTCTGACCATTTAATTTGTTTCCTATTATTAGTATTATTAACTTTCTGTATCAGGATAAACTGCAAGGGTGTCCAACCTTTTTTGCTCTGGCGTCAACTTTCCAATGTTATGTTTTCTCGCGATCGACTTCTAACATAATTCTTTTAAGAAATTTTATTTAGGGTTTTTTCCCTTCTTCAAACTTAGAAATGTTTTATTTTAAATGCGAAATACATATCTACAATGTCCTCCTCTCCCACCCTTTCCGACCTTTTAATAACTGGGCGTAGCGAGAGCGATTAGTTAACTACTAGTCCTGTACTAGTCTTATCCTTCTTTCCGTATTACTACTATTTTCTAAAAAAGCAGAAGTTGAGCGATTGACTAACAAATAGTTCTCGTAGAAAAACTTTTGTTAATACACCTCCAATAGGAGGCCAAATGTTTCACATTAGGAGCGGAAATGGATTAACAAAACAAAACGTATTCGTTACAAATAGATAAATAGAAAAACAACACAAATATACAGGGCTGTGGAGTCGGAGTCGTAAAAAATGAGTTGACTGCATTTATTACTGAAAACACTCAATTTATGACTTAAAGTTTTTTGGCAGTTCACTGACGATATGTGGTCCACGTGTATTAAAGCAAATATGTCGGCCCCTGCATAACAGCATGCGTAGAATGAAGCAATCCTGAATGACAGAAAAAAACAATAATATGTAAATATTTTTTTACAACACAATTATTTCGAGAGCACCAGATGGCAAACGGAGCTAGGCTAACTCATAGATCATGAGATCTAGCAACATACTATGTACAGTTTAATTTTAAATACTAATAGTACTTAACACAGATCCGTATTCGGGATTATTAAAGAGGCCAAATGTATCATTTCCCTTCTGTGCAGCGGCGTAGATTTTTTTTTTAACCCAAAATAAACTGATGAATACAAATAACATTTTAAAATTGTTTTTGTCAGTAACTTTGCGGAAATTCATTTTTTATATATTAAAAAAACCATGTCCGCTCCCAATGTGGAGCATATGGACAGAAGTGTTTCTACGAGAACTGCTTGTTACTCAGTTGCTCAACCTCTCTTTTTCGAAAGAGAGTATTGATATACGGATAGGGCTAGGACAGGATGAGTGGTAGGCTAATCGCTCTCGATACACCCTGTTCATAGGATAGGATGGGTGAGAGGGGGGAATTCAAGACATCACATACATCCATGGCTTTGAACAGAAATTCATAAATCGATCGAAAAATCAATTTATAAAACTGTCCGTACCGGTATTTGAACCTGGACCCTCCGAAGCCGAAGCCAACAACGTTGACCATTCAACCACACAGGCGGCAAATTATATTATTAAGTTTAATTACTTTGTTATTCCATTTGTTGTGAGACAAAATATGACACGTGTTTCGTCTCTTTAAGAAGCATTATCATACAAAATTGCAAGGTTTACGAATAAACTGCAAATTGATTATAATTCTTAAATTATAGAAAACAAAATAAAATTCGGGGTTTTGTTCGTTTCCTAAGTTATAGGTGGTGGGGAACCTGCAATCTTATAGTTACTCAAGGGTGACCTCTTATTAAGAAAAGACAATATTCCTTTGTACATACTTTATTTCCACTTTATTTATAAATGTCACGACCGGTTTCGCTCATGGCGAGCATTGTCAACTGATGACAAGTTGATGATAATGTGGAAATAAAGTACAAAGTAATATTGTCTTTTCTTAATATAATACCTTTCCACCAAGTATTGACAGTGAACACCCTAAAAGTGGCGACCTCTTAGTTTAATACACATTTTCATATCGCTATTTTTATTGATATAAAATACAATGTGAATACATATTTTTTTAAGCATATATTTTAATAATATTAAATTATTTTCGAAATGGAAATCTTCCGTACCACTGGAATAAATAATTTTATCCTTTCCGGTATGAAAATTTAAGTCAGCAGAAAACATTTAAAAAACAATAAATATTTAAAAATCGGGATGCATCGACTTATGTTTCCCTGATCGTGTGTATGACTTGGCAAGAAGAAGTCCTTCGAAAGTAAAGGATTATTAATTAATAACATCGTTTGTTCGCCATATGCTTCAATACGAACATATTAAAACAGTGAAACAAAAAGAGGAGAATGCGACGTCTTGTACAATATGAATACCAAGGATAATTAATAACAAAGAATGACAGAATAACTTTTCTAGTTTGGCTTTTGGTTTTGTCGCGGTGTGTTTGTCGTTTATTATGAAATACATGTGCGAGCTATTTTCCTATGCGTGTGCATAACAATAGTGACATAGCAAGGACGCAGGACCGCATTGGACCGCGGGGCCGTTAAAAAAAACGAATCAGAATATACCGTACATAAGCTCTGATTATTTATTCCTGTGTATACTATCGCCGCCAAATTAATCAATTAAGTATATATTTTTAATATGTCTACCACTCTTATACGATAAACACTGCATTTTTTTTTTGATGTATTAGACCAGTGGTTGGCAAACTCATTAGTCAACGGAGCCAAATATCAGCTATTCAATTCATTCTTGGATTTTTCACTTGTTATCCTAAATCTCGATATCCCGGTATTACAGTGGCGGTTCGTGACATAAAATCTTGGGTGGGCTATAGAAAAATTTAGCATTGTATACTATCTACGAAAATGTGCATGTTTCCACTTCATCGTATACATTAATCTTCAATCTTCTTCATATCTTTCTTTCATTTCATTCTTTAATTCATTTTTATTCAGCCATTTAAAGATTTTTTTTCTACACATTTAGGGTGAAAAATGCAGGTCGGGCTAAGCTCACCTAGCCCATTACGTAGAACTGCCACTGCGGGATTAGTACTAACACAATCCTGGGATTACGGTGTTTGGGTGTTTGTAATGTCTAAAATGTCCTCCTGTCCCACCCTTTCCAATCCTTTAAAAACTGGGCGTAGCGAGAGCGATTAGTTAACTACTAGTCTTATTCTTCTTTCCATATTACTACTCTTTTCTAAAAAAGCAGAGGTTGAGCAACTGACTAACAAATAGTTCTCGTATAAAAACTTGTGTTAATATACCTCCAATAGGAGGCCATATGTTTTACATTAGGAGCGGACATGGATTAACAAAAAAATCACAATATTTTAGTTAAAAAAACAGAACGTATTCGTTACAAATAGATAAATAGAAAATCAAGACAAATATACAGGGCTGTTGAGTCGGAGTCGGAGTCGTGAAAAATGAGCGGCTCGAGCTTTTTTTGAAAAATATATTTAATGATGTGTATTTAAACAAAATAGTCAAAAGTGTTAACATTTCATGCTTGGCTGAATAAAGATGATCTGATGGTATACATATATAAGTTAAAATGATATTATTAAAAAAAAATCTCGGAGTCGGAGTCGTCTTTTTTTCACGCGACTCCACAGCTCTGCAAATGTATTATAAATGTAATGGCTTCCAAAAAAACAAAAATACGTAAATGGTTTTTGAGGAATAGACATTGGTAACGTTTACAGATATTTTTTATTGCTGCTCCTAAGTTCGGTCCTGACCGACCCTTGCGTCCTCTCACATCAGAGCCTGAGAGGCCTGTTCGACTCACCGCGCGAGCAGTGTCGTGGGAAGAACCACCACTCCACTCCACAGCCAACTAGCGACTAGCCTGTCTCTAGCCTAGACTCTCTAATCTAGTCTGAAATGCAAAAGTGGAGCTAATTAAATTCATTTGTTAAATTGTTCGATTAAAGTATATACAAGTTGGTTGTTGAGTATCCCGCCACCACCCGTTATTTGCATGCAGCCGCATTTACACGGCCGCATTCCATAACGCATTAAAGTAGATACAACCTCTTATTTATATCTACCACTTTTGATTTTACTATTTACGACATGAATTTCAAATTTCAGTATCTTGGCCATTCAAACCTTAGCAGATTTTAACGTGATGCAATTTCTTCATACGGCTACAGGTTATACAAAATACTGAAGTTCTTCGTAGTGTATCTCGTATTAATCAGTAGGTAGTGGTCTCCGAGTCCAGTTCAGTTTGGTTGTGATTAGCAAATACAGTAAAATCCCCATTTACACTTAACTCGGGACCTTGTAGTTTGGAGAAGTGTAATTGGGGGAGTGAATCTCATACAAAACTAAGATTTGCCTTAGTTATGCAAAAAAAAAATATGGAAGAAATATTTAGTTACTAAGTGATAAAATGCAAAGCGCGCGCAAAATCCAGCACACAGACAGTCGCCCGGCTATGCGTGTATAGCCTGGCACGTGTTGAATACACAGACGCTAGCCAACATTTGACTGTATGCACCGCACAGACGGCCGTCTCGTAGCAACGACAATGGAATGCGACCGTTCAATTGGGGGATTTGCGGTGAATATTTCAAGCCAGTGCGTAATTCGGAGTAGTAAATTAAGAAATCCGTTATTCGCTTCCATGTTTTTTTCGCCTAAGAATCGTGTAAAAATACAATATTTATTTTTTAGTGTACCGTAATATTTAAAAATTGTGTACAAAACGAGTTATCTTCAGTTACAAATACAATTGAAAATCAGCGTAACGGATTATTTCAGCCGACACTTGTATGTGTAAAACAATCACGTCATATGATCCCTGTGACGGATCCGACTATTATATTAGTTTTTGGTCTGCTGCGAGATGACGTTGCGTCACTGGCACACAAATATTGCGTGCAGCGGATGTCATGATGAGAGGTGCCGAAGAGGTGGAGTCCACATCGTTACTGCATATTTCCATCAATTGCTGATCACATAAGCTGATTATTTCTTGCTCATAATCCTTATGGAAAAGACAGGATCTAATGAGACCACTATTTCAGGCGTCTGAAAGCAAAAACTGATGAGTTCATATTTTATCAGAATGTAAAATAAATACAAAAATTCCGCATAATACATACTATGTCATAAGTTTCGAAAATCGACAAAAGCTTTTGAATAATATTTAAAGCAGCGTTTCCCAAATATTTCTCCTTCTTGACTAGCGTGTTCAATCCCGGAGCCTTTTTGTGATCCCGGGATTTCGGGATTGATTAATTTTCAATCCCGGGATTGGGCACTCAACGTGAAATCGTGTATAATTTGAAGAAATTTTTGGTGACTCGTTTTTTTGTTTTTAGCTCTTCCAAATCCAAAACCCTATAAATTTTCGGGATTTGCTAAAAATTTATCAATCCCGAAATCCCGGGATCGCAACCATACCAATCCAACCAGTCTCAGTAATCTTCAAAGTTGTGTATATTTCATAATTTGACTTTGGTTAAAAATCACAAAAAAAGTTTTTTGTGTCTCCTGTAACATCTGTTATGTGTGGGTTACGTCTTTTTTCCTTTCCAAACTCGATAATGTTTAAAATTGAAAATATAACATTATAAAACTAATATTTTGAGGAATAAGTTTTTCAGAAGTTTAGTTTAGTTTTACCTCGCGAAACTCAATTGAGAAACGCTGCTCTAGTGAGTCTCTGTGTCTCAGGTAGACCTGCTGTGGTATTATCAGTCTACTTGGCATCCACATAAAAATCCTTGCGGTCTGTACCGCAAACCAGCGCAAAAATAGCGACACGTCCATTTAAATATTTGCGGTGGCTTTGTGAATCATTTTTTTTCTACACCCCTCCCAGGTTACTTTTTTTGCGTCCGGTCAACCGGTCCGTAACGCCACTGCTCACCGATAGTCGAATAAGATCAGTGGTTTTTGTAAATACAGCGTAAACCAGAATTATATTTTTCTTAATACATATTAATCCATGATAATTCTTGCATCGCATTTTGTCACAATCGAGAAGAAATACGTGCCTATCCTACGCTCAAATTTTGCACTGTTTGATAAATTATATGTTCAAACACTCACTATAATCCAGGGGTGGGCTGGAAGGGATTCAGAGCGGCTCGCGCGAGCCCCTTGTTAATTTAAAAGAAAACAATATTCTCAAATTAAATTAGAATATAACTGCAATTGGCTTATATATTATCTATGACAGTTTCAGTGTACACGTAGTAAAGTTAACGGTAAATTGCATATTTTTACATATTTTAAGTGTATTAATTAAGTAACAATCGATTGCATATAATTGCATATGAGTAATACAAAAATTCACTCCTTCTCCAGAACACCGAGAATTGCTTTGAGATTAAGCGAGCTCCTTGTTAATCTATTGGCAGCCCACCCTGCTATAATCCAACAAACAAAATATATTTGTTTCTTTATCAGCGATATATCAAAAATATCGAAATATTTAAAATCTTGTTGATTCGTTTACCTTTCCATATTAGGAGCATATAGCCACCATACGGTTTCTTCAAGATTCTCTATTCCTCGCCAGTCTCTTTACTTCCTCCCAGGTCATTCCAGCGTCCCGTATCAGCGCTAAGTAAATCCTATGGATGACCATTGAAGGCCTTCTACGTCGACGGTATCCATCAGCTTGGTAGAAGATACAGGTAGGTTTAAACCAGGTGTCTAATTTCAATTGTATTTAATTGTATTGCTTATCGGCTAATAAACGTTGTTCGTTGTTTTTATTTGAAGATAGAACACAATAGAAAAAAGAATCATGACTGAAAACCAATATTCCTAGCTTGAAACATAAAAAAATGAAAAAATGAAAACAATATTTTGGAGAAGGGGTGAATCACTCCTATACTATTAATAATATTCAATACTTAATCAAGCAATCAATTTTTACTTATACACTTATAATACGTAACAATATGCAATTTACCGTAAACTTATCAATCTAAATTGCTAAAAAAATACTATTGTGTATACTGAAGATTTTGATTAGTATTTGATATAATAAATATTCTTAGAATTTGATCTATGAATATTTTTTCTCTTAAATTAACAAAGGGGCTTGCCGGCCTTAGTCAAATTTAACAAGCGGCTCGCGCGAGCCCCTCCGAGCCCCCTCCAGCCCACCCCTGCCTAAATATTATAAAGGGATTTTAAACCAAGGGGTCTACATTGTTGACTTCAGTTACGACACTCACGGGCTCAAATCCCAGTAAGGAAAATTGCAAAAAATGGTTTAGGAATATGTTTATGAAGACGTGATGGTATTGAATTGATTGTCCTTATATCTTCATTCTTTTCGGAAAATATATAGATTAAGCTAACGAATAACAAACAGTTCGAGTATATTAACACCTTATAAGCGGACGTTTTTCAGCGATTAGCTCAAAAATATATTACATTCTTAAAATCAACAAAACTTTTAAACCAAACAATATTTTCGGCTGAAATTTTCAAATAAATCATATGTGACATTTAATCATTATAAATGAAATGAAATCATTTTGAATACATCATAATTTCACTACTTTTCTATGCTAAATATAAAAACCTGTTATTAATTTAGTAGATAGCACGCCACTTGGTATCAATATGAAATATTCAAAATATTCTGTATAAAAAATAACATTAATCCAAACCATACAATTATATAAATAATTATAGTATAAAATCTTCATTCCTACAAATTTACAATCACTGCAAGTGTGAAATCCGATGCTCTAAATATTCGAGAAACATGTGCGCCTTTTTAAAAAAAATACTATGTGTGAACAAACATTCAGGGCATAATAAATTATGAGGTTTATTGCTTATTGTCAAAAAAAAGTCACTGGTCGCGGCAGTTATTTTGAAGAAACCATTAAATTATGAGTCAATATACCAACAAAACTGACAGTACGCGATAAACATATTGTTACGTGTCCCGCCACATTATAGTTAAGAAATCTAGAATCTCTTCATTGTGAACGTATAGTGCAGTGGTCTCCAAACTCAATAAGGGTGTGAGCTACCTACGCATATTACTTCTTTATCGTTTTTTTTATCATCGGTTCTTATCGTACCATGCATAATATTATTATATTATTTAAAATAAACATCACCTTTTAAAAGATCCTCTGTTACAGTAAAATCCCTAAAGGTCATTCTTACAAATATGGCTAACTGAGATGTGTCAATCACATCAGTAGATTCATCAAGCTGGAGTGATTTATAGCAACATCTCTGCATATCATTTTTTTAATTAAAAAAAAAACATCACTAGACATAACTTCAACACGTCTCATTATTGTATTGGCAGAGAGCTGGGTTGATTTGATTGCAGAAATTATATCTAATTTGTTTTTGAATGTCACAAATAATGAATCTGCTTCACCTGAAAATGCCTATTTTATCATTTCTCAATAATAATATTTTATAGTCAAATTTATAAATATGATAAAATAACCTACGCGAGCTACCGTTTGGCGATCACTGGTATAGTGAATCATTCTCACTATTGTAGTTAAAATTTCATTAACAACTAAAACTAAAAGTACACAATTTCTTTGATTGGTTTATTTCTATCAACTTATTATTTTTAATGTATTTTATAAAAATAAAAAGGTTTATCTTCACTGTCGTATTATTTGAATGAAATAAAGCGAGAGACAGTTTTTAGAGTAGGTGATAAAAAACGGTATCAATATTGTGACAATTGATATATTATATTTTCTTACCGATGAAAATATTATTATTATATTCAATCGACCACCGCAGCGCCGGAGAGTGGAGAAAAACCAAAAACAATTCGCAACAAAAAAACACCCAATTATTATGGTAAGCGAAATATAAATTGATGATTCTTCTAGCGGTCCAGGGTTTAATACACCACCAACTAAAGAGCGCAGGGGGTTTGTGGAAAACGCACATGAAAAAATTATCTCCTGTGTCACGGCTAGGGCATATAGTCCCGGACCCATTTTGTAATCTCGATATTTCGGAATTGAGAAATTTTTGGTCGGCGATTTTGAAAACAAAGGAATTTGCGGAAATCCCAAAATGAAAAAAAATTGGGACCGCTAGTCCTGTCCTAGCCGTATCATTTATATCCCTACTATTTAAAAAAAAAAGAGAGTTGATCAACCTCTCTTCCGTAAAAAGAGAGGTTGAGTAACTGATTAACACGCAATTTTCGTTGAGATACTCCACTAGGAGGCGATATTTTCCACATTGGGAACGGACATGGATTAAAAAATCAGCGCACACTTATTATTCACAAGAGTTTTTTTAAATAATAAAAGATCAACAAAACAATCCTATTGATTGAATTGGCATTAACTTGGTAGAGCTCCTTTGGTAATAAAGTAAAAATATCCATGTATGCTATACACCAGTGCTTCCCAACCTGGATATCTTCGTCGGCCGAAAATTTCGAATTCGTCGGTGAGCTAAAAAAAACGAGTTACGGAGACAATTGAGAAGGGCCGCGGATTATTTTTTTTAGATTTAGGGGGCCGTGCAACGAAAAAGGTTCGGAAGCACTGCTCTACACAGCCATATATGTACATACTATATAGCCATTACGGCGAGCACCATCTGTTCATCAACATAATAGTTCAGATGATGGCGCACACCGAAATAGCTATAAACTAATTTTATAAAAAAACTGTTGAACAAAATACGTTGATGTTTTTAGTCCAAGGCTGTGGAGTCGGAGTCGTGAAAAATGAGCGGCTAGAATTTTTTTTGAAAAATATATTTAATGATGTGTATTTTAACAAAATAGTCAAAAGTGTTAAGATTTCATCCTTGGCTGACTAAAGATGATCTGATGGTATACATATATATAAGTTAAAATGAAATTATTAAAAAAATTCCTCGAAGTCGGAGTCGGAGTCGTCTTTTTTTTTTACACTACCACAGCTCTGGTTTTTACCCTTAAACAATTCTAATTTATAAAGCAATTCATCATCCAAAACATAATGTACGCGATCATAATAATTTGATCCATGCTACTCGAGTCGTCAATTTTTTTTATTTTTTGAGACGTGGTTGGTGTCAGAGTGGGCCACTTGTGGCTTGTGACGCTATCAAGGGGTTAATTACAATAAATCATGAAAGGTTGCCACATCTAAAAAATGGTACATCTCTCTCTACTCTAGTGGCATCCATTGCAAGGCACGTCCACACTCTCAGTATTAACAAAATAATTGTGAATTTAAACATTTTCATTATAGTCAACTTAGTGTGACTTCTTCTTATATTTCTACTACTAAAATCTTGTTACACCAAGTACGAGCCGGGTCAGTAACGCAGTGGTCAATATCGTTGACTTTCGTTACAGATTTCACGGGTTCGAGTCCCAGTCCGAACAACATTTTGGAGGCATATGGGTGTTAGTAGGGCTTATACAAAAACCGACTATTGAAAATTCCGGTTTTCGAATGTCAATATTGTTCGGAAAAAATGGATAATTCAATTAAAATAGCGAGAAAAAGTTCAATTTTTTTATTTTGTTTATTTATATACATAATAATACACAACAAGAAATTATTTGGTGTTTCTCCTCAGAAAATATGATTTAAGAAAACACAAAGCGTCCATTGATTGTTTTGTAACAAACTTTACTGATATCGAAAATACCCTTTCTCTGGGTAATGAATGATGTGGGGCATATGGTCTTTAAGCTATCAAATAAAGGATCCAAATTTTCTGTCTTTTTATTTATAGACTCGTTTATGTAAAATTCGGCATAACCGGTTACGAAGTTGAAAAACCGGTTTTCGAATATCACAAATTTAGCCAAAAAAAAGAAATATTTTGATGAATATGTGTAGTTCCATCTATACTGAGCCAATATATGTTTTTAAAATATCGAATTCGAATATAAATTAGGCAATAATTTAAAATTTCGACTAAAGGTGGTGGAATTTCAATATTAAATTTGAATCGTTCAAATTATGTACACTCAAGTTCATCCGTGCACTTGAACGCCTGAAGATGCCGAAAGGCGAAACCCGGGTCGTTAGTGACAAAATCTGTGGGAGTGTACATAATTTGAACGAATCAAATTTAATATATTAGGCAAAATTATTTTTCTCTAAAACACGCAGTATCTCTGGGACATATTAATGATTTATTTGCGCGGTATTGAAACGGTTTATATTGGAATTCCACCAAACACCTTCTTATCGAAATCTTAAATTAAAAAGGTTCTAATCTTATGTTATAATAATAAGGAATTAGTATTACGTGTTGCTTTATTTCTAAAATGAATGATTGACAGTAAAATTGACAGTAAACTCGAGCGAGCAAAATGTTTATTTATTACTGATTCAGTCCAAAATCTCAAAGTGCCGTTTAGAGAAAAGGGTCACTTGGTGTCAGCAGCCAACAAGCTATTCGGAATAATAATGCGAACGCACAATTATGACGTTTTTTCTAACCCCAAACGACCGAGTATCTCGATGTGACATTTCGCCCGTAACTTTATGAGTTCGTCGACCTAGGAAGTGCCTAGCAGTGTTTTGTGTGCTCGAGCACAAGGAGAATTTAGATAAAGGAATTTGAAACAAAGTAAGGAGCACGGTGTACTGTTTCTACTTCTCAAATGCGCACACAGGGCCGCACCTATCGCACATAGGATCATAAAACGCAAGGGCGCCGACGGAAGGAGAGCGGCAATTAAGGGTCAATTTTTTTTTTAAATAATTTTATAAAATACAATTTATTTATTTATTTCAGGGATGTGGAGTTAGTCAGCCAAGCATGAAATGTTAACACTTTTGACTATTTTGTTTAAATACACATCAATATATTTTTTACGACTTTGACTCCGACTCTGACTCCGGCCAAAATACCGCGACTCCACGACTCCGACTCCACAGCCCAGTTCATTACTGTATAGTGTTGTTATATTTCGTGTTATTAAAAAATCCGCTGTCGGCTTTTGTGTTTTTTATTTCTGGGAATTGCTTAAGAATAAACATTTCGTGTAGAAATAAAGGATTTATTCTTTTTAGTGGACCGTGTTGTTTAAAAATATATTTCTATTACTTATTTTTAATTCAATATAGTATGGGCCAGGGATGGCGAAACTATGGCACGCGTGGCCGAGGTGGCACGTTTGAGAATTTGGATGGCACGCGAACGATTTCCAAGTTCAAAAAAAATAAATTTAAGCTTACAAAATTAATTATTATTAATTTATTCCGGTTTACTAATATTCAAATTTATTATTGTTGTAGTTGTAATTTTAATTTTATTTACAAAAAATCAGAAAAAAAAACATTTTTTTATTTGTTCTATTTTGTTATTTTTTTTATTGCTTGGGCACGGCACACATTCAATAAATAATATTCGAGGATTTTTGGCACGCCGACCCAAAAAGGTTCGCCATCCCTGGTATAGGTAATACAGTGTTTTTGTTGTAATACAAATTTAACGTATTAAGCTTCAGCCCCCCTCACTCCCCTCTACAGCAAAATCCGCCACTGCTAACAACTGGCCTTTATGACTTTTAATAAAGCACTCTCATATTTCAGATAACGTTGAAAATATAGATTACAATAACCAGGGTGTGAGGAATGACTAATACCGAACGAATATATCAGTAGCAGTGTAAAACAAAGTTTAAACAAAGCAAAAAATACGACCAATTGGGATCGCATTACTGGGATAGTAAATCAAAATCAGTGTTTCGATGTTTTATACAAAATAACGTCATTACAAATTACATCACAATCATAAACGAGTGGTTTTCATAAATACAGTGGAACCCCCAATTACACTGCCCCGAATTATGCGCTGGCTTGAAATATTCGCCGCAAATCCCCCAATTGCACGGTCACATTCCATTGTCGTTAATACAAAACGGTCGTCTGTGTCGCGCATACAGTCAAATGTTGGCTAGCGTCTGTGAATTCAACACGTGCCAGGCTATAAACGCATAGCTGGGCGTCTGTCTGTGTGCGGGATATTTACTAAAACAAAAACTAAATATTTCGCCCATATTTTTTTTTTTTGCAAAACTAAGGGAAATCTTAGTTTTGCGTTTTCCGCAAAAAAAATCACATCCCTAATTTTGTATGAGATTCACACTCCCAATTACACTACCCCCAATTACACGGTCCCGACTATAGTGTAAATGGGGGTTTTATTGTAGCTTAAGCCTTCTTACAATAATACTAAATCATTGAAAGGTTCATCCATTGTGGAACTTGTCAATATTGATACAACTCAATATGGCCTCCTAATGGAGTTATCTCAGCAGCAATGTTCTCTATAAGCTGCGCGCGCGCGCGGCCGCGCAGCAGTTGGAAAGCCCCCGCGCACTCATTCCTGGTTGGCGCGCACTAAAAGACAGTTGATCAATTAATATTTGATCGGACCGCGCAGCCTTTGAAATTTCCGCGCAGGTAACCTCTTGTCTTGTCTAGGAACTTTGCTTAACAGTTTTTATTCTACTATAACTGTTTCTCAGTTGCTCAACCTCTGGTATAGGAGGATATGACTAGAACAGGATTAGTGGTTAACTAATCGCTCTTGCTACGTTTAGTTATCATAGGATCATAGGGCGGGTGGGAATTGTTGAGTCATATGGCGCAGCGGTTAGCGTTGTGGGCTTCCGTGCCGGATCTCACGGGTTCGAGTCCCAGTACGAACAGCATTTTTTGATCGATTTATCGATTTCTGTTCGAAGGCATGGTTGTTTGTGATGTCTGAAAATTTCCTCCGATCCTTCAATAACTGGGCGCAGAGAGAGAGCGATTAGTTAACCACAAGTGATTGTGATGTTATAAACTCTATCAATATTATATATGTCCACACTGTAAGCAGACATGGTTAATATTACATAATATTACTAATTTGTTTGGTAATTTGACTATTCATTTTACGATTTATACATAAAGACAGTCATTCTAAACTGGCAAAAATAAAACTAAAAGTGTGTGTGTTTGTCATAGGTTAAAGTAATTTTCAATATAGTTTATATTTTATCTATCGTAACATTGTCGCAAATCAGTTGTCGGCAACCCGCAGCTCGCGGGACGTGTTGCAAAAATCAGGTGAAACCATTCCGTATAGCCAGCTAATATTTGGTGAATTGCATATTTCTTAAGGGGTTTCTAAAAGAAGTTCTGAAACCGCATTGGTCAAATCAAATGAACCTTTATGCATATTATTGTTTTTGATATTGTATCTTATTATTTATATTTTTTCTGATATAATTGTAAGCCCTGCTTTTTATAGAGAACCGTATTAGCATCTGTACCGAGTCTTAAACCTCGCAGTTTGTAAGTTTCAAATAGTCAGTGGCGTATCCGTAAATTTTCGCAGGAGGGGGGCATTAAATTTGAAAATAAACATGATACATGAATAATACATTAAAAAATAGGTTATTTAAGACTAATATATCAATTAAGTTGACCAGATGTTCTCCTTTGAGGAGGATTGTCCTCCTCTAGGAAAAGTTGTCCCCCTTGTCCTCCTTTAATTAAATTTGGGATTTAGGATTTGAAATTTTTGGAAGAGCTTAAAAAAAGGTCCCACGCTGGTTATTTGGGGAAATCAGCAAATTCTGGGATTTAGGATTTGAAATCCCCGGAAGAAAAAAAAGACATTTGACATTTTCAAAATCTGTATAAACATAGTCAATACATAATTAAGTATGTATTCTATAAACCATAGTAAACTAAACAATTAACCCGTTAACAGCTTGAAAAAAATAACGTTTTTTGTCCTGTAAGCTAGCAATTTTCTAAAAACTAATAAAGGAAAGGAAAACTTAATATTCATTTCGTGAGTCCTTAAGAGATGTCGGAGCCTTTTCAATGATGCAAACTCTAAAAAATATTTATTGACGTCGTAATAATGACAACACACTGGTGGGTAGCGTGTGTGGTTGGTAGGTGTGCGACACACCGTGGGTCGTTAGCTTTAGAGTGGTTAAAGAGCCCAATTGACAATAAAGTTTTAATAAATTAAAAAAAAAGGAAAATTAACTCATCTCCCCATGCCCCCCCCGTGAATTCGCCAATGCAAATATTAGAGCATTTTAAAAAAGCATCAATTTTAAGCAATAGATCGAGGTAGTTACTGTCGCTAATTCATCATAAGCTAGCGAAAAAAAATGTACATTGGTCACTTATGACCGAGGTGAGTGCATTGATGCACTCCCACTTGAATGTATTTCGATCAAACAAGTGTGTTTTGTGGTCAACGATTTCAGCCAAGTTAGGATATGTTGACTAACGTAAAAAAATGTCAATGGAAGACCTTTTTTCTTTTTTTTAGCTCTTCTGAGAATTTCAAATCCTAAACTCCAGTAATTTGCGGATTTACCAAAAACAAACCCGCGTGGGAGCTTTTTTTTAGCTCCCGCCTTATGTCAAAGGTGTACTTTTCCCGTTTACCAAATTTTTCCTTTAAGAGGACAAAGGAGGACACAATTTTAGAGGAGGACGTCTGGTCACCTTCCTAACGTCAAAACCACGCCGTTCGGCTGCTAGTCTGAGTAAACTGGTTGTCATCCACTGCCGTAGAGCATTGTGTGACATTTTATTATTGGACCAAGGACGCTAACTTTGCGAAGGTGCGGCGCAATCCAAACAAACCATGCATTATATAAATCCTACAGTTAATTTTACCAATAAATGCTGAATCTATTCATTTGGATACAATAATACAGCTCCACGCCTAGAATAGCGCATATTTAGGACGACAAGTCCTTTATTCATCGTAGAGGAGTGTTGCTCACATAACCGAGTGGTAAACGTTCGCTGGTTTTCGTCCTTCTTGATTGCGGTGTCAAGTGTTTGAGTACCCGAATGACCACTATCAAAATGTATTGATTTAATTCATATTACTTGCATTACAAAATGGTGGAAATCTTTTCATTTTGAAAGGCGGCCTTTATACATATGTATTCTTTCTTATGTACATGTAATTCAGTAAATTCAATTGACTACTAGTCCTGTCATAGCCATGTCCTTATCCTTACTCTTTTTCGAGTAACAGTTCTTGTAACAAAACTTCTGTTGAAATATCTTCATTAGAAAGCCATATTCTTCACATTGGGAACGGATATGAATGGGATAAAAGATTTTCAAGAAGTGAGTTCCGCCATCTTTTATATGTATACGTATCGACTGTGGAAAGGAAAAAGAACGAAACCCACAGCTTTTTCAAAACAGGTTTTTTCGATAATCACAATTTATCAAATTGGTTACACGTTCTATCAAAAAGATGCAAGCTGCAAATGCCGAATTAGTATCTAAATTAAGCTTTTAAGTATGAAAAATATGACCTTGTAAAATATTAAAACCAAGAAAAAAGACTGAAATAAAGGTTTTTCCTAGACAATTTCTTTAATTAATATTAGATTATGTCAATTAAACACCAGTTTAGAAGTCTCCGTGCATTTCAAGGATGTGTATAATTCATAATTTCTATATGGCCTAAAATCATCAAAACACGTTTTTAGCGCCTCCTGTAAAATTTGATATGTGTGGGTTACGTACTTGTTCCTTTCCACAGTCAATATATAAGTAATATAATATAAATGTATAACTAAAGATAATTTTTCATTTTTTGACCTTATTGTACTGAAGTTCTATAAATTAAATGCCAACTCAATCAATTTTCCACGAAGCTGCATTACAGGCAAAATATTGACATGCCCAAAATTAGTAATCCTTTTACTGTTTTTCGTTATTGAGTTTTTTCTTCTTAGAATTCCACAACGCAACTGGTCTACCACTTCTGATATCTTATGATACCTTCCAGATTATCTTCTCTACTGCAGTAATGGTTCCACCGAACAATCCTCAACCCTGCCTCGAACATAAGCCCTCGTGGTGCTTTGTCGTGATGGATCATTTCATCACCTTTTTTTTCAGACAATCCATAGCGATTCAACACGAGTAAGATGTTACCAATGGAAGAAGGTTTCTGATTGAATTATTTTATAGCTTCCTCACTTCCTGTACTTATGCTTAGTGATCCCGTTGTCAATCTGAACATCTTAATCGGGATTTGAACCGCAAAAGATCATTGACACCTTTACCACCAAACCATACACTTGTAAATATTCCCCAAAGACCATGAATCATATTCAATGCTGTGAGATAAAGGAATCCATTTTTCCCACTGAACTTTTCATCGATTTATAACTTATCTTGGATAGGGTAACTACTAAGGTTTGTCGTTTTTCAAAAACCGGTAAGAAAGACGGTTTTTTTCAACAAGCTAACCCGGTTTCAAATATTATAATTGATAGTCATTTTTTACTATTATTATATTCATTTCATTTAGAATTTCGACTGATGGTGTTTGATGGAAATTTAATATCAAATTTGAATTATTTTCATTCAGTCAGATTATTAAATTTGAATTATTATTATGTCAGTTCGAGTTCATTCGTGCACTGGATAAAACTTAAAGATGCAAAAAGACAAAGACAAAATTTATGGAAGTGTACAGAATAAAAATAATTCAAATTTACTATTATTCGTTTAAAAACGTTAGTATTTTGACATGAAACTACCTTTAATGATTGAATTGGCATTTACTTGGTAGAACTCCATTGTAATAGGGTGAATAATTCTGCAGTTTTTATAATCTTAGTTGATAGCTATTTCGGCGTGCGCCATCGTCAGAACTATGTTAAAACTTACAGTTTCTCAGTTATATGTATATACTGGCTAGGAAGAAATACACAATACATCTTGTTATTCACTCTAACATCCTTTTTCATATTACAATTATAGTTTAATAAACATGTATGTTTATAGTTTATTAAACATGACTTTAGTGTTTCGAAGAACGATAAGCAATATGGGATTTTTCAAGGTAAATTAGGATAAATTAAACTGGTATTTATCAATAGTTATATAAAGGGTTTAAGCAACGAAAGTTTAAGCGAAGTTGAAGTCGGAAAAATCAGAGAAAAATAATTTAAGGATACTGAAAAAACATTACTCTATTCATCATATTGATTGGTGAAATGTACTTAAATTATTCTAGTGACTAGAATGATCTGATGGTATACAGATATGTAAGTTAAACGGAAATGGTTCTGGTGTTTCCTCTGTAAAGCTGCATGTATATGAAAACTTCATTTTTGCGATAATTCTGGGATAAGATTTTATCATGATTGATATATATTTTTCAATTATATCCGCTCGCAATATCTATCTGATTGATGACGAAAGATATGGTTACTCGGAAAATCTGCCCCGGTGTAGCCAATTTGTCAATTATTCTTATTTCTCAGGCCGCGAGTGTTCCGTGGCCAAAAAATCTTTCCGCTACTTACTTTAATTCATTTTTTTGAGGGGAAATACCAACTCGCTTGCGAGTGGTCGAATCTGTAAAAAAAAATATTAATACATACAAAAATAATCCGAAATTTTGGTTTTTATCGAGCCAAAAAAAAATATTGGCACTGCCACTGCAAATTTTTTTTACATATAAAATTTAATTTCTTTATTGATTATAAAAATACAATGAGAAACAGATACAAAATATGTATACATGCATAATTGTATTCACTTATTTGAGTTATTCGCTGCTGTCACTGTCGGTTGCGAAATATAATCGTTCGTATTTTTTTTCAACGAACATATTGAATTTTGCTTGAATCTGAATTTGTTATTCATAGATTTTAATAGACTCCTCTGAGTCAATTATTATTAAATTGGATTTGTTTTGATGATCCGACAAACAGTTGAAACTGATTCTTTGAAATGTAAAATAATTATTTTTACGTCTGGAGTGCATTTATTTGACATAATAACTCTCAGTAGTAAAATTTATGACCGGGGAAAGTCCTATTCAACAATTCAATAAATGCATTGTATTTAAGCAAGTTTCAGAGCAGAATCTGAGTCAATTATTATTATTGAAGCTTATGAATATCGCTACCGTAACCAATGACGTTGACCACTCAACTTCAGGCCTGTCATAGGAAATGGCACGGAAATTTATAATAATGGACATAATGGAATGTTTACTAGGCATAGTTGTTTTCATTGTACTTTGTATAGAGGCTACATCGGTAAAAACCAATTTGTAGAATGCCTTCCGTGATATAAAAATAAGAAATGCTAGTACAAACTTTTTGGAAGTGTTAATACTTCAGACTATCAGTCATGCTTTTAACATACATAAAAGTATTCCGTCTAACAATCGCTTCGCTTGGCGCCATTGTTGCGGACATTCGCTGTAAACTGCGGCCCGCAGTCTCGGGTCATTCTGTGCAATGTATACTAGCGGGGCGGGGTTAATCTATTTTCATGTGCAAACGAATCTAAATCGAGGGTATTACTTGCAAACCCAGCTTATTCCAAAGTTGTTGAAACATGAACCATAAATTTTTTTTTTTTTTTTTTTTTTACCATGTCCGCTCCCAATGTGGAGCATATGGACTCCTAATGGAGTTAATCTCAACAAAAGTGTTTCTACGAGAACTGATTGTTACTCAGTCGCTCAACCTCTCTTTTTCAAAGAGAGTAGGAATAGAAGGAAAGGGCTAGGACAGGACTAGTGGTTAGCTAATCGCTCTCGATACGCCACGTTCATAGGATAGGATAGGTGGGAGGGGGGTATTCAAGACATCACATACATCCATGCCTTTGAACAGAAATTCATAAATCGATTGAAAAATCAATTTATAAAACTGTCCGCACTGGGATTCGAACCCGTGCCCTCCGTAGCGGTAGCCAACGACGTTGACCACTCGACCACACAGGCGGCTGTGTGGTCGAGTGGTCAACGTAATTTAGTAGATAAAAATAAATTTTGAAAGATTTTTATAAATCAGTCTCAAACACGGCTTGACAAAATCCAAAATATCATTCCAAAGTAATGTAAGACTAAAAATACTTTTAAAATGTAATTTTTTTTTCAAAATAATAATTCAAGTTTCATTTTTTAACCATTTTGGAATAAGCCGTGTTTGCAAGTAATACCCTCAATTGTAGGTCCCCAAAATTAAAGATCATGTACCCTTTTAATTAAAAAACAATAATACAGATCGTTCCCCTGGAAATTTAACTTCTTAAATTAAATTAAATATTTAAAAAAATAAATATTGAACATTTCTTGTCTATCGATTACGTTTATTTTTCATTACAGTCAAAGTATTGCCACTTAAATATTTTTCTGTAAATTCCTTTTATATTTCTATTACCAATTGTTTTTTTTAACCATGTCCGCTCCGAATGTTGAGCATATGGACTCCTAATGGAAAGTATTTCAACCGAATCATGTTTTTCTGCGAGAACTATTTGTTACTCAATCGATCAAGCTCTATTTTTCAAAGTAGGGATAGAAAAATAAAGTTGGAACAGGACTAGTGGTTTATCCGATCCTTTAATATTTGGGCGTAGCGAGAGCGATTAGTTAACCACTAGTCCGGTCCTAGCCTTATTTTCTATACCCAGTAAAGATTGAGCGACTGAGTAACAAACAGTCCTCGTAGCAAAACTTATATTGAGATATGTCCATTAGGAGAATACAGTAAAACCCCCATTTACACTATAGTCGGGACCGTGTAATTGGGGGTGTGAATCTGATACAAAATTAAGAATTTGACTTAGATTCCCCTTAGTTTTGCAAGAAAAAAATATTGACGAAATATTTAGTTTTTGTAGTAGTAAATTTCCCGCACGCAGTCAGACGCCCAGCTACGCGTGTATAGTCTGGCACGTGTTGAATACACAGACGCTAGCCAACATTTGACTGTATGCGCGGCACAAACGACCGTCTCTTAGTAACGAAAATGGAATGCGACCGTGCAATTGGGGGATTTGCGACGAACATTACAAGCCAGCGCGTAATTCGGGGTAGTGTAATTGGGGGTTCTACTGTACATGCTCAAAATTGGGAGAGGACATGGAATAATAATAAAAAAAGTACCAAGTTTTTTTTTAATTTAATGCTTTTCCATCAAGTACTTAATAAGTGACAGTGAATCATCAGAATCAGAAGATTTTTTTATCTAGAAATTAATAAATAAAAAATAATTGTTCCGTTTTCTTATGCAGTGTTATTTCTTAATGTTCATCAAATTATTTGAGCTGCCCTGAAATAATAGTGTGAGAAAAACGGGACACACGTCCGCGTCCGGAGTGAGGTGGTGGTGGATGGTACACCTTCAACCATCAGGCAGGCCACAAAAAAGTCCAATCAGCGAGAGGCAGAGCAGCTCGGCTTCACGCCAAGTCACTTAAGCTTGCCAGCCGAGTCCTTTATCATCATAGATTTACCGTTGCCATACCGCTACGGGTCGAGTGGCAATCTCCCGAGTACTGTAGTAGTATCACTGGCAATGATTTTAACATCCATTAAGTATGTTCGTCTACTGCAAATAATCATCTTAATTTTCGACCATAAAATGAGGAGCAAACAATTTTGAAAAATGCTCTTTAATATCAGTTCTGATAGTCCATAATAAAATCGATATATGAAAATCACAATTAAATTTGAATCGTTCAAATTATGTACACTCCCACAGATTTTGTCACTAACGACCCGGGTTTCGCCTTTCGGCATCTTCGGGCGTTCAAGTGCACGGATGAACTTGAACTGACGCTCAGTAAATAAAGGTTTCACTAAGCTTAAAGCCATAGCTGGCACAATCACTTGAATTGTAGGTAATTTTGTTGTCAATTATTTATATCTTTACTAACACATTCACCATAAAATCGTGTAGAAATTCGTGATTAAGAAATTTTTGCTCGGCGGTTTTGAAAACCTGGGAATTTACCGAATTCCTAATATGGAATTTAACGAATTAGTAGTATGATTATATTTGTTTGCTTTATTCGATTCTATAACCCCCTCTTTAAAAGGGAAAAATACCACTCTAATTGATTGCAGCTCATTAGTATCATTATTTGTTTGCTTTATTTATTTCGATTCAATCATCCCCCTCTTTGCTTTTCTTAAAAGGAAAAAAATCCAAACTCCATTTTGTAATTTCATAATTTAAAAATTTTAGAATCAATCTTGCTTCATTACTTAAGCAAAATTTGCGATAGTAAGTCTGAAGATGCCTCTGGAAGAGGCGAAACACGTCACAGTTAGTTACACAATACGTGGAATAATCAAAGTTAATTTAAATTTATATTCAAATGAACTTCCACAAAGTTACCGCCGAAACCATCGAAAGTATTTTCAACAACTTTTCGAGAATTTCGCAGTTCTTGTCGTCAATCTAGAAATTGAATAGGATCCCGGGTCCTTGCACCCGACCGTGAGGTATTGCAACCGATAACCCACTCATTGACCTTACCGGGAGATGAAACCAAATCTAGGTTAACAAGAAGAATTGAAATGTCAAAAAACCACCATAGACTATAATGATAAGGCATTTTTTCTCGTTCATTTCACACGAAGACATATTAAATACAAATCAAAGAAGTATGTAACTTGAACGTTAATTTGTAAGTAGATAATAGATTGATATTAATGGATATCACAGCGTAAAGACGGTGTTGCTGACGATATTACGGTAAACAAACACCTGAGAGGAAATCGAGTGAAGGATGCAGGATGCACATCCTGCCGACTCGAAGATGTATCTTCGTCCAGCTCAATCCCAAGGTTTGAGCTTACGTAACTATCTCTAATGTGAGAAATAACTCGTCAAAAGATGAATAAGTAAGTATGTGTTATTTCACGATTTCTCAACATAGGACATAGCGTGTTCCAAGGGGGCCACAGACAAAAAATAATTTAGGGAAGCCACGGGCAAATCTTAGTGTAGCTAAAAAAAAGGTCTCAGGCGTTCCGGTATTCGAAGTCTGTCCTGGAGAATAGAGTCTTATGTCCCAGCGTCCTCAAGGGAGTTTTCAGGACAACCAAAACTCCCGGTTTTAACCGGGTAAGTGGGAGGGAAATTCAGACATAACAGACATCCATACCTTAAATCGATTAAAAAATCAGTTCATAATGTTTTCCAAGCGCTTATCACGTGTTACTACGCTCGCGAGCCTTAGTTAAATAGTATATAGTTTCTCAAACCTTTTTGGGCCCGTGGCCCCTTTTGAGTATCATATTTTTCAGTGCCTCCATACCCGTTTTTTTAATTTGAAAGGTTCCAAAATATTTTTTAATTCATTGAAAATTTTGCTCACTGGTAGATTTTACCCAGGAATTTATGGATTTCCCAAAATGAAACGACGTGAGACCTTCTTTTTTTTTAGCTCTTCCTAGAATTTCAAATTAAAAATTACAGGAATTTAAAAGGAAAAAATTACAGATTTCCCAAAATGAACGCCGTGAGAGCTTTTGTTTTTTTAGCTCTTTTCAGACATACCAATTTCTAAAACACAGCAATTTACGAATTTCGCAAAATTTGCTCGTGCCTCCCCCAAAACTGTATTGAGGCTTCTCTTGGAACATGTTGAGAAACACTGGTGTACTTTACATAACAATGTTTGGAGCCGACTACAATTATTGGTTTTGTTTTAATTATGATATGATATCATATTATATTATCCTTATTAGGTAATCGTTCGCCGTTAACTCAGCTTCTTACCAAAAGCAAAAGAAATCATCAAAAAAACACATCGCATAAACGCTCGCGGATGAATTAGATAAGTGTGGGTACATGCATAATATTTTTTGGCAATTTTATTTTTACCGTTGCCATAAATTCGCGAGTCGAGGACGAGCGAGAAGGATAGAGGACCAATCGGCTGCTCTTTCCCACTGCTCAGCACCACTTTAAAAAACATTTAAAAAAAATACATAATAATATAAAACAAGCCGTAAATATCATTCAGGAAGCACACGGTACGGCAGAGGCTTCCAAGGTAGGGGGCGTGAAATTGTACTATTTTTATTTTTATTTATTACTTCATTTTGAAAAATAAAAAATCCCTCACACTATTCCAATCTAACTGATAAGAAAAATATATAAACAGTGCTATTTATACATATTTAAATTGAAATAAAAGGTGTAAGCAACTATTAACAATAAAAAGAATTTACAAAATTAGCATCATTTGCCACTTATAATTATTAGTCTTTGATGATTTTTTATTTTTTTGTTATAGGTGTTAAGCATTTGAATTTTGTGTAATTATAATGTAATTTTTAAATTCTTTTCATTGTTAATAGTTGCTTACATCTTTTATTTCAATTTAAATTTGTACAAATAGCACTGTTTATATATATTTTTCTTATCAGTTGACAACGCTCGCAATGAGCGAAACCGTTGCTGACCTAATTAATAAAGTGGAATGAAGTACATACAACGGAATATTGTGTTTTTATTAAAAATATATACGGTCAGATTATTTTATAACAATTTTGGTTAAATTTGAATTATTATAACAGTCGAAATTCTAAATTTTGGTTGAGTTAGGTTAGGTTAAGTTTTTTTTTTAAATTTCATTTAAATTATGACTATTTATTCTGACCGATATATTATGGCCATTTAATATAAATTCTGACCGGAAAAATACGAGTCAATTAAAAACACGAGTGGACATAGTCGAAATTTAAAAATTAACAATGCGTACAATAAATAAAACCAAAGACTGATTTGATTATATTGCATGTAAAGTTGGCAGCTCAATAGCTATGTTCGGAGCACAATGAAATATATTATTATTATATTATTAAATAATGTAATAATATAATGAAGTTCAAGGGTATTCAGCGGGCCGCGTGCTTTTTTGCGCTGCCTGTTCTGTAGTGTTCATTATCATTACGTAATGCATGTATCACAGTGATCCATACTTGTGTGTAATATATTATTATTTATTTTATTTGGTCGACTGTACTACCATTCAACTAAGGTTTGTTATACCGGTATCGCCTACACCGGGATTCCGGTATTTATCTATTTTTTGTTTCAATTCCGAAATAACGGATTTGAAAATGGAACACTGGAACCCCCAATTACACTACTCCGAATTACGCGCTGGCTTGAAATACTCGCCGCAAATCCCCCAATTTGCACGGTCGCATTCCATTGCCGTTACTAAGAGACGGTCCTCTGTGCCGCCCATATAGTCAAATGTTGGCTAGCGTCTGTGTATTCAACACGTGCCAGGCTATACACGCATAGCTGGGCGTCTGTCTGTGTTGGGTATCGCTGATCTAGTTAGCCGGTCGATTTTATAATCAAATACAAGTCACCGTACCCCTAGTTTTCAACGCAGTCATCTGTTTTCAAATCACATTATACCGATATTTTGTGCATTTGTGTAAAGTGTCACGACTCACAACTGTAAACCACTCCTGTCAAGATGCATGCGTCAAACAAGTAACATTTGATTCTGATTAACCCTCCATGGACGAGCGTGACCATATGGTCATAGTAAACACCGTTGTCTATTGATCCCACTATTCATCATTTTTCTACCTGAATATCGTTGCTTTCGCTCATATTTGGTTAAGAAGGGTACAGACTTCAATTAGTCATCAGCCGCGGAGACAGAAACGGCCACCAAAAGCACATGCGATTTTTTGAATTTCGTTTTTTTAATGAAATTTTTGAAACTGTTATTTTTTTTATCAAAACATCAAATTATTTATAGTTCTTTTGCTAATATATTTGTATTGAAATTATGTTGATCTAAGGAGATCAAAATTTTTTTTTTTTTTTTAATTTCACGCTTAGCCATATTTCAACCCTGAATTTTTGCGTGCCCATACGGTCACACTCGTCCTTACTACTGTCCGTACACAATATGTCACGGTTATAAAAGGATGAGCATGACCATATAGTCATGCGGGGTTTCTATACAACGACTTTGCGTTTTTTTTTTTTAATTTTTTGTTACGAATAAAAGTTATCCGTGACTTCAATATGGGTAAAAACACAATATTCCTTTGTACTTCATTCCACTTTATTTAATGTCAGGACCGGTTTCGCTCATTACGAGCATCGTCAACTGAATAAATTCGTCCAGACATATTAAATAAAGTGGAATGAAGTACAAAGGAATATTGTGTTTTTACTAATATAATGCCTTTCCACCAAGTATTGACAGTGAACACCCTAAAAGTGAAACTTCAATATGGATTAAAAAAATAAATATATTGCAAAAAAGCTCTCGTCTCTGGAGGGTTAATGGATTCCTGCAAGTAAATGGAAATTCATTCGACAAACATATTATGATGTGATTTTTTTTTCTACACATACGTAGCTATTGTCTTTGCTCCCAGAATTATTGACAGTAAGTTAACAACTCGAAAGCGACTCTAAATAAACGAAACATAAATGAAACATTTTTTTTCATTGACTTACGCCTTTTTAGTAGTGATCTGATCGATTTGATTTTAGAATGCGTATTACATGACATAAGTTTGACGAGGCATCACCGCGGACGCCAGGCGCATTTTAATTCGATCGGTTCGCTATCGATGCACGCATGCACACAGCGCACGTGACAAGTGACTCGTTTCGACGTCACACTAATCGTCACGATTGTCACGTGGGCCTTTTTTAAACTGTCGATTTTGGTACGCCGTTAGAGCGCCGGGCCAGCTTGCAGTTAGTGCTAGTAGGTCCCGGTTTCAAATTCCCACTATGAGATAATCACGACGTTTTGCCATCATCTTCAGCTTCAATCATTTAGCTTCTTAATTATTATGTGTAAATAAATACACGGTGAATACACAACACAGTGTAAAAAGCAGGGCTGCGAAGACGGAGTCGGAGTCGTGAAAAATGAGCGGCTTGAAACGTTTAAAAAAAATATATTGATGTGTATTAAAACCACAATAGTCCATAGTGTTGACATTGCATACTTGGCTGTCTAAAGATGATCTGATGGAATACATATCGACTGTGGAAAGGAAAAAGGAAGTAACCCACAGTTTTTACAAAACAGCTTTTTTTTCGATAATAACAATGTATCAAACTTGATATACGTTCTATCAAAATAATGTAAGCTGCAAATGTCGAATTAGTATCTAAATTTAGCTTTTAAGTTTGAAAAAAGATGAGCTTGTTAAAATTAAAACCAAGAAAAAAGACTGAAAAAGAGGTTTTTCCTAGACAATTTCTTTAATTAATATTAGATTATGTCAATTTAAAACTAGTTTAGAAGTATCCGTGCACTTCCAGGTTGTGTATATTTCATAATTTGCATATGGCCCAAAATCATCAAAACACGTTTTTTGTGCCTCCTGTAATTTTTTTTATGTATGGGTTACGGCCTTTTTCCTTTCATTAATCGAATTATGTATATATATAAATTAAAATGAAATTATTGAAAAAATTCTTCTGAGTCGGAGTCGTCTTTTTTTTACACGACTTCACAGTAATGGTAAAAAGTACTCTAAAATAAAAACAAGTGTTTTTTTAGTTTCCTTGCATAAAAATCTATCTGTATTTTATTAAAAATATATATACATAGTGTTCACTCATTCTATCAGAAAATAGACGAACCCGTTTACGTATATTTGGTACGACATCGCTTTCATCATTTTAAATATCGAGAACCTGTCAGTGGCGTAACTATAAAATCTGGGCTCATATGCAAAAGTTATCAAAAGGTTCCCCAACCCAAAGAAACGGATGACTTCGAGTTGTAAATTTTCAGCTGTCGTCGGATTAGGGACAGAATACTTACGTCTTTTTACAGTCTTTTTTCTTCTTCATGTCTACTCCCAATGTGGAGCATATGGCCTCCAAATGGAGGTATCTCAACAGAACTGTTTATTACTCAGTAGCTCAGTGACTCGAACCCATGAGATCCGTCACGGAATCTAACGACGTTGAGTGCTGCACTAGAAACTCGACAATCTAAGCATGAAAGTATATGAAAACAAAATCGATCGAAACAGCCATGTCCTTGAACACAGATCCATGAATTGATTAAAGGACACCACTCGGAGAATAGAATCCGTGATAACCGTAACCGAATAGTACGTTCGTCGAGATGTTGAAAAAAAATCTAACAGTCATTACTATTATGCAGCTGAATGACGCACGCATCGGTTGATAAAAATCCGCAACTGCACTCTGCAGTTCGACTTCCTGTCATATATTTGAACGGTTTATATAAAAGTGGCGATTATTATTACTTCCAAAAGGCATTAAATAAAATCGGCTTGAAATTATCAATAATAATATTATTAATCGAATATTTACTACACTAAAAAATGCATTTCCTTTAAATAATTGCGATAAATTTACCATTCAGTAACATTAAATATTTACAATGCCAGAAATAATTATCAAGTGAACCTCCCTCTTCTACATTCACTTTACACAATTAAAAACTTGTATTTAATGGTAAAGATAAGATAGAATCATTTTTTTGGAGCGGTATCTATCACCTCACCTAATTTGACCAGACGTCCCGTTTTCATGCGGCGTGTCCCGTTTTCAAAAAGTGAAACACGTAAATTGATTTCAGTTTCTGGAACCAATGTATCGCGTAGAAAGGATTAAGCATATGTTATTTGGGATGTTTAAAGATAAGTATAAATTGAGGGTATTACTTACAACCCCGGGATATTCAATAGTTGTTGAAACATGAACCATACATGCAATATAGTAGATAAAAGTACTTTTTTAAAAGTATTTTTAGAAATCAGTCTCAAACATATGTTGGCAACATCCAAAATATCATTCCAAAGTGATGTAAGATTAAAAATACTTTTAAAATGTACATTGTTTTTTAAAATGAAATTCAAGTTTCATTTTTTTAACCATTTTGGAATAAGCGGTGTTTGCAAGTAATATGCCCTCAATTGTTCACTGCATCTCAGCGGTGGGCTGCCAAAACATTACCAAGGAGCCCGCTTAATCTCAAAGTAATTCTCGATGTTCTGGGGAAGGAGCTATTTTTGTTTATCACTCTTTAGCAATTATATGCAATACTTAAATAAGCAATCGATTATTAATTATTACTTATTACCGTAAACGAATCAATGTAAATGGCTAAAAATGTTCTACTGTGTATACTGAAGCTGTCGTAGATAATATAAAAGTCAGAAATTGCAGTTATGAACTAGTTTGATCTGAGAATATTGTTTTCTCTTAAATTAACAAGGGGCTCGCCGGCCTTAGTCAAATTTAACAAGGGGCTCGTTCGAGCCCCTCCGAGCCCCCTCCAACCCACCCCTGCTGCATCTCCTTTTACGTGCTCTATTTTGCATGATGATAATTATTAAAAATAAATTATAGCGTAGTTATTTAATTGATATCGACCACTATTGAACATGGATGATATTAAAATTCAGGGGTGGCGCAAGTATTTCAGTAGATTTATTTCTCAATACTGGCGTTCTAGTTAGTAAAGTTGACACTATGGATCCATCTGTAAGTTTAGTTTAGTTGTTTCAACATACACGTGTAACTAATGACGTCATACGAACTTCCCACGAGAGGGCCTTAGCCCTTGTTGCAGTGACACGGAACCTTTTCGTTTCTACGCATCCTTTCTTCATAAAATTTTTTAAAAAAATACACTCTAGGGCAGTCAGTGGCTTACGACCTTTATGTTACTACGCCTCCCTTTGAAGAAAAAAATATCTTCGCGCCTCCCAATCATTTATTTCATATAGTAAAAATGACAAGTTTTAAAGGGTAAATAAATATTTTGGACTGTTGGCGCCTCCCTTTGCAATAAATAGTTCACGCCTCCCAAGTTGGAAATCGCTGCTTTAGGTTGTTCACTATCAATATTTAGTAGAATGGTATATTAACAAAAAAAATGAAACACTTTTTGTAATAATTCTACGTTTACTTAATACGATCAGGAACGGCGTAATGAGAGCGATTAGCTTACCACTAGTCCTCTCCTAGTCATATCATTATATCCCTACTCTTATTGAAAAAGAGAGGTTGAGAAACTGAGTAACAAATACTTCTGTTGAGATACCTCCATTATAAGGCTATATGCTCCACATTGGAAGCGAACATGGATAAAAAAAGCCTTTCCAAACATCTCCGTCACCTAAAGACAATTGATCGCGGATGATATTTTGTGCATTGATTCCTTCGCCTATCTTCCGTGAGGTATGAGCAATGTTCCCGATACGGTGTGCGCGTGTGCGCGCGCACACCTCCCAAAATGTACCCGCACGCATTTTTCCATCGCCGCACAAAACTGCACATAGAAATATTGTAAAAAAAAGATTGTTTCACCAAATTTTTATATTTGCGCACATTTTATATTTTGCTGAAAATTTACTACTCACGGAAGTTGATGGTACGCTCACACAATAGAAAAATTAGAGGGAACGTTGCGTATGAGTCGCCAGTTCCAAGGGCCGTTCGACTGATCAATTCATTGCCTGGAGAAGTGGACATTTTTAGCGACAGTATTTGTGAACTGTTTGTTAAGTTTTAATATTTCATTTCTTGATTTTGAATGTTGATTTTGACGTATTCTGTAGTGTTTTTTCTCATTATATTTGTCAATAGCATGGCTAATTGGCGTCAGCTGTAATTAGGCTTTCCTATCCCGAGATCCCGTCCAATTTTAGACCAAGAGCTAAAAGAAAAAAAAACGAGTCACGCTGACATTTTGGGCAAATCTGAAAATTCATGGGTTTTTGAGATTGGAAATGAAATAATGAAAAATTCCAAAACCAAAACCTTTCTCAAATAATACACGAATTCAAGTTGAGTGCCCAATCCCGGGATCACAAAAAGGATAGTTCTGACGATGGCGAAAGCCGAAATAGCTATCAACGTATAATATATAAAAAACTGTAGAACTGAAATACTTTGTTATTTTTAACCTATTAATATGGAGTTCTTTCTACCAAGTAAATGCCAAATCAATAAATAAATCACAAAAAGGCTCTGGGATTGGATACTTTAACTGTAATGTCATGTACTGTTCTTTTAATTTTTAGACATTAAATAAATAAAATTGGGCGTCTGATGGAGGCCCAGGGGTACGCGTACCAGGATTTGAGACCCCGGGCATCGAAGAGAGGGATTTTTCACTCTGGCGGGCGAGTGTGTGCGCTCGCGCAGCTCGGGCGCGAGATAATAAAAAGTCAGAGGGACAATGATGATGAAAGGGGTCCGGGAGGGCTTGCGGGGACACCGAGGGGCGGGGGTGGAGCGACGGGGCAACGACCTCGCGCCTTGTGCCACTTTGCGGCTTGCGGGATGGGCGCAGCGCAGCGGCATCTGGCCATATCGATTTCGATCCCAACAGTTTTTTTTTATCAATTCTGTTTGTCGTTATGCTCATCTCATAATTGTCTGATTAAAATAGCGGTAAATATGCATTACAACATACGTCATACTCATTTTTTCCTAGAAAAAAATACTTTATGCCGCCAAAAACAATGCAATTATTTATGACATTAAAGCAGTGTCTGCCAAACTTTTTTTACTTCGCGGCACACTGGTGAATGGGATATGTTCCGCGGCACACCAAATAAAAATCATTTAATAAAGAAAATGTGTCAAGTCGACTACTAAATATATGCAAACGTGACAAATATTTATTTGAATACGTAGATGTTGAATTAATTTAAAATTAAATCAAGTTTAAATGAATAAGCCATTATTTAAAATGAAATCTTTTGATGCGTCTTCCTCCAGGGCACACCTGAGACTTCATGCGGCACACAGTTTGACAGACACTGCATTAAAGGATAAGAAACTATCTAAAAAAAACAATTTTTGGAATCTAGGAAAACGGATGATAAAACTAAAATATATATTATATATCGGAGCAGTGGAACACAACAAATTACCGTGCTCCGGCCAAAAACTTGTTGCTCCATTGCTCCGCGATCCTGCTCCACTCCAGATCCCTGATTTTTTCACCGTTCCCTTTAACAACGTAAAATGAGGATTTAACTATAGTTAGTTGGTAGTTTTAAAAGCAGTACTCGTTATCCGCGAGTAGTCGATTCTTTTTGATTGCGTTCCCATCTCTAGTCAAACTACACTCCCATGCAGTACGAGCTCTACAACGGCTAGCATCCAAAGGCCATAGATAGATGCGGAAACAAAGAGGAGTGGATCCCGACACGTGTTGACCGAAAATATTACGCCCGTCAGGTTGTTGCATTCAAATCCTGCTGATGGGAATCATTAAATGCAACATCATGACGAATTTTTAGATTCAATTCGTTCGTACAATAATATATTTCCTACCCACCGTGTCTTCATACGAAACACCGATCAAATATACATTTTCCATGTGTTAACTGTTCTTTTAAATTTAAATTAAAATTTAACACATTTTTTGTACGAATGTCACAATTCTTAAAATAATCAAAAAACATTCAATTTTACTAATTAGATTATAATATGTAAAAATGTATCTTTGTTTGTTCGTACTTTATGCGCTGCCACACCGCTCATCCCATTGCAATAAAACATTGACATACTCTTTGCTTGTTCTTCCGGGAAGGTTATAGGCATAGTGAAATTAACTTACAGTAGGTGGCGCGAGTGTCGTACCATAGACAATCGGCAGCAAACGTCAAACATACAGAAAAAGAAGACATGCACTTCAATAAACACAATGAAAACTCTTTCTTTGAGTGGTATTGGTAACGCTTGCCGAGAACCGACTAGCAACCAATATTTTCAACTGATGAAAATGGTCGCAAAGAATTTTAAATGATATGTTTTATTCTTATAAACACTCAAAATCTTTTTTTTACACTGTAGATACGTTCCACAAAAAATCGTGTAAAAAAGGTGATAGAATTTATAGAAAAACTGAAGATTGTTTCCCTGAATTAAAAATACCGTGTTATTTGATAAAAAATAGCAATATTGTCGTATAGAAAATCGTGTAAAACAAACAATAATGAAGATTAAAAATTTAAAACTTCGACTGAAGGTGCTTGATGAAAATTTAATGTAAAATTTGAATTATTTTGATTCTGTACACTTTCGTAAATTTTTTCGATAACGACCCGGTGGCATTCGTGCACTTGATAAAACCAGAAGATGCCGAAAGGCGAAACCCGGGTTATCGACAAAATTTATGTAAGTGTACAGAATCAAAATAATTCAAATTTGAAGATTAAAAAAGTAAATTACACAAAATATTATTAAGAAAATAATACTATTTATCGCTACTTGATTTTATACGGGGACTTTTATGAGGTACTGGACATAATTCGTTTTCGTTGTTAGGACTTAAGATTCAAATTCTTAACTAGCAATTTACAGCAGTGGCGGCCGGTAAATGTGGCATTGGATCAATGCACCCCATGTATATGCTGGGGCGGTTTTATTTCATAACATAAAATTCAAACATTACATTATTACCATTCACTCATTTTAAATTCTTCATGTATTTATTGTCTATAATAAATATTTTAAAAATCGAAGCGCGTTAATTACCGATTTCTAAAAAAAATATTATAATTAAGAATTTTAAATGAGTGAATGGTATGTTTGAATATTATGTCATGAAATATAACCGCCCTTGCATATACAAGGGGTGCATTGATCCAATGCCACATTGACCGGCAGCCACTGATTTACATCATGAATGAATGTTAGAGCTAAGATTAAACGTGCATATTGTTGACGTATTGGCAGCCCATCGCTGGGTGCAATGCTTGTTCTCAATGCGTGGTGCAAATTTGGCATATTTAAATCATACTTCTCCACAGTAGTAAGTGATGCAAGATTTTTTATTTTTTGATTACAACATCACGATAATATTTCTAACGACATTGTCGTATTCAATTTTGAAAAAAAATACTTATTCAAATATATTATTCAAAATTGTTTTGTTCAATATTCATGTGCACCAATTCGTTTTCTATTGATTATTATTAATTTGATGTCGGCATGTTTGTATGCTGATTGCACGGGAGCGCGTGCTGCAAGCTGCAACACGGCGCGCACCGCGTTGCATCGCCTTATCGATTATCGCTAAGACGAGTAGATATTTGCAGCAAGTGCATTATTATTAAAAAAGAATTACTCACTACAGTTGGTAAATCAGCGAGATTCATGATGCACTTGCATTGCTTTACAAAAGTCATTTCTCATTTGCATAATCCAACGGCGCAACATCTACGACTCTCGAACGATTGCTGGTCCAATAATTTTTCTTAATCTCAATTAGGGAATCCAATTAACCTTCCAAAGCAGTGTCTGCCTAACTTTTTTCCTTTATGGCACACTGATGAATGCAACTAGTACCGCGGCACAACAATATGCCGCAGATTATCTCTGAAACTCCTTTTTTTTTAGCTCTCCGAAGAATTTGAAATTCTCGATTTGGTATACTTTTCCGCAGATTATCTCCAAAACTCCTTTTTTTCTAGCTCATCGAAGAATTTTAAATCTTCAATTTGCTACCGAATAGGCATTATTTAAAATTGTCATTTTTAAGGCTTCTTCCACCGCGGCACACAATTTGGCAGACACTGGTCCAAAGCAACAAACCGGGTTTCCGTTTTTTTTTAAATAAATAAACCAATTTTAGTACCACACAAACATTTAGGTAATTTTACAATTTATGTCATTTTGATTACAAAAATATTAACTGTTAAGGTGCATAAAAGAGCAAATAAACTAATTTTATTTTTACAACAATTAAGAGCTGACAATGTGAATCACATGGACTGATTATGAATTTTATGTAAAAAAAGGTTTTTCCAAGACTTTTCTTCCCTTGTTTAGACAATTTATTAAATTAATATTAGATTATATCAATTAAACACCAGTGTAAGTCGAAGTCTCCGTGCACTTCAAGGTTGTGATTATTTTATAATTTGCATTTGGCCCAAAATGATCAAAACACGTTAATTGTGCCTCCTGGAAAATTTGTTGTGTGGGTTACGTACTTTTTCCTTTAAGCAGTCGATATATATTATTGTACGTGTGAAATTTGTCTTTAAACCAACATACTTTGGTCCATATTCATTTCGTAACTATGCCGTCATAATATTGTGCCCCTTGTAATTATTTAGTAATAATATTATTATCTACGCAAGGCTTGAACAAAAGCAAAAGCAGGATAAATAACAACGTTTCTGACATCACAAGGTTGTTGAGATTATTATTTTGTCGAGTGAAGTGGAACTTAGCACCTTCGCTGAGGCCTTTTCGAGAATAATACGTAACCTCTGTTGCATTTTTTTTTGTTTTTGTTTTAGAAGGGGTGTGGGTGTTTGCCTGGACGATTTTTGTAGTGAAACAGTATTGTCATGCTCACTGGCGTACCATATACGTGGAGATCAATCCACGTAAGGGGTATATTACATCAGGGTTTCTCAACGGTGGGCCATGTGGCCCCCCAGGGGGCCACAGCGTGTTCTAAGGGGGCCACAGAGATTTATTTTTGTTTTGGGGAGCCACAGCACAGTTTAGGGGGGCCACGGGTATTAATAAAACGATACAGGGAAGAGCATAATGGCGGACGTCACGTAGCTATTTTTTGGCATTCTAGATTCGAAAATCTCGGAAGAGCTATAAAAAAAGGTGGGTTTTTGAAATTATAATTTTCATGAGAAGACAAAACAATGGTATGGGGGCCACAGAAAAATAAAGACACTCAAAAGGGGCCACGCTCTCAAAAAGGTTTAGAAACACTGTATTACATTATAACGTAAAGTATCTCCTCACCCCTTTAGAATAACAGTCGTAGGTTCGAATTTGAAATTTTTAAGAGACTTCAATATTTTCGATGGATTCGATTGTGATTTGGAAAGATTCGATGGGAATTCGATTCAGATAGATTCGACGGTGACTTTATCCGTGAGGTTCTAAAGTTTGCAGACCGCTGATCTACAATAATGGTAGACAATAATACATATCCTGGACATACTTCTTTGGCCATCTTCGCTCCCTATGTGGAGCATATGGCCGCCACGCTGCACCTACATGTTTCCCTGTCTCCCGCCAATTGCTTTGCTTCCTCCCATGACATGCCAGCATCCCTCAGTTCCGCCGATTACATCCTATGGATAGTACCCGACGGACGTCCGGGACACCGGAATCCCACCGGTCGAAAGAAAAGGCAGGCAGGATTGAGGCTTTCCGGAGGCATCCGCAACACGTGACCCAGCCAGTTCCAACGTCTCTCCATAACCACTGACGTGACGGGACGCTGTCTTGTACGCTACCTTATCTCTGAATTCCTCACAAAATCAAACCACCTCACCCCCATTATCCGACGCAAGCATCTGTTCTCGAAGTACCATACCTCGGACATACCGCCAAAAGAAATCTCTTCAATTTAAAAATAAATTTGATAACTTTGTTATTCCACTTGCTGTGTTATAAAATTTGACACGTATTTCGCTTTTATGTGAAGCATCATCAGACATAGATTACAAGGTTTACGAATAAACTAAAAAATGATTTCTAATTCTTGAATTAATGCTGTCGTCAATTCCTGGTGAAAAGGCATTTTTTTAAAGTAATAAAACTCATTTTTTCTTCCTAGTTACAGCATTATCAACTGATGATAATTCAGATGACGATGGTCTCGGTCAACGAACCATGTTTTAATGTATTTTTAAATGTGGAAGCTGTAAAAAATAAATGCATGGATATTAATTATTCTTTCACGTAGGTCTCGTAGGCGAATTGTTAAGATTTTTCAATCGATGTATTGGTTTGTGTTAAGGCCTGTTTAATATTCCGCATATCATTTGATCCTAACAACAAAAGGTATTTAAAAAAAAAATGATTTTGTCAAAATCTCTTTCAGCCCTACGTCATTCACGCCACTGTCTTTCTCCAGGGAGTGACTGAGAGCACGGGCAATTAAAACGAATTGGGCCATAAATAGACATTAGAGAAACATTAATAATTTCAATTGAGAAATACACAATAATGTAACCACAGCCTACGAGGTTACTGCGAAAGTACTGCCAACAAAAGGACATTATATACTTTATTAGTATATAATACTATGTAACAAGTAGGGACTGGAGTCCCTGTATCCCGTATGTTTTTCATGTGACGATTTCCGGGATTAAAATCTTTTTGAAATTCATTTTAAATCTAGAATTAGATTTGGAATAAAAAATATACAGAAAATGAAAAATCTTTCAAACCTTTCTAATAATATCCAAAGATTGTCGCTCTAATCAATAGGAGCAAAGTGAGAGAGTTATTTAGAACAGGGTTTCTCAACAGTAGGCCACAGCGTGTTCTAAGGGGGCCACAGAGATTTATTTTTGTTTTGAGGAGCCTATGTAACAATATCTTTATTCCTATATATAGGGTCCGCCAAATAACTTTTTTTTTTTTGAAAATGCAATAAAAAAATACTACTGAATATTTTCTCAAATTTCTTTTTTTATTTGAAAGTACAATCTTTCCGGTTAATAATGAAAAATAATTTCATTCAAATGGCTGCCTCGGCTGGCCATGCAGTAGCCTACACGATCGGTCCAATTTTTAAGCACATTATCGATTGTGTGCAGCTGTATTTCACCAATGGCTTCACGAATATTGTCCTTTAAAGCGTCAATTGTCTCTGGCTTGTCGGCGTAACACTTATCTTTGACGGCACCCCACAAATAATAGTCCAGCGGTGTCAAATCACAGCTCCGAGGTGGCCAAACGACATCAGCTCTGCGGCTGATAATGCGATCTTCAAAAACAGGGCGCAAAACATCGAGTGTAGCTTCGGCTGTGTGGCACGTAGCGCCGTCCTGTTGAAACCAAATGTTGCCAATATCCTCCTCTTCAATTTTTGTGAACAAAAATTCGTTCAACATGGCCCGATAACGATCGCCATTGACTGTAACGGCCACTCCTTGCTCATTTTCGAAGAAAAATGGCCCAATTATGCCTCTGGACCAAAATCCGCACCAAACAGTGACTCGTTTTGGGTGTATCGGCTTTTCAATGTATGCGTGCGGGTTTTCTGTGCCCCAAATGCGACAATTTTGCTTGTTTACATACCCGCCAAGATCAAAATGAGCTTCATCTGAAAAGATGATTTTTTTGGCAAAATCGGCATCTTCTGTAAGTCGATCGCAGGCCCACTTAGCAAAGCGAAAACGCATTGGATGGTCAGTTGGCTTCAACTCCTGAGCCAATTGGACTTTGTATGGCGTCATACCAAGGTCTTTATGCAAAATTCGTCTCAATGATGTCTCCGAAATGTTCAATTCTTGAGAACGACGGTGAATTGATGTTGATGGCGCTTCACGCACACTTTCTGCCACAGCAGCAATATTCTCGGGTGTACGCACTGTTTTTGGCTTTTCACGCTTTGGTTTATCGATGAGGATGCCAGTTTCTTTCACTTTCTTCACAAGATAACGAACATACGGAGCTGACGGTGCTTCTTTTCTTCCAAAATCCGTACGCAATTTTCGCACACATTCTGCAACATTTCCATGATTTTCAAAGTAATGTCGCAATATTACAGCGTTGGTCAAGCGTATACACAACCATATTCGTTCAGCGGAAGGATAAAACTTATTATTTGTCAAATCAAACATGAGCTAAGTGTTACCATTCACGAAAAAAGCACTAGTTGAAAAAAAAAATGTTAGATGGCGGACCCTTATAAGCGATAATAACTAGTTACTAAGCCTCAGATCCAGTTTATCTTGGTCGCTTGAGGATCCCAAAAGATGAAACCCAGGTCGTTAGTGACAAAACGTATGGGTATGTCTGATATTTGAACGATTTTATAATGCTATTTTATATATTTTTTAATCCATATCCGCTTCCAATCTGGGGCATATGGACTCCTAATAAGAGGTATTTTAACCTTGTCAGTACCGCGATGTTTTAAGCAAAAAAAACATTCACTCACATACCTACCGCATGTTTTTAATAATTTTTGAATAGTTTTAAAAAATACGACTGAATTTTTGAATATTAAAAGTTTACTTAATAAAATGATATATATAGTTTAATATTTTCAATTTATATTCGTAGTCATCAGTGGCCTTACGGTATTCACGCCGTTCGTATGTAGCGGCCACCAGTGGCCTTACGGTACTGAAGTGGTTAACAGAAGGTTTTCTAGTAGAACTGTTTGTTACTCAGTCGCTCATGATCTATTTTCCATAGAGAGTAGTTGGGATAGAAGAACAAGGCTAGGACAGGACGAGTGATTAACTAGTCGCTCTTGCTACGCCCAGTTATCGAATGATCGGAAGGGTGGGAGGGAATTTTCAGCCATCACAAACACCCATGCCTAAGAAAAGAAATCGATACATCGATTGTAATGCTGTTCGTATTGGAACCCGTGAGGAAGCCAACGGAAGCCAACGGAAGCCAACAACGCTAACCGCTGCGCCATAGGACCCGACTACATATATGAAGTCTTAAGTATCGCTAAAAAAATGGTAATAGTCCCGGTTGGAGGCCCCAAGCGCAATAAATTTTGGAGGCCCTGTTTTTCGAATAACATAAAAGTTTTGCAAACCTCTTCGTAGAATAATAATAAATATTTAAAACTGAAAATAAAATAAAATTTGAATCGTTCAAATTATGTACATTCTCACAGATTTTGTCACTAACCCGGGTTTCGCCTTTCAGCATCTTCAGGCGTTCAAGTTCACGGATGAACTTGAACTGAGTTCAAGTTCAGTTCAAGAGTTTGAGATTTTTGAATAGTTAAAAAAAATTCAAGAGTCAGTTCAAGTTCATCCGTGCACTTGAACGCCTGAAGATGTCAAAGGCGAAACCCGGGTCGTAAGTGACAAAAACTGTGAGAATGTACATAATTTGAAACGTTCAAATTTAATATTGAAATTCCACCTTCAGTCGAAATCTTAAATTATGAAATTAAAATATAAGAGTTTATATTACATAATATATGCTTTCTTTGAGGCCCTCAAGATTTGGAGGCCCCGAGCGCGCGCCTCTAGCGCTTATGGGGTAATCCGCCACTGTCCCGGTATGAAATTTCCCGGAAAGTATACGCCGTGATTTCAATCCCTAGCCAAATGTTACGCATTATTTTAAGCAGGGTGAAATTTCTCTTTTTTATCGTCATTGTGTTCACGCGTATAGCTTTCTCTGTGATTTCAACATGGTCATATGCATTCCACATCCTTCAAACTTCTCACATAATACACGGCGCTTTTAGATGGTTTCGTAACCTCCTAAAATGTGTTTAAACAAGCTTAGATTGATTGTCAAACATTCAAGTATGGGTGGAAGAAATTGGAATCAATATCGACTGTGGAAAGGAAAAATGACGTAACCCACACATATCAAATATTACAGGAGGCGCTAAAAACGTGTTTTGATGATTTTAGGCCATATGCTAATTATGAATTATACACAACCTTGAAGTGCACGGAAACTTCTAAACTGGTGTTTAATTGACATAACCTAATATTAATTAAAGAAATTGTCTATGAAAAACCTTTATTTCAGTATTTTTCTTGGTTATTTTACTAGGTCATCTTTTTCAAACTTAAAAGCTAAATTTAGATACTAATTGAAAAATTGTCTTGGAAAAACCTTTATTTCAGCGGTGGGCTGCCAATATCTTAACAAGGGGCTCGGTAAATCTTATCAATTTATTTGTATCCATTTTCGCTCCCAAATGAAAGCATCTCAAAAAAAGTTTTTTTCTACGAGAACTGTTTGTTACTTAGTCGCTCAACCTCTCTTTTCCAAAAAAAGTAGTAGGAATAGAATGATAAGACTTAGACAGGACTAGTGATTATCTCGAACCCATGAGGTCCGGCACGGAAGTCCACAACGCTGAATGAAAAAATGAAGGGGCTACTAAGTCTTGTTTCATAATAAAATTTAATCATCTACAGAAATTGCAGTTAGGTGCTGATTTGAGCTAAGACGAATGATTTTCTTATCTTAACAAGGGGCTCGCGCGAGCCCCCCCGAGCCCCCTCCAGCCCACCCCTGCTTTATTTCAGTGTTTTTTCTTGGTTTTATTTTTTAACAAGGTCATCTTTTTCAAATTTAAAAGCTAAATTTAGATACTTATTCGGCATTTTCACCTTCCATCCATTTGATAGAATGTGTGTCAAGTTGAATACATTGTGATTATCGAAAAAAAGCTGTTTTGGAAAATTGAGGTTACGTCCTTTTTCCTTTCCACAGTCGATATGCAAGCGAACACGGATGTCCAGGACATTTAAAAAATCAAATACTTTGTATTCTAATATAATATAAGCAATATTTTGATGAATATGTGTGGTGCTATCTATACTGAGTCAATATAGGTTTTTAAAATATCGAATTCGAGCGTATATTAGGCAAAATTATTTTTCTCAAAAACACGCAGTATCTCTGGGACATATTAATGATTTATTTGCGCGGTATTCAAACGGTTAAGAACTACCTTGCGATGCGATGCGATGCGAAACACGTGTCACGTTTTGTAATACAACAAGTGGAATAACAAAGTTATCAAATTTAATTTTATATTTAAAAAGCGGTGCTGGAGTCAGATTGTGGGATAATCTCAGAGTCAAGCGTTTAACTATGACGATTCCGCCACTCTGATAAAAATACACGAAAACTTATATGTAAATGAATGTTTGGACCCAACAATTAGATTATGGCCTCATAATTATTTTGATTGCTGTATTCTATACATATATACTTGTTTGCCGACCGTGTAATATCGGATACAATTGCGGTAGTAGCAAATAAAATACCAACATCGGTCAGAAGTAATCAAATGCAACTGTACATAAAAGATTATAACTTGTGTACGACCTGTCATGGAATCAGTGTATCGAAGTGTTCCCCAAATATAATTCGATGCGGAACCCTTTTAAATCGAGGGCTTAGAATGACAACTGCGAAACTACAAAAATATATTTATTAATTGTCCATTTTATCAGGGCTGTGGAGTCGGAGTTCATGAGTCGTAGAATCGGGTGTTAACGTTTAAAAGCTTACAACTCTGGCCTAATTAAAAAAAACATATTTAATGATGTGTATTCAAGCCACTCTATAGCAGGGGCGGGAAACCTTTTTATTTCTGAAGGCCACATTCATTTATCTGATTCAACATAAGGCCGCAGTAAATAAAACGTTGAAATCCCCCCTTTTTTCGACTGTCGAGCATATAATGGGTTGATTACGCTCTTTTTCCGAACCTTTCTTTGATCAAATTGAATATTTTGATCAAGTCAAAAGGCCGTATCAGGGTAGTCAGAAGGCCTCAGGTTCCCCTGTACTGGTCTATAGTGTTGACACTGCATGCTAGGTTGACTAAAGATAATCTGATAGTATACATATATGTAAGTTAATATGTAAGTTAAATGGAAATTACTGCACAAATCTTTCAATTACATAAAGTAACCTTAAATATTTTTCTTACAAAACTGAAAATTCTCTGATTATTTAATTACACAACTTTATTATCATATATGTAACCCTGCTTTTCTATTTTTTCTTGCACCTCTTCCATTCCCAATGTGGAACATATAACCACCACACTATGATCAGGATTTCCTTTTACTCGCTAATTTCTTCACTTCATACAATGAAATTTCCAGACGCCGGAATCCTACTGGCTGAAGAAGATGCATGCAGGATTGAGGCATCTGCAAAACTTGACTTAACCAGGTCCAAAGTCTCTCCAAAACTGCTGACTTAGCAGGGCTTTTCCTGGTCCGTCCCCTATTTGAAGGCTTTGAAGTATTTCTTATCCCATAAATAAATCATAAACATCAACATTGACAAATGAATATACCTCCATCAAAATTATATCATATCATACTCGCCTGTCGATTGAAACGTACCTATAATATGTTAAACTTTTAGTTAGTCCATATTTTTATTTCGCGGAACCCAATTTGGAAATCGCTGGTCGATTCATTGGGATTGCCAACATGCAAAACGAATTGACTCGTAACGTATAGGGTGGGAAATCAGACAATTGCTCTCTTTTTTAGCCGTGTCCAGGGGTGGGCTGGAGGGGGCTCGCGCGAGCCCCTTGTTAAATTTCAGCACGGCCGGCGAACCCCTTGTTAAGATAAGAAAATCATTCGTCTTAGCTCAAATCAGCACCTAACTGCAATTTTTGTAGATGGTTAAATTTTTATTATGAAACCAGACTTAGTAGCCCCTTCATTTTTTCATTCAGCGTTATGGGCTTCCGTGCCGGACCTCATGGGTTCGAGATAATCACTAGTCCTGTCTAAGTCCTATTCTTTCTATCCCTGCTACTTTTTTTGGAAAAGAGAGGTTGAGCGACTGAGTAACAAACAGTTCTCGTAGAAAAAAAAACTTTTGTTGAGATATTTTCATTAGGAGCGAAAATGGATACAAATAAATGGATAAGATTTACCGAGCCCCTTGTTAAGATATTGGCAGCCCACCGCTGGCCGTGTCTAATCCCAATATAAATCTTATGGATTCCCGATTGAGGTAATTTTAATCTATGCATTCAAACAGAAATCAATCGATCAATTAAAACATCATCTAATGGAGCTGCCCCACCTGGAGTTTGAACTTGTTAGCCCTCAGCAATCTCGCGGTATATTATCTTTTAACATAATTTTGACGTGCGTTTTCTAACCATAATGTATTTTTCTAATTCATACGCCGCTGTTACAGTGACCGATCAAACGAGAGGAAAAATGAGTTTCTCTATGATACTATCTTGCTTTGGTGCAACGTTGTATAAATATTATTCCATCTCTGTTCCTCTCGCAATGCATGTCATTTGAATCGAATTGTACGCGTACTTTTCCAGATGTTGGCAACATACAAAACTGTTTATTTGTACATTCTTAAATACGTTGATAACAACAAAATAGTATTCGAAATAAAACAACGTAGGTACTTGTCAAATGACACTTTGCGATACTTTCACCGCGTTATCACGTTGTCTATTGCCGAGTAGTCAACGTTGTTGGCTTCGGTTACGGTGCACACTGACTCGAATCCCAGTATGGACAATTTCAAACTATATTTTTTCAATCGATTTAATCGAATTAGTGTTTGAAGGCGTAGTTGGCTGTGATGTTTAAAATTACTATATTTTTATCTATGTCCGCTTCCAATGTAGAACATATTTATTTATTTATTTATTTAATTAACATTGCAAAAGGTTGACAAATTATAAATTTAAAACTTTTGCAATGGAGAAAAAAAATAGTACAATTTAATATTAAAATCAGTAGAAAAAAAAATGGCAAAGAAGTCAACTCAGTAAGCTCCGACGAACTCTACTTTAATACATAAAAAATAGTATTCGTCGGAACTGACCCACGTCTACGTGGAATATGTCGACATCCTAAGCAATATTGTTGAACACCGTTAAAGCTCTCCCCAGTGGCATCCCCATTGGCAGGCTGGTTCTACACCTTGGGAGAACAAACAATTCATGTCCACGATTTCTCAAAAAATAATCAGGAACATTTAGATTCACATTCTCAAGAATGGTGGAATTCTCATTTTGGCCACGTATAAGTCGAAAGAAATATATGGCCAGATACATTTCTCTTCGAACATTCAAACAATTGAAGTTAAGCATGCCTAAGAGAAAGTCAGTTGGATAAAGCCATGGGTAAAATCCATACACCCTCATATAGAGAAGTCTCAAAAATTTGGCAAAAATCTCAAACCCTCATATGGTCTCCTAACGGATGTATCTCAACATACGTTTTTTTTCTACGAGAACTGTTTGTTACTCAGTTGCCAAACCTCTATTTTTTAAAGAGAGTAGTAGAGATAAGAGGATAGGGGAGAGAAGGAATAGTGGTTAACTTTCACTACGATCCGCTTCTTAAGTATTGGAAGAGTGGAAGGGAATTTTTAGACATCACAAACACCCATGCCGTCGAACAGCATCGATAAATCGATTGCGAAAAATTCTGTTATTATGGGACTCGAACCGGCGAGATCCGGTATCTATCCCATCCCAAAAACGTTGGCTCACTCTCCTAAAAAAGAGAGGTTGAGCAACTGACCAAAATGCAGTTTTCGTAAAAAAAACTACTGTTAAGTTCAATTAGGAGTCCGGATGTTCCGCATGGTTAATAAATAATGCATAAATAAAAAGGCCAGTTGACATAATTGAAATTCATGTAGATATGCTATAACTCAGGGTTTCCCAAACTATGTTCCGCGGAACCAGAGTAGGTGTTCCGAAAAAAATTGGAATGGATTTATACGCTGCAACACAGTTTTAAAAAATCTTAAAAATTCAGCTAAGTGTTCTGTTATATTTTCCGGACTTGCAAAGTGCTCAATTTCAGAAAATGTTTGGGAAACCCTGTGCTATATCAATCGTAAAGTGCGTTAGCCAGGCGACTTCGAAACGTCGAAATTGGTATTAGATAAACATGAAGTTAATTAAATAAATCAGATAATTAAAAAAATAAACCAAAAATGAAATCGATAAACTTCTAATGAATTTAACAAAATGTTGGAATTGTCTAACATTAAGTAAATGATTTAATGTCTTACTACTGAACCTGAATTAAGTACCTAATCTGTAAACACCTGTTGATACAATGTGTAAATCTGAAACAACTGATGAATAATACTTGATTTATGGTAAGTATTTAAATACATGTTGCTTTTCCCATTATCATAAACAAGTTATTCGGAGTTGTCTGATAATGAACCAGACGATTGAATAATTCAGACATTAAAAATTTGTCAAGCAATAGATAGATAAGATAAGTTTTCTGTATTTTGTTTGGTAACGACTCCTAATGGAGGATTTCAGCAAAATTTCGTTTAACGAGAACTGGTTTTTTCCTTCATCATACTCTTTTTTTAAATAATAATTTTAAGCAATGATATAAGACAAATGAATCACTACTTCCTTTTCTGAGGTTTCGGACATGCAAATATTTATTGTCGGGTCCGTGGCGAAGTGATCTACGCTGTTTGCTTCCGTTACGAATTTCACGGGTTTGAGTCCACGTACGAACAGTATTTTTATCGATTTCTATTGGAAGGCATAAGTGTTTGGGAGGTCCGAAAATTTCCTTCTATTTTCCAATCCCTAAATAACTGGGCGTAAGGAGAGCGATTAGACTTGTCCTGCCCTCATATTGAGTATCAAATAGTTCTCGTAGGAAAGACATCTGTTGAAATACCTACATTAGGAGGACAAATGCTTTACATTGGGAATGGACATGGTTACTTTATATTATATATGTAATATTATTTACCCGTTATGCATTATGAAAGGTGACTAATATTAATGGCTAAAATTAATGACGAGTGATGAAGGATTAACAACACTATTATTTTAACAAGGGTGTGTACTGTATTGTAAAGAATAATTCATTACAAACAGAATGATAACAATCCATTGTTTCTAAATCAAATTAAAACCGCATAAACTCAAAACCATTAATTAAAATAGGTAGGTAATTGTAAGCCCCTACAAAAAATAATATCGTACACAATTATTTATCTGTGGTTGCAAGTCCATGCAACAGTGTAAAAACAAACGTCACTTTTCGCACGTCTCTTTCCGCCGCATTTTCTAATCGTATTTACTCTTCTCGCTCACACTAAGAGGGTATTTTTCCTCGGTCATGTTTTGTCTCGGTCGCCTCCCTCTCAATCAAATGTGTCGGAGGAGGATGAGTGATTAACAGTTCAAATGAATGGCTTTTGACACTATTCCATACAATCAGTAATGCCCTCCTAGAATTTTTAGTGGTCCTAAACAATTGGTTGGCGTAGGGATTTAAGTTAATATTATTTAAAAAATAATTATTGACTAAACTTAATATTTTAATATGTGATAAATATGCTTTGTCATCGTTGTCGCAGTGGTGTATTTCATAGGCTTCCGTGCCATTTTTCAATCGATTATTCGATTTCTATTCGAAGTATTTCCTCCCACTCTTCCAATCCTAAATGAAAAGGGCGTAACGAGAGCGATTAGCTAACCACTATTTATGCTTTAGCCCAGTGATGCACAACCTCTGCCTTCTAGCGGGCCGCATAAAACAAATTTAAAGTGGGTGCGGGCCGCAAAGAAAAAAATGATTTAAAGTACGCTCAATACTTTTTTTATACAGAAAATATGTATGTTCCATGTAAAACAGCCTTAAAAACGTGTAAAAAGATTAAGTGAATTTAGATAAATGAGTAATAGTTTCCATTTTATTATTTTGACCGTGTTATTTAGAAAATAAATAAGCCGTGCAAAAAATAAAGATCATGAGTACTTGCTTATTAAAAATCATTTCATTGTGAAATATTTATATTTCATTTATATGCAATTCATAAGTTAATGCGTTCATGGTCTTTGTTAATTTTTAACTATTTTTTTTAATTTGACATAATATTTGTAAGCCTATTTCTATGAACCGATTTATTCTCCTTCATTGAAGAAAAAGTTTGCTTAAATTTGTTTAATATGTACATGTTTTACGTGAAAAAAGTATTTTTGAGAAAGAGATTTAAGGGCCGCCACAAAATTCAAAAAGGGCCGCGTTTGTGCATCACTGCTTTAGCCTCATACTTTCATTCCTTACTCTCTTCGAAAAAGAGAAGTTGAGCAACTAATTAACAAGTAGTTCTCGTAGAAAAAATACGTTGAAATTTTTCCATTAGGAGGCTATATGTTCCATAATGAGAGCGGACATGGATTAAAAAAAATATTGAAGTGATGAAAAACAAGAACAATGAAATTCTCTACTAAATTTATTTTTATAATAAATAATAAATATACATTAAAACCAAACATTGAAATCAAGAAAACTGACAATTAATACGAATTAAAAAATATCTAAAGAAAAATTTGCCGCCCTATATCAAGTATGTTCTATAAAATGAATCATTAGACTTAATTATTTTGTCAATTTTTCTGATGTGTATTAGAATTTCACGTAACTTATCAGTTTTCCTGTTTCATATGTATGAAAATTTAGCATTTTCCTATTCGTCATGAAAGTTCCTACATAATTGCATTGTTATTAGCGATATTGAGATCAATTTCGGATAGAAATATAAATAGCATTCTGTAAACAATATTATCAAAATATATGCAATTGATCTATAGCAACACAATGATTGATTACACGAAAGCATATACAAATAGGATTGCACGATTTGGAAACTAATTTCAATATCACATTTAAATCGTCTATTATTTTTATCCTTCCACATATTTTGTTATTTTTTCATAAGCTGATTCAGTTCGCGTTTATCCGTGTCTTGTTAAAGCATCTCAACATAAGTTCTTTTTACGAAAACTGTTCGTCCGTGGGTCTCTTAAATTTTTTCTTTGAGATTGGTGTCAGAAAACGATTTGTTGTTAGCTATTGGCTCTGTTTACGTGTAGTTTTCTAGATCGGATATACGCGGTGTCAAAAAATCATGTAAAATAATAAAAACATATAAAATCTAAACAAAAAGTATATGGGATATATACTCATATAAACAGCAGTGGGCTGCCAATACGTTAACAAGGGGCTCGCTTTATATCAAAACAATTCTCGGTGTTCTGGGGAATCAGTGAGTTTTTTTATCTCTCCGATGGAATAATATGCAATACTTAAATAGGCAATCGATTGTAACTTAATACACTGACAATATGTAAAAATATTAAATTTACCTTAAACTTATCAATGTAAATGGCCAAAAATGTACTACTGTGTATACTCAAGCTGTCCTAGAAAATATATGTCAGAAATTGCTGTTATGTACTCATTTAATCTGAGAATATTGTTTTCTGTTAAATCAACAAAGGGCTCGCCGGCCTTGGTAGAATTTAACAAGGGGCTCGTGCGAGCCCCTCCAGCCCACCCCTGCATATATATATATATAAGCCATTTTTGAGACCCCTACGATTCGGAGGACCCAAGCGTGCGCTTTATTCGCTTATAGCAGCGATGTCCAACTTCTTTGAGGCCGCAGGTCATTTTTTCTTAAGCAAAAATTTTGCTGTAAAATGCACAGCTTGCGAGCCGCAAAAAAAGTTTCACCAGTTGGACAGCGCTGGTCTGGAGCATTATAAGTTAGACCTTCTCTAAAGATTTAATAATCAATAAAATATGGAAAAAAACACGCATTTTTAACAAATATTATATCACGAGATTATTGAATCATCTTCAAGATCTCACCACTTCATCATTGCCAGCATCAATGTCAACAGCAATAAAAATAAAAAGGATGACAGACTTATTTTTTGCATCTCAGAAATGATACAGTGCTAGGTAACGTTGTTTTTTTTAAATACTTCATAACTCTGATTGTAAACGTGATATACGTATTAATTATTAAACGTTTTTTTATCCCTGGCATTAGGTTAGCACAAAATGAGCAATAACTTTTTTCTCCGAGAATCAAACCGGTTTTTAATTTTAAAAAAATACTGCATTCAATATCAAACAAAAAAACATCTACATTTAATTTTATCTGTTTCTGATTACGAATTAAGTACATATATTATAAATAAAAATGTAAATCTGATACCAAGAATATCTATATATAAACTCAAACGTAAATAATAATGATATAACGAATTAATATATTTTATTGCTTTAAAATTGTTAATTTGCTTATTGAATTGAAACCGGTTTAGGTGCTACATTTACAGTTTAAAAATTAGGCCTGCGATATTTATGTGGTCAGCAGATATCTATGTAATTATTTTTTTGCTTAGTAAAATTATGATAATAAAGTTGTTATTTGATATTGTAAATGGCCAATGCATATTTGTGGAGTTTCTAAAGCATTGCCAATGTCAACCTTGTGGGTATATTTAGCGGTGGGCTGCCAATACGTTAATAAGGGACTTGCTTAATCTCAAAGCAATTCTCGCTATTCTGGAAAAGGAGTAAAAAAAAATATCACTTCTATGCAATTATATGCATTACTTAAATAAGCAATCGATTGTTACTTAATACACTTACAAATATGTAACAATATACAATTTACTGTAAACTTATCAATATAATAGGGTAAAAATATCAAAGTATTTCAGTTCTACAGTTTTTTTATATATGTTATACGTTGATAGCTATTTCGGCTTTCGCCATCGTCAGAACTATAGTTCTGACGATGGCGAAAGCCGAAATAGCTATCAACGTATAACATATATAAAAAACTGTAGAACTGAAATACTTTGATATTTTTATCCTATTAAAATGGAGTTCTACCAAGTAAATGCCAAATCAGTAAATAAAGTAAACTTATCAATTTAAATGGATACAATTCTACTACTGTGTATACTGAAGCTGTCGTAGATAATATATATATCAAAAATTGTAGTTATGTATATACTAATTTGATCTGAGAATATTGTTTTCTCTTAAATTAACAAAGGGCTCGCCGGCCTTATAAATAGCAACGGGCTCGCGCGAGTTCCTCCGAGCCCTCTCATACCACCCTTTATTTAACCAGGGTTGTGCTGGAAGGTGTTTTGGAGGGGTTCGTGAGAGTCCTTAATTAAATTCGATATAAGTCGGTGAGCACCTTGTTTAATAAAGAAAACAATATTCTCAGATCAAATCAATCTTTTCATCCATGAAAATTAGCCAAATCCCCCAGGAAACATTGCAATTATTTATAAAGTTTAATAACGGATACAAAACATCAAAAAACCCCATCCCCGGAATATCACGAATAGCTCTAGAATTACGCAGGCCCTCTGTTTGCGTTTCGGCGGCCCACCGCTGATTTTAACATACAAATCTAACCTTCTTACCTTACCTTACAAATATACTACTTCTGTACTATAATAAATTACAAAGTTATCGACATTTTATGCATTTAGTTAACGACCAAATGTTAGGCTGCTTAGAATTAATTTGTGTCAAATTCCGATCATAAATTTACTGTCTAATATTTTGCAGTGGCGGAACTAAAATTCGGGCTGCTCTCTTCATAGGGTATTTAAATATTTTCTAAAAGTAATTTAATAGTTTTTTTGTCTTATTACAGTGTTTGTCGGGTCCTATGGCTCAGCGGTTAGTGTGGTGGTCTTCCGTGTCGGATCTCACGGGTTCGACTCCCAGTACGAACAGAATTTTCTCGATCGATTTATTGATTTCTGTTCGAAGGCATGGGTGCTTGTGATGTCTAAAAATTCCCTCCCACCCTTTCCGATCCCTTAATAACTGGGCGAAGCGAGAGCGATTAGTTAACCACAATTCCTGTCCCAGCTTTATCCTTCTACCCCTACTGCTGTCTTTGAAATGGAGAGGTTGAGCGACTGATTAACAAACAGTTCTCGTAGAAAAACTTCTGTTGAGATACCTCATACAATTAACAATATTTTAAGCTAACCTGCTTTCGATTTTTATCTACGAAAGTGAAACCAATACCTAAATGTTATTTTCTTTTTAAATTATATTTTAATTTTCGTGTCAATCAATGTATTGCCTACTTTCTTATTTTTTTACCTTATTTAAACGGAGTTCTACCAAGTAAATGCCAATTCAATTTATTTCATAAATCATCATTTTTTTATAAATTAGCCCATCAGGATCTAAGTAAATGAAAAATAATAGATAATTTTGTTTTTTTCCAGATGGCAAAATAGTAAATTCAAATTAAGAAAAAACATCGAAAAGATCAATTCGGAAGGCCGCTCTTCCGAGGCCCGCCAGCTTTGGGGGCGTATTCACCCACTAGTTTTTCCACTGATTGAATACCAATTTGTGTAAATAGTTTTCTCTATGCACAAAAAAATATCAAGGATATAATTTATATTTGTCTTATTCGCAGCGTTTCTCAAATATATTAAGTGGCGGAGCCTCTAAAATGTTTAAGCACCATCGCTTCAGACGTCACCATCATATAATTATTTACTATGACATTGTCATGTATTCATAATAAAATTGCTACAGCACACAGTGCTACCAGTGGGTTGGGGCTTAAAAAAATCACACACAAGCAAATCATATTTGATAGTTTTGTGAATAAAATAATATCTTGTTTGATTCTAGATATTGACAATATTTTTTACGTTATTGCAATGGAGTTCTACCAAGTAAATGTCAATTCGATAAACAATATTTAAAAAAAAAATGAATATCATTTACTTTCTATTTCTGCCATTACTAGTTTCCTTGACTAATAATGATAGAATTTATTTTTATGAGATTCATACACTGCAACCGATGCCAACGACGTTGACCTCTCGGCTACAGACCCGAATTATGATTATTCTTTAAAAATGGGCAATTACCACTGGAATAATATTAAAATATGTTAAATTACAAAGACAACCTGTATTTTTACCATCCAACCTAATCTAACCTAACCTAATCGAGATACTGAGTATGCAAAAAAGATTGACCAACAGCCAGTAAGCGTGAAGAAAATTCTGTCAACATGCATTATAAGTAGGGTTGCCACCTGTCCCGGATTGGCCGGGATCGTCCCGGAATTAGAAGCGCTATCCCGGATCCCGGATGAGTACTAAATTGTCGCGGAATTTTTGAGCGAATTGAGGATATCGAATTCCTCGGTGAGCTAAAAAAAAAACGAGTTTCAGAGATCCCGGGAAATGCTGGTATTTTGGGCAATTCGGTAAATTCCTGGGTTTTTGGATTCGAAACTCAGCAAATCGGACAAATGTCTCGAAATCACTTGCAAGAAATCTGGCAACCCTATTTATAAGGCGTCCATATAATTTTATACCTTAATTTGTTTATAATTAGTTGTATTGATAAGGTTTCATGAATTTTCATTTATATTTTGACATATTTTCATAAAGTAATTTATTTTCAATTAGTTTCAAAATGCTTGTTCATACGTAGAAAACATTTTTGGAGTCATGGCGCCCCTTCAATAATTATCAAATACTTCAGAGGCAAGCGATTTTCGTTCTACGATAAACTTGCCAATTAATTATCGTACAATTCTTGTCAACTAATGACGATCGAATTCAGCGGTTGTCAAACTGTCACTCTGGAGTTACCGGTTACTCATTTGGCAATTTCAAAAACAAATGTAGACAATTAAATGTCACCCTTCTTAATAAAAATGTATAACTACCATATTTAATATAAATATTAGATGAAATTTTCTGTCTATATTCTACCAAATTAAAACATATGGAATCAAAAAATACCAGATTACACTTTTCTTAAAAAAAACTTTGACAGTTTTGATTATAAGGTAATAATTTTGACCCTTAACTGCATTAAAACTATGAAGTTTTTTGCGACGTTAAAAAACAAATTATGTTGTTTTGAATTAGTACTCCAATTTTATAGCGACATTTAATTTTTCCATAAAACTGGACTAGAGCGTACTTTATCCTAAGCTCCTCAAATATTTGCTGTGCCAAGCTGGAAAATTTAGAAAATAAAATAAAATTGCCATCAAATACAATGAAAAAAAATCTCTTCATGAGAAAAAAGTGGTTTGGCGACCGATTAACAATCAGATATTGTAAAGCAATGCCTGCCAAGATTTTTTTGCCAAGAAGGCATGTTTGTGATGTATAAAATACGCTACCACCCATCAGATTATAAGAAATAGCGCAGAGAGAGCGATTAGCTAACTAGTCCTGTCTCAGTATTATGCTTACATTCTTACTCTCGTCGAAAGTGAGAGGTTTGGTAAATTTACGCAGTTCTTGTGGAAAAACTTCATTAAAGTCGATACAGCGGTGGGCTGCCAATACGTTAGCAAGGGGCTCGCTTAATCTCAAAGTAATTCTCGATGTTCTGGGGAAGGAGCTATTTTTGTTAATCACTCTTTAGCAATTATATGCAATACTTAAATAAGCAATCGATTATTACTTAATACACTTATAATATGTAACAATGTGTAATTTACCGTAAACTAATCAATGTAAATGGCTAAAAATGTTCTACTGTGTATACTGAAGCTGTCGTAGATAATATAAAAGTCAGAAATTGCAGTTATGAACTAGTTTGATCTGAGAATATTGTTTTCTCTTAAATTAACAAGGGGCTCGCCGACCATTGTCAAATTTAACAAAGGGGGTAGCGCGAGCACCTCCAAACCCCCTCCAGCCCACCTATGAGTCGATATGCTACCCATTGACGTAGAGATGGTACAAAAAATAATATACTGCATGTAGTCAAAATCAATAAACAAACCATTATTCCACTTCAACTTTTATTTCGATAATCATATCTAAAAACAAATATCTATACACCGTTTCTATTGAAAAGACGTTATGCAAATATATTTTTTAATTTGATGCATTCATTATTTTTTTGTTCGGGTTACTATTTATTATATTGCTAAAAACGTGTTATAGGAATAATGCTGCACGTGTATAATGCGTGTCACAGAACCTTTCACACTGGCAGGGCTGCCAACATTGCCCCGATGCTGACCGGGAAAAAAAATGTTGTTTTAGAAGATGGATAGATGGGGGTGAGGTCAAAATAAAAGTGCTATCAATAATAAAAAACGGAATTTGAATAGGATTCAAATATCTAAGTATTTCAGTTCTACAGTTTTTTATATGTTATACGTTGATAGCTATTTCGGCTTTCGCCATCGTCAGAACTATCTATATATATATATATAACTATCTATCTGTATATATATATAGTTCTGACGATGGCAAAAGCCGAAATAGCTATCAACGTATAACATATAAAAAACTGTAGAACTGAAATACTTAGATATTTGTACCCTATTAAAATGTAGTTCTAGCAAGTAAATGCCAAATCAATAAATGAAGGAATTTAAATACTAAAATGGACATGTGGTGCTATTACACTCAATTTGAACCGCCTTATTGTGATGTATACTAAAAGCGTGATTGTGTTGAGTATAGTACCGGTTGTACTCGGTTAAGCCCGTATAGGTTTTTGCATATAACACGGTAATGTATTGTATTCTCTCGTTGATTCAAAGATTTTTGTCAGCCGGAGCCAGTGGCGGAGCCGAAAAATTTGAGGTCTTCATGCCAATGTCACGCAAGGCCCCCCTACGCAATTTGTTATATTGAGTATGTTAAAATTTGAGCCCTCCTCTTTGCTAGCCTCTCATGCATTGCATGACTCCACTATGAGGTGGCTACGCCCAGGGGTGGGGTGGAGGGAGCTTGGAGGGACTCGCGCGAGCCCCTTGTTAAATTTTACTAAGGCCGGCGAGCCCCTTGTTAAAGTAAAAAAATGTTCTCATATCAATAGTATTTGCGGTATATGGTTTATTTGTATGATTAAAGAAAATATATTTATTTTGGGTGCTTACAAAAAGATACCTTGATGTTTTTGTAAAATATACATAACCACACTATTACATAATAAAAGCATATTGAGTAACATTCGATTCCATTAATAATTATTGCGAATCATCCTAAAAGAGTGATAAAAAAACCACCACTTCTCCGGAGCACCGCGAATATCTCTCAGATAAGCTGAGCCCCTTGTTAATATGTTGGCAGCCCACCACTGGCGAAGCCCCCACGCATTTTTTTTAAAAATATCGAGTATGTATAAATTTGGGCCCCCCTTTTTCGCTGGTCCATCATGCATTGCATGACTCTGTTATGAGGTCTTCCCAAAACCCAATAAATGATCGCCAAGTCCGGAGTTCTCGATTCAAAACGACGGTGTGGCAACCCTAATATTCATATGACGGGGAAAGAATATGAAGATAATTAAAAAGAGACTCGTCTCTGGCTGTCTCACTTGTACAGCTTGGAGACCACTGGTATAATTTATGCTAAGGTTTGTAAACACAATTTAGGTATTGACCAGGGTAAAAACAGGTTTTTATCAATATTTCGTGATTTTCCCGCTGCGATAGTGAATAAAAACATTAGTATTTATTGCCTAGGGATGTTATTTCTACTTTTAGTATCGGTAGGTTGGTAATTTAGGTAAACAAAAACAGGTTATGACCACCATTTCGTCAGAAAACCATTTGGTATTGGCATTAAGTGTTTTTAAATTTTAATTAGATAGGAATATAAGACGCATTTTATGTTTGATACTTATGGAATTCTTGTTTCCATTCGATATGCTTTACGTAAATTGGTTTTTAGCACAATTTTGTCGCGGGACAGCGGTTGCGGAGCAATGATATAAAGATTTTACTCGTACTTTTACACGATATTTTATGACGAATTTAACGTCTTCTATAAACTCAATTGTTCCTACGTATAAATCTCCCGGTAGAAAAGCGGTAAAAAATAAAAACAGCGATATCCTATAATAGTAAATTATTCTTACGTTATGCTATTGACACGTCCCGTTTTCATATCGACTGTGGAAAGGAAAAATAACGTAACCGACACATAGCAAATTTTTCAGGAGGCGCAAAAAACGTGTTTTGATGATGTTGGACCATATCGACTGTGGAAAGGAAAAAGGACGTAACCCACACATATCAAATTTTACAGGAGGCGCAAAAAACGTGTTTTGATGATTTTGGGCCATATGCAAATTATGAATTTGAAGTGCACGGAGACTTCTTAACTGGTGTTTAGAACAAGTGCACAACCTTGAAGTGCACGGAGACTTCTAAGCTGGTGTTTAATTGACATAATCTATATAATTTTAGATTTCGACTGAAGGTGCTTGGTGGAATTTCAATATTAAATTTGAATCGTTCAAATTATGTACTCACACAGATTTTGTCACTAACGACCCGGGTTTCGCCTTTCGGCATCTTCAGGCGTTCAAGTGCACGGATGAACTTGAATTGACGTTCATCCGTGCACTTGAACGCCTGAAGATGCCGAAAGGCGAAACCCGGGTCGTTAGTGACAAAATCTGTGTAAAGGTACATAATTTGAACGATTCAAATTTGACATAATCTAATATTAATTAAAGAAATTGTCTAGGATAAACCTTTTTTTCAGCCTTTTTTCTTGGTTTCAATTTTCACAAGCTCATCGTTTTTCAAACTTAAAAACTAAATTTAGATACTAATTCGGCATTTGCTGCTTGCATCCTTTTGATGGTATCCGGTAAATTGCTCGAATAACAAGATAATCAATTTGTTTCCGTTTGTTCTGTCCGTTTGTTCTGTCTTAGCCCTAGTATTCTATGAGTTTTGGAAATATATAGAAACAGTTTGAGTAACTAATTAATAAGCAGTTCTCTTAGAAACACTTCTGTTGAGATAAACTCCATTAAAAGATCATATATTCCGAATTTGGAGCGAACACGGTTAAAATAAATACTTACGAAAATTATTTTTATATTTCACTATCTAAACAAGCGTCGCACAAGATAAAAATGAAATTCGTAGAAAAAATCGCGAAAAATCGTTTAAATAACCAAGCAATTCGAATAATTTGTAATTCGAGCAATTTACCGGCTCCCCCTTTTGATAGAATGTGTGTCAAGTTTGATACATTGTGATTATCGAAAAAAAGCTGTTTTGAAAAAACTGTGGGCTTTGTCCTTTTTCCTTTCCACAGTCGATATACATACAGTAAAATGTCCGTTGATTGATTCATTCGAGGTGTTTTTATTATATTTTCATGTGCCTCTTATCGTTTGTTTTACGTGAGAGAGGGGAAAAAACAGCAAAACACAAACAGAAGAGAAAATTCTCGTTAATAGTACGGTCTACTTCTGCAAATATTTGATTTGTATTTTTACACTCGATCATTGGATACTTATTATTTATTCAGAGGCAAGCATGATTCTCATTTTCACGGTCATTAATGGAGTTTTAAGCCACACAGTTGCAGACTTCGTTTCGGAAGTGTTTCGTTGTATCATTGATAACATATTTTTGTAATAATTATGACAGATGTCCAGCGGTGGGCTGCCAAGACAGTAACAAGGAGCTCCCTCAATCTAAAAGCAATTCTCGGTGTTCTGGGGAAAGAGTGATTTTTTTTATCACTCCTATCAATGCAATTACATATATGCAATACTTAAATAATCAATCGATTGTTACTTAATACACTTATAATATGTGACAATACGCAGTTCACTGTAAACTTATCAATCCAAATGGCTAAAAATGTACTACTGTGTATACCGAAGCTGTCGTAGATTATATACGAGTCAGGAATTGCAGTTATATACTAATTTGATCTGAGAATATTGTTTTCTCTTTAATTAACAAGGGGCTCGCCGGTCTTCATAAAATTTAACAAGGGGCTCGCGCGATACCCTCGGAGCCCCCTCCAGCCTACCCCTGCAGATGTCCTGTTGAACGTGAGCCTCTTCAGGAATAGGCTAGAGGAGGCTCGGAGGGGCTACTAAGGCCGGCAAACCCCTTGTTGAAGTGTAAACATGTTCTCCTGCTGTGGCCCAGTTGGTAAGATGTTGCTCTACCGATCACGCAGATCTGGATTCGATTCCCGGTAAGATTACAGTGAATTTGATAATAATTCAATTCAAAGTTGTGATCGAAGACTAGGTGTTTGTGATGCCAATTCACATTATTTCCTCTCCTGCCATCCTTCTGATCCTTCAATAACTGGGTGTTGCAATAGCGATTAGTTAACCACTAGTCCTGTTCTAGCCTTATCCTTCTTTTCCTACTAATCATTTTGAAAAAAAGTGAGGTTGAGCGACTGAGTAACATACAGTTCTCGAAGAAAAAACTTCTATTGAGATACCTTCATAAGAAGACCATATCCTTCACATTGTTAGCGGACATGGTTAAAAAACCAATGGTTTCTTGTTTACCAAACAATCGAATAATGGTTTATTTGTATTATAAAAAAAAGACTGTTGAAACCGACCTTGGTAAAATGTAACAAGCTGCTCGCGCGAGCTCCTCCGAGCCCTCTCCATCCTACCCCTGCAAATATCCCTGGATACAGAACGTTTGAAAAATCATCTTACGGAATTGTCTATTTGAGAGAATAGTTTCGTTATCAACTGCTTGAATCAAAACGTTTTGTGTATGTAGTACACCTTTATAGCGTGCTGGTACATTTAATTTTAACTTTCATTATTTTCGTTTAGTGAAAAGATTTGATTGGGGCGAGCATGTTCTATATTACACTGATTTTCACTGTATAAATAACACAATACAACAATATTTAATTCAAAATATGTCAATTGGGACTTATAGCTCAGACTAGCACAGCAAAATCACTGAATAGAGTTTAACAAAAAGGTGTCACACTTTTGAATAATTGTGGAGACCGTCAATTCGTAACTTTTTTAGAGAAAAGAGCAAAATTAAGTGAAGGCAACGATATTCGGGATGAATAGTAGGATCAATACATAACGATGTTTTCTGTTACCATGTGGTCACGGAGGGTTAAACCACTAGTCATGTAATATTAAATTTGAGACCTAAGACGTGGGTGTTTGTGATGTCAATTTACATTGAGTTTATCTCGAACGACTTGCAATAACTTCTCATCGAGTTTTTCCCGTATGATCTTTCAACTTTAAAATATTTGGCGTACTGGCATTAGTTATAATGTCAAATACTTTTTAAATTATAAAAAAAAACTATCTTCAGCATATAATCATTTTGACTACTTAAAAATTGATGACCTAATCCAGAGAGATGTTCAAATCATTAATGTACATTTTTTTTCTCAATTCGTGTTCTACAAAAGTGTGTGAAAATTCATCGTCCGTGTTATGCGAGGTCCGCGTGTATTCGTTCCGCGCGCATTGCCATCTTAACTAGGCGGCAGGAATATAATATTATTACCATTGCACTTCTACCTATTTGCTTTTCGTAAAGTGCCGTTAGATTTTAGGTTTACTTTTATCTTTATATGTGAAAGCAAAGTGCTGATTTAGTACCGTCGAAATGGGCACTGCTGCGGGCCAAATCCCAAGCCACCAGCGAGCATGGGAAGTACGAAGCTGTGCAACTTCGTTCAGAGGTTGTATACTATAATATCTCATACGGCATATCGGCCCTTCGCCAGAGGATGCCAATCAATTTTCCGAAGACAGTAATTTGCCAAAGCATAAGACCAGGTTCTCGATAAATTGATCGGGGAGAGGTTATGGTGAAGTCGATCGGAAAAATTCACCGTGCTGAAACTGATCAATTCTCTTGATAACAAAATACACGATATAACTCATTTTACACGAAAATTCGGTGAACAAGAAACCATTGTTTAATCCTGACAAATATTCGTCCAATTTCTACCAATTGTACTTTAATTTTTCAATTAAATGATTTGAATCGTCTATCACGAACTCTGTTAACTGGTTAATATCAATCATGAATAGGGTTGTCCGACGTCCCAATTAATCGGGACTGTCACCGTTTTTGAACAAACCTTTCGGGACGCACACAAGTCCCGGATAACAAAAAATGTAGGCGTATTTTCCCCAAAATACTACAATTACTCTTACTCTCGAAATAGACCAAATCTAGTGAGAAGTATAAAAAATAGGTGTAGCCTATTAATTGAAAAAACCGGCGCATATTAATATATTTTTCTTCATTATTTAAATATGTTTGTATAGACTTTATATTATATAAGATTTTGTGTTTATTGCATTATTTTTATAACTGGTTTTACACCTATTAATAAATAAGTCATAATTTAATAGAAATCAACAACAAATAAATCGGGGGGTGAGGGTTGTCCCGGTTTTACTTGCAAGAAATCTGACAACCCTAATCATGACAAATGACTAAAAATATGCAGATGGTCATACAAATTATAAAGTAATCATTAACAATTAAAATTTTAAGGGAAATAAATAATAATTATAATAATAACAAAAGTATATAAATAATAATAACAGAACTGGTTGTTACTCAGATGCTCATCCTCTATTTATTTTCTAATAGAGTAGGCGTAGAAAATATATAACTCAAAGAGGATTTACGGCTAAGTAATCGCTCCTACTACTTTAGACATCACAACCATTTACGTCTTCGAACTGACATCGATTGAAAAAACACTGTTCGTACTAAGACTTGAACCCGTGAGATCCTTAACCACTCTAAAGCTAACGACCCACCGGTGTGTCGCATACCTACTAACCACACACGCTACCCACCAGTGTGTTGTCATTATTTCGACGTCAATACTCAATACATATTTTTTAGAGTTTGCATCATTGAAAAAGGGTCCGATATCTCTTAAGGACTTACATAATGCATATTAAGTTTTCCTTTATTAGTTATTAGAAAATTGCTAGCTTACAGGACAAAAAACGTTATTTTTTTCTAGCTGTTAACGGGTTAACAGAAGAAAACGACGTAAGCCACGGACCCTGCATTGTTAATTACCGTATTGATATTATAATAATTGTTATTGAAATTGGTTCTTGATTTTATTAGTAGTTCGCCTGCAATCGGCCGCGACAATTAGTTCCAAAGCCCTGTCAAGCGTGCGTATGTGTGGGATACCCTTTGTAATGTCGTAATCTTGTATAATACCGTTAACAATAAAGCCGTTCTGAGGAAACCTCTTCTTCTAGGCAAATAAATCTCACACTTTATTTCATATGGCAACATTAGATAAACCGCAGAGAAATATTTCACAAACCCGCATCGTTTTTAAGTGCCGTTTTGAGAAACGATATTTTTTTTATATATGGTTCTGCCGAATAATATGACCTCTTTTTGCACGGTTATGAAATAACACGTTTCAAGACAGGGGTGAGAACATTTTTCGCATTGGAAGGCTGCTTTCTTTTATCTGTAATCTATTTAAATTTTAATAGCGTACATATATATTTTTAATGAATAACAGCAATGATATGAAAAAATTAATTCAATCAAAAGGCCAAACTTCAATAACTATAATACCGGAGGTTCCCTAGTTTAATGAATCGGACAAATTATTTTTTCTCTATCTAAATATTATACATACTCACAAAATTAAATTTGAAGATAAAGCATAATCCATTTAATTGAATGCGAAAAGGTTTTAAATTAACTTAGTAATAAAAATATAGCTAGTTGTTAACATTTAAATTAAAGTCTTCTTTTTTTTCTTTGTATGTATTTGCTAAATATGTGGAGCATTTGGCGCGTCCGTGATTCCCTGTCTCCCGTAGATGACTTTACTTTCTCCCATGACATGACTGTATCCCTAAGTTCTGACGAGTACATCCTATGGATTGATAGAATCCAACAATCGTACAGGATGCCGGAGTCACAGCAGTCGGAAGCTGAGGCAAGCAGGATTGAGGCTCTCCGGAGGCATCTGAAGCTCGTAACCCAGCCAGTTTAACGAGTTCCTCGCAGCGTTCCCGTATGACGTCCCTGGTTTTAAGAACTCTCGTAAAACTTATAAATTTACCCAAATGACAAGGGTCGAATATACTCTATAGAATTCATGACTACTGATAGTCCCAATAGTATACACCTCAATAAATTAATAACAAATTCTGTATCAATAGATATTCTTTTATCAGTTGAAAATGCTCGTGATAAAAAAACCCGGTCTTTATTTTAATATATAATTGTGGAATGAGTACAAAAGAGTGTTTTTTTTCTCTCTCTATATATTGCCTTACCATCACGTCATGATGGCAATGATCATTTTAATAAATACATCCTGTATCAATAGATATTATCTTATTATATAATTTAAGATTTCGTCTGAAGGCGGTTGGTGGAGTTTCAATATTAAATTTGAATCCTTCAAATTATGTACGTTCACACAAGTTTTACGGTACATAATTTGAACGATTCAAAATTAATTCTTTTATCAGTTGAAAATGTTTGTGATGAGCAAACCCGGTCCTTATTTTAATAATACATATGGAATAAGTACAAAAGAGTGTGTGTTTTTTTTTTAAATATAATGCCTTTCCATTTAGTATTGACAGTGAAAGCCATAAAAAATAACATATACATCGATGAAAACTTATTACATTATGATAATAAAACCTGAAAACGAGAATCGCTGTCCGAAGCAACAGAGAAATAAATCAAACATACTTTATATGATAGTTTCGATATAATTTAACTTTATGGTTTGTGTCTTACTTTTGAATCAGTTTATTATAGTTTTATAAATGAATTTTTTTGTTGACGATTTATAATTGCAGAGTAATATCAATAAATCTCAATTCTTCATTTAAATTACAGGGAATTTCTTTTATAAATAACATTATGTAGGTATGGTTTTAGACAATCGATTGGCAAACTTACCTTAAAATCGATTTATTTCATTTTATCTCAATATTGCCTTCAGGCAGCGAATTTTTCGTAAATTTCCATCATCGAATCTGTCAAAGGCAATCAAGTACCGGATGGTTATTAAGCCTTGTATAAAATAATTATTACTACGTACAAATAAATGCGATAAAAAAAACACAGTTTGATTATTCAATACAATGTCCGCGATGGCTCGGAGTTAACTTTTCTACGCATATTTTTTGTGTGTAACTAACTTGCACGGTTCAATGGATCGGTGCGGTGGTGCTCAACCGTCGGCATTTCACCCCACACGCATTTTTTTTGTTCTCATTTTTTTTCTTTTAAGATAATTTTAATGCTTCACTTTAACCACTTAAATACCAAGCGGACACATGTGTCCGGAACATATGCAAGCGAGCACGGATGTCCAAGACATTTAAAAAATCAAATACTTGGTATTCTAATAGAATATAAGCAATATTTTGATGAATATGTGTAGTGCTAACTATACTGAATCAATACAGGTTTTTAAAATATCGAATTCGAGTGTATATTAGGTAAAATTATTTTTCTCAAAAACAAGCAGTATCTCTGGGACATATTAATGATTTATTTGCGCGGTATTCAAATGGTTAAAGCAAAATCTGGGAAATATAAAATAACTAGATACAAACAATTTTAAGCAAGCAAATAATACATTTTTTCTTTATCATAAACAGCTATGAATCAATATTGAACATTCACCATTAAATTATGGACTAATTCGGGGTTTAAACAATTTTAGGTCATCGATTTTGAAATCCTGTGAATTTGCAGATTTTTTAGGTCTCACGCAGTTTTGTGTTTCACAAACTTTTCGAGAATTTTACACTTCTAACTTTTTTTTTATTGAATTAAAAAAAAAAAAAAATGACATTACAGCTTACGGCAATGCGTCAAATATTTTCAAGTTGAAAAATCATACGAGATATACTCGACGAGAATTTTTGAAAGTCACATGAGATTAACTCAAGGAGAATTGACTTCACAAACACCCATGTCTTAGATCTCAAATTAAAATTGAAAAAATTCAATTTGACATTGACCTTACCGGGAATCGAACCCGGACCCACCTGATCGGTAGAGCAAGCTCTTACCAACTAGACCAAAGCGGGCGACAGTACAATATATTACTGTCGCAATCCCGGGATTTCGGGTTCATGTCATTGGATGGAATCTCGGGATTGGACGCCCTAGTTGCAATCGACTGGAACAAAATAATATAAGCGTTGATCACTTTCTCAAACGACCAGCTAAAAAAAATATTAATAACATTCTACGCAACAGGTGTAAAATAGACAAACGCTATTCAGAGAATGGTTGCCAGTCACTGATTTATGGCAAGGTGTTTGCCGGAACAGACTTTACCGGTTCAGTCACCGTTGTGCGAGTAAAGCAAAGCAAAGTGTAGTTACTTGCTTATTCAAATCCAGCGAGTCGTTTCAAACCACCGTTAACCAAGTTAACTCTTCTAGCGAATACATACATACATACAAACGCGCCTACAATATTAAACGTAAACGTTAAATCCTTAGAAATAATATTTTTACATTTATTATATTTTAATACACACGGTAAGATCACAAACAAATTCCGGATTCGTGGCCAAGTGGTCAGCTTAATTGGTTTCGGTTGCGGCACTACTGGGTTCAAGTCCCAGAACGTATTGTTTTATAAATTGGTTTTTCAATCAATTCATGGATGTTTGTTCGAAGGCGTGCATGTCTGTGATATCAAAAAACTCTCACACCTATTCAAGAAGGGTCGGAAGAGCTTGCGCGGGCCCCTTGTTAATTTAAGAGAAAACAATGTTATCAGATCAAATTAGTACATAACTGCAATTTGTGACGTATATATTATCTACGACAGCTTCAGTATATGTTCCAGCCATTTACATTGATAAGTTTACGGTAAATTGCATATTGTTACATATTATAAGGGTATTTAGTACAAGTCGATTGCTTATTTAAGTATTGCATATAATTGCATAGGAGTGATAAAAAATTCATTCCTTGTCCAGAAAACCAAGAATTGCTTTGTCATTAAGCGAGCCCTTTGTTAATGTATTGGCAGCAAATGTTATATTGAAAAATAAAATGTGATAGTATTTTATTTTTCATTTTGTTATAATAAATTTAAGAATACATATACAAAAAACCTGGGATAGACTTCCTTTTTATCTTAAATATGCAGAAGTTAGACAATTTGTAAATGCTGACTCCACCGCCCGCTTAGTTCCGCCACATCCGTCTCCTATGTTTAAACGGCTAATTTAAGATTTCGACTGAAGGTGCTTGGTGGAATTTCAATATTAAATTTGAATCGTTCAAATTATGTACACTCCCACAGATTTTGTCACTAACGACCCGGGTTTCGTTAACTTGAACGCCTGAAGATGCCGAAAGGCGAAACCCGGGTCGGTAGTGACAAAATCTGTGGGAGTGTACATAATTTGAACGATTCAAATTTAAATAGTGATAAATAAAAACCGCAGTACAGCGTTATCTATGTATGTGCAACAGAAACAAATACACCTGACTGTTTTAAATGCCAGGTATGTAACAATTAATTATGCAGCGATAGTTTGAATGGGAGATAATACGAGTTTGGAGAAGAAGGGCGGCGGGCAGGAGGGGCCGGCATGAGCAGTCCTGGGGGCACAGCCCGAGTCGTCACCACTCGCCGGAAATAGCGCATTTGAATACATTTACATGCGCCCCTCAGCGATTATAGGGGCTTTGTGGGGGGGCGCATCTACAACGTGGGCTCGCTTAAAATATACTTACTACTGCAAACATGCTTCAATTCTATGACAATAGTTCGCGAATTTGGGCAAACACACATATGTACATAGTTTCATTATTTTTAAAGCCATTACGTCTTGTGGCAATCAAACTATTTTTATTCTTCTGTTGTTGCCAAATTCAAATATGTACTAATTTATTGCAGGGCTGTGGGATCGAGAAAACGACTTCGAGCGTGGATTTGAAGTAAAAACCAGGGATGTGGAGTCGGAGTCGGAGTCGTGGAGTCGCGGCGTGAAAAATGAGCGGCTCGAATTTCTTTAGTAAAATATGTTTAATGATGTGTATTCAAACAAAATAGTCCAAAGTGTTGACATTGCATGCTTGGCTGACTAAAGATGATCTGATGGTATATGTACATACATGTATGAAAGTTGAAAGAAAATGATTGAAATAATCAATGGAAACAAATTAAATGGTCAGAATTTAAATCAATTTTTGGTCAGAATAAAAATATGAACGGTCAGAATAAAAATATTAAACGGTCAGAATATTTAATAACAATTTTGGTTAGTAGGTTAGGTTAGGTTAGGTTAGGTTTTTTTTTAAATTTCATTTAAATTATGATTATTTATTCTGACCGATATATTCTGACCATTTAATAAAAATTCTGACCAGTGTTATTTAAATTCTGACCAGAAAAATACGAGTCATAATCAATACTTAGTCGTAGTCGGTTTTTACCAGAGCTGTGGAGTCCTGTAAAAAAAGACGACTCCAGCTTTAAAATAAGCCAAAGACGTTGGCCACTTCACTACGGACCCGGCAAGACAAAAAAAGTAATGATAATGATATTAAAAAAAAACAGAACCATAAACAATTTTCGTTTACAAAATCAAGTGACCGGCCAGTTTCACGCTTGATTCAACGGCCGCACGAAGTTAATTTGAAAATAGAAGGGCTTATCAAAATAAAAGTTGAAAAAATCCGACGCAAATATTCCCCCCCAACCAGAGTTCGTTTGATCGTTCTAAATTTAAAAACAAGCAATGGAGGGTTGCCCGCTCCACGCACTCACTGTCCGGCCATGTTGCAATTCGCTGTTCTAATTTTGAAACGCAGGTGTTGCAATAGCGGAAGAAAAACACGAATAAAAAAAACAATAAAAGCTGTTTTGAAAGACACAATGAAATATTAAATGGAATATTTATTACTGCACGTCCTTGGTGGAAGGTCATTGTCACAATATGGCAGCAATTTATTTAACCCATTGAGCCAAGTAGCGCCAAATTGTCTGTCAGATGTAGCAATATACAATATGTACACTTTTTTTTATACTATTCCACTACTCATATACTATTTTTTTTTTCAATAAAAATCAAGGCCGATTTCGATCATTATGAGCATAGTCAACTGATGATATCAAAAAATGTGAAATTATTACAAAATTTGTTATATTTTTTTCATACATTTTTTTCCATCAAGATTTGACATTAATTTAGAGCTTCGACTGAAGGTGCTTAATGGAACTTCAATATCAAATTTGAATTATTTTGACGAGTTCAAGTGCATTCGTGCGCTTGATAAAACCTGAAGATGCCGAGAGGCGAAACCCGGGTCGTTATCGACAAAACTTATGGAAGAGTACAGAATCCAAATAATTCAAAGTTCAAAAAATTCAAAGTTTTATAAATTGTTTTTTTTCTTTTATTTTAATACACCCTAGTTTTTTTTATATGATTTTTTAAATAACACTATATTTTTATACGAATTATTTGTTTTAACGCGATTCCCAGACACAATAAACACAGAAGCGGATACCGTTTTACCTATAACAACCAAAGACTTCATAAGATCCTGACATATTAGATTTGTCAGAAATTTTTAGCGATGAAATCAATTCATATCCAGTTCCTTATAAACGTCTCAGTTTATAATCAAGTAACGTTGAATAGTATTATTCTTTCTTCATGAAAATACATATCGACTGCAGAAAGGAAAAATAACGTAACCCATACATATAAAATTTTACAGGAGACACAAAAAACGTTTTTTGATGATTTTGGGCTAAAAGTAAATTATTCATTTATAGTTTAAAAATTAGAAGTACAGTACATGACATAACAGCTGACGCCAATTCGCCATGTACTTGACTAATATAAAGAGACAAAATATAAAATAAAACTACATAATACATCAAAATCAACAAATAAAATAGTAAAATTTAACAAACAGTTCAAAAATCACTAAAAATGTCCACTTCTCTAGGCAAGGAGTTGATCAGTCGAACGGCCCTTGGAACTGGTGACTCATACCTCCTAAGCGAAATATATATAATATTCCTAAATTATGAAATACACACAACCCTGAAATGCACGGTGACTGATACACTGGTTTTTTATTGACTTAGGCTAATATTAATTTAATACATTTTTCAAGAAAAACCTTTTTTTATGTCCTTTTTCCTGGTTGCAATTTTCACAAGCCTTTCTTTTTTCAAATATAAAAGCTAAATTTAGATACTAATTCGGCATTTTCAGTTTCCATCATTTTGACAGAAAGTGTGTCAAGTTGTATACATTGTGATTATCGAATAAAAGCTGGAAAAACTGAGGGTTACGTCCTTTTCCCTTTCCATAGTCGATATGTTATCATGAATATTGTATTTTACTTATTGGATATTGAGCAGGGTATCCGATCCCGGGATCCCGTCCAATTTTCCGATCCCGAAATCCCGGGACTGATATGGTTGCAATCCCGGGATTCCGGGATTGAGAAAACTGATGGAATAAGCCGAAATGGCTACAAACTAATATTAAAAAATGTAGAACTAAATATTACTTTGATTTTTTTACCGTATTAATTTTGATTCAACCAAAATATATTTTTAATTTACTCTACTGCAGAGTTTTGAGAATTTTTTAATGTAACAAAAGAAAGATTAGATAGTAATTTTTACCGGATGTACATATAAAAAAAGCTTTCATAAATATGCATTATTCAAATAATTTAACCCCCGCATAAAATTACCTGCGTTATTATACTAATGAGTAGATTCAAATGCGTTTTTCCCCTATTTAGAAACACGTCAAATTATCTATCAATGCATTCGTTGTATCATATTATTTAGCGTGCATTTATGTGCATGCATTAAAAATAATTGTTGAGCTAGAACCCGTTCTGACGTTTCGAAATGAACTGTCTAGAATTTCCACCTGTAACCTTTTTCGGAACGTATGAAAATAAATTATCAAGTGTGGCAGTGATTTTTATACATTCACCCCTTGCACATCGCGGAACGCATCGGTCTGATGGCGGCACACCTATTATTTGACATGTGACGACATGACGATGGACGTACGAAATGGAGGATAATATCCAGTGTCGTAGATAGATATTTGGGGGCCTAATGCGAGCGTCACGCAAGGCCCCTCCACGCAATTGGTTATATTGAGTAGACTCTCTTTTTTCACACGGAAAAAAACGTTCCACAAAAAACAGTGTATTTTTTTTAGATTAATTAAAGATTGGATCCCTGCATTAAAAAAAATGTTATTTGACAAAAGAACTATTGTTCTGTGGATATCTATTGGGGAATAGAAAATCGTGAAGACTATTATATACTTATACAAATATCGACTGTGGAAAGGAAAAATAACGTAACCCAAAATTTTACAAGAGGCGCAAATGATCTGTTATGATGATTTTGGATCATAAGCAAATTATGCAATATACACAAACATAAAGTGCTCGAAGACTTTTAAACTGGTGTTTAATTGACATAATCTAATAATAATTTAATGAATTGTTTACAAATAACCTTTTTTTAGGTATATTTTACTGTTTGCAATTTTGAAAGGCCCAACTTTTTTCAAATTTAAAAGTTAAATTAAGATACTAATTCGGCATTTGCAGCTTACATCCTTTTGATAGAATGTGTATCAAGTTGTATACATTGCGATTATCGAAAAAAAAGCTGTTTTGAAAAAACTGTGTGTTACGTCTTTTTTTCTTTCCACAGTTGATATTATTATTGTTAAGAAAAAATAATACAGTTCATCGCTATTCGATTATATATGGGGGCTTTTAAACGAGTTTTAGTTAGACGAAATCCAACCCCCCACCATTCCAATCTAAAAATAGCGAGGCGTAGTTGGATCGATTAGCTGAACACTTGTCCTGTCTTAACCTTATCCATTGTATCCCTACTCTCTTTGGAAAAAAAGAGGGCTAATCAAACTGAGTAACATAAATTTCTTGAGGAAAAATTCTTTGAGACAGCTCCACATTATGAGAGGACATAAAATTACGATGTTTGGGTCATGCCACTGCACATTGTTATGAATATTCAGAGCGGAAGCAATGTTTGATTATGGCTACCTATTATGGGAGCGACACTGCTTTAGTTTTTAGTTCCCAAGGGGTGGAGAATTTAAATTAGCAGACGGGAAAGAATATTAAAATTTTAAATTGGTTGCGTTCTAACCCTGCGAGAGATAGGGATCGGATAGACACTAAGTAGTCAATGTTTGTTAATTTTTTTTTTTTTTCAATACAGTTGTGTTCTGATTTATTTACTTCTCAATTACACGCTAAAATTAACTACGTTAACATCCTGAAATAAAAACACCATTTTTATCGACATATTGTTATACAATTTATTTTTTTAATCCGAAGCAGCGGTGGGCTGCCAATACCTTAACAAAGGGCTCCCTTAATCTCAAAGTAATTTACGGTGTTAATGAATTCGAGTCAAATCGTTAAAGACAAAAGTGGTGTCACTGCACGGTACTAAGTCTAAAACAATTATTGGAACCATTAGATGTGAAGTGAGCCAAGTGGTATTTTAGAAAAGTGTCGTAAAAGTGAAGTAACCTCAGTTAAAATTAAAATATGCAATCTACCAAAACACCAAGTAAAGACGTGATTCTACTTAAGAGTCCAAGAAAAAAGTTTTAACATTTTACTAGTTGGCTCACTTCACCTCTCAAGGACCAAATTAATGTCGTGTTTTAAGCTATGGTCGGAGTCCGAGTCGACTTATTTCTTAGCGACTCCACAGCTTTGCTTGTTTCGAAGAACGTAGGAATGGAAAGGATGAAGTTAGGACAGAACTAGTGTTTAAATTAGGTTAGGTTATACATCGTCTTATATTTAGTAATAATAAAAAATAAACTTTGAAGGTTTAGTTATTTCACAGGCAGTGTAAAAAAATTGTGCCACGTGTTTCGCTTTTTTGAGAAGCATCTTCAGACAAAAATCTTGATTCTAATTCTTCTTTTATAAAGATGCAATATGGCGTTTTTGACGGTAACTTTGTGAAGTTCATTTTTATTTGAAAGTAAATTTGATTACTCTGTTACTTTGTTTGTTACGTGTTGTGTTATATATTGTGACACGTGTTTCGCTTCTTTAAAAAGCATCATTAGACAGAATATTACAAGGCCAAGGAATTAACTTAAATTTATAACTTTGACTGAAGGTGCTTGATGGAAATTTAATGTCAAATTTGAATTATTTTTATTCTGTACACTTCCATAAATTTTGTCGATATCGACTCGGGTTTTAAGTGCATTCGTACACTTTATAAAACCAGAAGTTGCCGAAAGATAAAACCCGGGTTGTTATCGTCAAAATTTATGGAAGTGTACAAAATCAAAATAATTAAAATAAAATAAAAATTGATTGTAATAGTCATGAGTTTAAAAATTCTTCAAAAACATTTTTTTATGTTACGCGAATTCGTGTTGCCTTGAGCACGTCACTTAAGGGTAGCTTCATGGCAATATCAGAAACAAGTTCTGTTTAATAAATTATTGAAGAGGGTTTCAACCCTCTTAATAATGACTTAAGAATAGCCACTGAGAGATCATATCAGCGATATGAAATAATAACTACATCCAATTATTTTTATAAGAGGGGTAAGTAAAGGAATCACCCTCCATTAAATTTGATTTGTTTCAGGATAGGGGCTGCTATTTCACAAGGGGAGCGTTCGTATTTATTTATATTATCATTACTTGACACTTGAAATAAGTGACAAAGCTATTTTTATAAAACTAAGGGTTGATAAGTGATGGTAATTGTGTTTCATTTCAATATTATGAGAATTCAGAATGAGGGTAGATTTTCCATGAAAAGCGTGTTTTATAAATGTTAGTGTAATATTTTTTTAAATACGATTTTAATTTGAATGTGCATTATATTGAATCATAATGGAGTATTTCAATAAAGCTTTATTTTTGAAAAAAACATCTTTTTATTATATTACTTTCACATTTTTTAAAAATAATCAGCACCGGCTTCGCTCATCACGATTACAAGATATACACAAACAAATGTGTATTAAGAGAACTTGCTTATATAATATTATACAAACTGTAAGTCATTCGAGTTAGCTCTTAAGAAGATTAGTGGTGTAACTATAAATTTTTTCACACAAGCCCACCCCCCCCTTACTCAATTTGTTATATTGGGTACGGTCAACACTTTTTTTACGCGTTAGATACTTTCAAAAAAAACCGTGTAAAAAGTGGTCAAATTGCCTGCAATTAAAATACCATTGTATTTAAAAAAAATAACAATATTAGGTAGAGAAAATTGTGTAAAAAAAGGTAATAATGAAGACTTAATAAGTAAATTACACAAAATATTATTTTTGTTAAGAAAAAGTAATACTGTTCATTGCCACTTTATTGTATACGGGGACTTTTATGAGGGACTGAACATAATTTTCTTTCATCGCTAGAAATGTCTTGACACGTCTAATGTGTTGGAAACTAATGAAACCTTTTGTTCATTTTTACTGTCTCGTATTGTTAATTTTTGTTATTCTGTGTTTTTGTTTCTGAGAATTGTGTCAGAGCAAATATATCATATAAAAACAAGTTTAAGAACTTTTTAGTAGACCGTGTAAAAAAGAGTGTGTAGAAAATTGGGCCTCCCCTTTTCGCTGGGCCCCAATGCATTACATTACTCTGCTATGAAGTGGCTACGCCCCTGAAGGAGATGCTAGAAAACGAAAGATGGAGTTATAACTATTCTCTGTCTCTAAGTTTTATTATCAAAAAAATAATTAATTTAAATTTAAATTTTTAACAAAATATGTTATAGAAAAGAAATCACTTACATTGTTTTGTCTATATTATTTCGTTTTATTGTTATTTGATTTTAAAGTTATTTTTTAACTTTTTATTAGACTGTTTTTATCTCAATTCAATTATTATATTGTAGCCTTTTTGCCTGTACATTTGAAATAAAAGTAAGTATGTTATATTTTTATTGCCAGCTAAACATTCTCATAAAAAGTCGTTTATTTTTCATAATCCGTCGACAGCTGGGAATTTAAGTCGTCTTGTTCTAATTCTAGTCACGCCACTGAAAATAACATCCATATAATATAATATAATATTAATGACTTATAAGTGTCATATTATTTTCTTATTGTATTATTGGTTCGATACCCGAGTGTCCAAGCCTTGAAGAGGGTGGCTTTTATTGATATAATCATTGGAAGACGGGGTGAATAACACTGCGATTCTAAGGGGCATACTGACTGGCTCAACCGGTTTTTTCATCGGGGATGTCCAACCCTCAGGACCTTAGACAGAATACAGGTTTAAGCGTGCCGGGCAAGATGCTTTTTTGTTCATTACTTTAAACTACAATGGAAGCCAGCCGATCTGATTCTGTCAAATATAGATAAGTTAATTTAGAAGGAAAAATATTGTGTTATTGAAAGCAATCATTGTTCGATCGCTAGGATTGCAGCCGCGCACAGAGTCAAGCTTTTTGTATGTTGTGTACACTGGCTCGAATCTACAAGTGCGAGCATTTCCATAAATCAATTTTTCAATCGGTTAATGGTTTTTGTTCCATGGGATTAATGCCAAAACCTAAAAATTTACGTAGTAACAGCGGTTAACTAACCAGTATTTCTGTTTAACCCTTACCTTATATAATTATAATTGAATAACAACCATTTCTTGTTAGTGGCAGATTAAACGCATGAGAGGCCTCAGGCGTAATACAATTTGGAAGCCCTGTTTTTCCGATAACATCGAAAAATTGCATGTAAAATAATAAAAATATATATAATTCTGAACAAAAAGTATATGGGCTATATAATATTAATCATTTGAAAATTGAAATAAAAAGTTGTGACAAACCATTGGGCATTGACAATAATAATCAAATTACAGTAGAAACTATGAATAAGTAACTCTAAACTAACAAAAATTAAAATGTATCAATTTGTTTTTGTAGAAATAGCGCTGTTAAATTATATCAGTTGATAATATTCGCCATGAGCGAAACCGGTCCGGATCTTGGGAAATGAAAGTGGAAATACGTACAAAGGAATATTGTGTTTTTTCTTAATATAATGACTTTCCATCAAGTATTGACAGCGAACACCCTAAAAGAAAGTTATCATATAAAATAGCTTAACTTGTTTAAGTACAAACTTTGTACTTAAGCAAGCATTTGTGAAAGTAAGACTATCTGAGGATGCCTCTGAAAGAGGCGAAACACGTGTAACAGTTTGTAGCACAATACGTGGAATAATCTAAGTCAGTGGTTTCCAACCTTTACGTTACTGCGTCTCCCTTTGAAGAAAAAAATATCTTCGCGCCTCTCCATCCTTTATTTCATATAGTAATAAAGACACGTTTTAAAGAGTAAATAAATATTTTGGACTCATTGCGCCTCCCTTTGTAATAGTCCACGCTTCCCAGGTTGGAAATCGCTGAAAAGTTATTTTATATTTTATATTAAAAAAACTTCCACAAAGTTACCGCTGAATCCATCGAAAGACATCAATTTAAATTTCTCATTGAAAATAGATTTTTACAAAGTTGCCATGAAAGAAAAAGTCGTTGAAAACATTTTTTTTTTTTTGGGTGAATCCTATAAAAAATATATATATCGCCGAGGTATGTTTTCATTTTTATGATGTGAAAATACGGTTCGCGGTTTACTTCGTGGCATTTATTACAAAATCATGGCAGGAAACGATTATGCCCACCCCATCCGTGTGCTGCGTAAACGGAATGACAATAAAAGAAATTATCAGGTACTCAGCGATGGGGAAATAAAAACAAAATTTTCATGCACCAACACGCTCGGAAAGTGCTTTTTAGCCCGCAGACATGCACCCCCACCCCTTGCAGCAATTTAATGCAGCGGTCGGCCGTGGACGAAGGAGCACAGGCGTGCGTGGTACAAAATGCAACAGCGCTCGACCATTTACCTCTCCCCTTTGTTTGGTTTTACCTCCACGCAGTGGCGTCCTGGTGAGAAGACAGAGATTTATCAACCTGAATGTATTTTTATTTTAAAGAAAATACACAAACAAAGGACCAGTACCACGTTATAATATCGACTGTGGAAATGAAAAAGAACGTAACCCACAGTTTTTTCAAAACAGCTTTTTTTCGATAATCACAATGTATCAAACTTGATACACGTTCTATCAAAAGGATGTAAGCTGCAAATGTCGAATTAGTATCTAAATTTAGCTTTTAAGTTTGAAAAAAGTTGAACTTTTTTAAACTAAGAAAAAAGACTAAAAAAAAGGTTTTTCCTAGACAACTTCTTTAATTAATATTAGATTGTTTCAATTAAACACCAGTTTAGAAGTCTCCGTGCACTTCAAGGTTGTGTTTATTTCAAAATTTGAATATGGCCGAAAATCATCAAAACACGTTTTTTGTGCCTCCTGTAAAATTTGCTATATGTGGGTTACGTCCTTTTTCCTTTCCACAGTCGATATAGTGACATGACTCGTAATTTATTTTTGAGCGAGTTTCTGTCCGAGAGTGGTCGTCTGTGCGGTGCATACAGTCAAATGTTGGCGTCTGTGTATTCAACACGTGTCAGGCTATACACGCATAGCCGGGCGACTGTCTATGTGTTGGATTTTGGCACGCTTTGCATTTTATCATTTAGTAACTAAATATTTTTTTTTTGCAAAACAAAGGGAAATCTTAGTTTTGCATTTTTCCCGGAAAAAACTCAATCCCTAATTTTGTGTGAGATTCACTCCCCCAATTACACTACTCCCAATTACACGGTCCCGACTTTAGTGTAAATGGGGGTTTCACTGTACACTCATTTTTTTACACAGATTAGTTCTCTAAAAATACGCGTAAAACAGTGATAGAAATTATAGAAAAAAAAAAATTTAAAAAATCTGTGTTATTTAAAAAAATAGCACAATGTTGATATAGATTCTATATTATAGAAAATCATTTTAAAAAAGACCCAACAAAATATTTTTAATAATACAGATTTTAATTAAGAAAATATAATACTAGTATATACGGGAACTTTTAAAGATTTTCAATTGGACAGTCGAAATATATAGCGCCCCCTTTTTACAACAAAAAACCTTTTGCACTCCTCACGCGCTTACCCCTCCGCTGCGTTGTTTCCACCCCAGTACCCCAGTGCCTCCCGGATACCGGTCCCTCCGTTACATTTTTTTTTATTATTCTCCTTTCATACTCCCGGGGTGGATAAACTCTTGACCTCCCCTCGGTTTGTTATCCTCGTCGGGTGCGAGTTGGTGTGTGTTTTGTTGTAGCGCTGCGCGGGGTCTTTTTTCTTCGTTTGGTGGAATGCAACAGGTCATCAACTGGTGGCTTTTTGAACCGTGGAGACGTGACAGAGATTTAGGGGGTAGGGAAGTTAGAACAAACGGGGCAACGATTGAAGTGCGAAGAAAATGAGCAAACAGAATAATTTAATTGTTCTCAAAAAAGCTCTAATGATCAAGCACACAATTTATTTAACCTATTCACAATGACTAAATGTAAATAAAATATTGTGTTTTTAAAAATATTATAAAAAATAGTAAAAACAAAAATCGACACGACATTTTCATTATTCTATACCAAAATACCAAAAATTCTAACAGCTAACCTGACATTCTTCATAGATATTTCTAATTAGCATGTGTTTACAGCAAAACACAGCGCACACACACAAAACACTGTCTATATATTTCTGCGCATCGGGCGCATAATTCTTTTACATGGTGCCAGGGCTGTGGAGTCGAAGTCGTGAAAAACGAGCGACTAATAAGTCCATAGTGTTGACATTGCATGCTTGGCTGACTAAAGATGATCTGATGGAATACATATCGACTGTGGAAAGGAAAAAGGAAGTAACCTTCAGTTTTTCCAAAACAGCTTTTTTTTCTATAATCACAATGTATACAACTCGAAACACGTTCTATGAAAAGGATGGAAGCTTGAAAATGCCGAATTAGTCTCTAAATTTAGCTTTTAAGTTTGAAAAAAGAAAGGTTTGTGAAAATTTCAACCAAGAAAAAGGACATAAAAAATCGGTTTTTCTTGAATAATTTATTAAATTAATATTAGGCTAAGTAAATAAAAAACCAGTGTATCAATCACCGTGCACTTCAGGGTTGTGTATATTTCATAATTTCCTTTTAGCCTAAAATCATTAAAAGACGTTTTTTGTGTCTCCTGCAAAATTTGATATGTGTGGGCTACGTTCTTTTTCCTTTCCACAGTCGATATATAGAGTCGTTTTTTATTTGAAAGCTGGAGTCGGAGTCGTCTTTTTTTGACGCGACTCCACAGCCCTGAATGTTACTATTAAAATATGCGTTTAGTGAATGTATAAACTAATACGAGAGAAAAAAGACAATTTAAATTAAAGATTAATACATTAACACAAGCATAGTTGAATTGTTTGCAAACTTAAATAATCACGCACGCACTTATAGTGTTGCCAGACATTCTTGTTTTGTTTTACTGTCATCTGACATTTCACATAACCTCACAAATTTTAACGTCTTGTTGTCAATTTTGCTCTCTTTCTATCCAACATATCTTATTTAACCTTACCTAACCTTAGCTGTAATTTAATTTCTACTCCATCTAGCGCTTGGCATTGAATTAATTCATATATTGACCAATCAAAGTGAATGTGAGTTGTAATAATGTAAGCTTTAACTAAAACTGGTAGGTAATGTATAAATTGACGAGATTCCACACAAGCTGTGATATATATTATAATTCTACTATCATAATTAATAAACTCAAAATGGTAAGGAAAATAATCTTGGATATTCTACAAAATTTAGTAAATATCTAAATGTGTCGTTTTACAGGATCAAATAAGAGGTGAATGGGAAGGATTAAAAACATCACAGGCCATTCGACTACAGCCCTGACATTTTATTAGCTTAATATCTTACCTTCTACCAAAATGAATTTGTGTTTTTTTTTAATAAAAGCCTCCTAAAAGCGGTGTCACAGTTTGAGAAGAGGTGGTGATCAACACGAGATGGGGTATAACTCTTGGCGTCTCGGTTCCTCCCAAATTCACCCTAATACGTGATGCATGACAGTTTGGCAGGCGATCCAGGCTTAGATGCAACAAAGCAACGAGCTATATCTATTTTAGAAAGATTCTTTGGCCACTCTGTTACAACAAATCAAAAATTAATACAATATTACTTTAAAGCCATTTGTTAACATTTCCAATTAGTGGTTGTTTTTTTAATTTCCTTTAACCCTTCCCTTACTATGCAAAAAAGCACAAGCTCCTGAGCTGTGTATCCGTTACACATAAGGCAAACGGGAGTGAATCATGACAATTATATAACACTACTACAGCATTACTACATATAATTGTCATGTTTCATTCCTGTTTGTCTGATGTGTAACGGATACACAGCTCAGGAGCTTGTGATTTTTTTGCATAGTAAGGGAAAGGTTAATGTGTTGTATTGTTTTTTTTTATCCATGTCCGCTCCCAATATGGAGCATATTTCCTTCCGAATGAAGGTATATTAACAGAAGTTTTTCTCTATTCAGTCGCTTAACCTCTCTTTTCCTAAGAGAGTAGTAAAGAGAGAATGACAAGGCTAGGACAGGACTATCTGCTAACTAATCGCTCTCGCTACGCCCAGTTATTGAAGGGTCGGAAGGGTGGGAGAGAATTTTTTGTAGACATCACAAACACCCATACCTAGAAATAGAGATCGATAAATCGACCGAAAAAATGCTGTTCGTACTGGGACTCGAACCCGTGAGGTCCGGCACGGAAGCCAACAACGCTAACCGTTGCGCCATAGGACACGACAAAACTCTCTTATTTACTGCGGTCAGAACCGGTTTCGCTCATCAACAGTATTTTCAACAGATAAAGAATATTAAATGATTGCAACTGAATTTTGTACAAAATTATAATCAAAAAAAAAAAACAGTATGTTCATGTCTACGACTTCTATAAAATTTGAGAGGGAATAAGACCACAAGATGTTATAGTGCAGCGATGGCGAACCTTTTTGGGTCCGCGTGCCAAAAATTCTCAAATATTATTTCTCGATTGTGTGGCGTGCCCAAGCAGTATTTTCTTTTTAACAAAATAGAAAAAAAAATGTTTTTTTGATCGATTGTCGTTTATCTTGGGAAACATTTGAATATTAATATTAATAAAACTGATTAGATTAACAATTCACGGATTATTTGATAAAAATTATATTGGGAATCGTTCGCGTGCTATCCAAATTCTCAAACGCCATCCCTGTTACAGTGAATCCCGAATTCCCGGGATCGGTATTATGACGATCCCGAGAGTGCGGGATCGATAAACTGATCGGGATCCCGGGATTGGATGCCCTACTTGCTACGCCCTGCTATTCTAGAATTCAGAAGGGTGGCAGGGAATTTTCACACATCGCAAAAACCCTGATTGAAAAAATACTGTTCTTATTGGGTTTTGGACTTGTGAGCCGTCACGGAAGTCAACGACGTTGACCACTGCACCACGTTCCACTGGACGTCTAGAAGAGCTTATCTTATTTACTAGATTTGCTTGTTACTCAAATGATCAAACTACCTTTTCAGATAACATGTCAAGTGGGCAGCTAATCGCAGTAAATAATGTTTTAAGTGAGATAAGAGGCTGAGGTTTATTTGATACCCTCTATCCAGCGGTGGGCTGCCAATACGTTAACAAAAGGCTCGCTTAATCTCGAAGCAATTTTTAGTGTTCTGAAGAAGGAGTGATTTTTCTTATAGCTCCTATCTAATTATGTGCAATACTTTAATAAGCAATCGTTTGTTACTCAATACATGTAAAATGTGTATCAATTTAAATAGCTAAAAATATACTAATGTGTATACTAACATTGTCGTAGATAATATAATATTATATAAATTAGAAAATACAGTTATATACTAATTTGAACTGAGAATATTGTTTTCTCATAAGTTAACAAGGGGCTCGCAGGCCTCAATAAAATCTAACAAGGGGCTCGCGCGATCCCCTCCGAGCCCCCTCCAGCCCACCTCCGCCTCTATCTTATTTCTAATGTGTGCGATTTATTTAATTTAAAGATTGTTTTCAACAAACGAAACACTTAACATCGCAAAAAATAAATTATCAAAATATACGTATAATATTAAAGATGTTAAATTATAATTTAAATTATAATTTAACATCTTTCCCTCCTCCCACCCATCTTATCCCATGAACGGGGCCCATCGAGAGCGATTAGCTAACCACTAGTCCTGTCTTAGCCCTTTCCTTCTATTCCTACTCTCTTTGGAAAAAGAGAGGTTGAGCAACTGAGTAACAAGCAGTTCTCGTAGAAACACTTCTGTTGAGATAAACTCCATTAGGAGTCCATATGCTCCACATTGGGAGCGGACATGGTTAAAAAAAAATGTTTGACAAAGGTGTGTCCAACCTTTTTTTCCCAGGGATCGACTTTTCAATTTTAAGTTTTCTCGCGATCGACTTCTAGCATGATTCTTATAAGAAATTTTATTTAGTAGGATTTTTCCCTTCTTCAAACTTAGAAATGTTTATTTTAAATGCAAAATACATATCACATGTGCTCCCAAAATATTTTATATTTAAATTACATATTTTTTCAAAATTCACGGAAGCTTTCCGGATCGACCAAATTTTGCTTTGGGATCGACCGGTCAATCGCGATCTACCGGTTGGACACCCATGTTATAATGTAATACAAAGACTTTGGGTCGACAGCCGGGTCGGGATTTTGAGAACAATGATTGTAGGGTGCATACTGCATACTACGATACCCAACGGATGACTCGTAGGACTGCAGGGCTTGCGAAAGAAAACGAGACAAAAATATATTGACATTACGAGAACATGTCCTTTTATTTGTTAAATGTGGCCCAAAGATTTTTTTGTTATAATTAATTTCTCTTAGAAAAAAATAATTGTTGAGGTGAATTGCATTAGAAGTACAGATGTGGTCACCTTTCTGCCAGAAGTTTGGAACTAACGAAAGTAGGCACTCTGACATATATGCTTTGTCTGGAAAAACTCAGTTGGTGCATTGATTATACCAGTTTGCTAAAAAAGCATTTATTATTATATGCGATTATTATTAATGATTGTTTAAAGGTAGGCAATTGTTCCTGTATATTAATTTGAAACTCTTATTTGTATCAGATCTGCATTAATACATCTATATTTTGATATCGACTGTGGAAAGGAAAAAGGATGTAACCCTCAATTTTCCAAAACAGCTTTTTTTCTATAATCACAATGTATCAAACATGATAATACACGTTCTATCATAAGGGTACAAGCTGCATATGACGAATTAGTATCTAAATTTAGCTTTTAAGTTTGAAAAAAATGACCTTGTAAAAAATTAAAACCAAGAAAAGACACTGAAATAAAGGTTTTTTCCGAGACAATTTCTGTAATTAATATTAGATTATGTCAATTAAACACCATTTTAGAAGTCTCCGTCCACTTCAAGGTTGTGTATAATTCATAATTTGCATATGTCACAAAATCATCAAAACACGTTTTTAGCGCCTCCTGTAAAATTTGATATGTGTGGGTTACGTCCTTTTTCCTTTACACAGTCGATATGTTTCTAGTATATGCAAATTAAATCGATTAATTGATGATTTGTGTTCAATCAAGCGGCGAATCGTACTGCAATATTAATTCGCAGAGATATGACTAATATCGTTATGGTAACTTATATCATATTATCCTACCCATCTTTGAAATTATGTTTTATGCTCGCATGGTGTAGAGTTGAACGCATTACATTGATATGTGTGGGTTACGTCCTTTTTCCTTTACACAGTCGATATTATAATTATATATGTAACATAAAAGCTATTTTTTTCATTTGCTGTTTACTCAGAACTATCAATCTGTTAGAATCTGCCAGAAAAGTGATGATATGTCCTCCGAAATGCAACATTATTACGGGAACATGTTACATGACATCGAAACACTATTTTATTGTCAGAAAAAGACCAGAACGATGATAAGGTTTGTTTGTCCAATCTCTGGTACAGCCGTCGTCACAACGTGACGTCACGTATCCAAGGGTGGCGTTGTTGAGGTCAACAACCCTCGGTAGCGGTCCTCGAACCCGGCACCCCCTCCTGCCCTTGTCGAGTTTATTCTCAGCATGCAGCCGATGCACCCGTATAGAACGAAATTATGTTATAATTTACCGGGTGCATTGTGAGAAATGCAATTGAAATATATGCACCGGCTCAAAGATAATGACTATTTATTCTACTCTATCAAACACAGTTGTTGTATCTACTTAATAATACAAATACTGAAAAACTATTGTACTTAAAAAAATACTGATTATCATTAAACAATGTTTATTTGGCATTTTGCAACCACTTATTTATATGATTTAACACTGCCATCAAGTAACGTATACTAGGTAATATTAGGGGTGCGGTGGTAGAGATAGATTTATCTAACTTTGCCGTTTTACTACATTGATACGCTATGTGTATGATACACAGAACGTGTAGGTGTATTAGTATGTATTTTTTCTGTGATTGGTCAAATGACGCAAGGGTCACTTTTTTGCTCTCGAAAATAAGGGTGACCATAATATAATGTCAGAAGTAACGAAATTAGGATGAGGTAAACCACTATGCGGTTAGACTAAAGAAGTGGTTTTAAATGTGTATAACTACATCAAAAAAATTGCACGAGAATGTTGACTAGGTAAATATTTATTGGTTAATTCATTTTTTAATGTTTTTAGATAGTACTTACTTATTGTGATCGAAATTTCGGTATACAGTGCATTTTTTTACATTAAATAATACATGTATAGAATTCACATTCATTGTCGACGAAGTCGAAGTCATATACTGGAAAGAGAAATAAAGACTTAGTCTGTACCCACTCAAGCACCCCACAGACATAGTTTCAATACATAGAGGTAGGAAAAAAAGATATTTTTACAGTTGTGAGAAAAACCAGCCCTCGTACTATATTGGAGAGATTTAGTTTTTGAATATTGAACATTCGTCAATTATGATGGTATGCTACAATCCTCAATATTTTAATAAAAAAATATGTGCAATAAATCGAGATAATATATTAAAAGAACTATGGATAATTTAATTATTAAAAAAATATATACTGCATCATGGTCACCCTAGAGCCCGACGGCAAAGTTATGTTGTACTAGCTTTAACTAATAGTCAGAGCAGACTTACCAACCCCTTTTACTTCCAAAAACAAAAAAAAGGCTATGGACTTGGCTTGGACATGTGCTGTGGATGCGAGCCCATTCTCTTATAACGAGCAAATTCAGTCGGTCCCATCTTCCTCGTAATAACCAAGATCGACTGTACTTCAAATCTGATAAGAGTTGTATCAATAATAACAGGTTCCAGGATTGATAAGCCTTTCAATAGTGTGTTATTATTTTAAGTTATTTGTGAATATTTCACCAATAACCGTTTCTTTCTTCTTGGCGCGTCCGAGGTGAATTTTCTCCACTCTCCTACCCCGATCGCTGACCTACAGCACTCTCAGGTCCTGTGACGCCCTATCGATCCAGCAAAGTCACGGTCTTGCAACGCTTCGTCTTCCCTCAGGGATAGTAAATGTGAGACATTTTGTAGGCTTACATTCATCTATGCGTGGTATACATGTCCGGCCCGATGTAGCTGTGAGTTTTAGGAAATCTGATAATGTCTGACTCACCGTATGGGCTATTAAAAGCTCATGGTTGTGCCGACGTCGCCTGATGTCATCCTCGAAAATCTTTTGGTTGCTGAGAGTTCTAACTACGAGAGAGAACTAAACGTCTTACGCCAGGACTGGTCTTATGAGGGTTTAATTGTGGCGAACTTTTGTATGTCATGATAAACGGGAGGATTTGAATGGTTTATGCAGTCCATGAAAGCGTCTGTTGATGCTTATAATTTGATGGGTTCAAAAGCAAAGACAGCAATCTAGTACGGAAGCCATTTTGAGAAAAACGTAAAAAACTGAAAAAAAAACATTGCTAATTAATTTAATCTATGGGTCCTATACTTTACAGTCGAATGTTATGATAAACATTAATTCGTCAAATTTTCTGAACAAAAAATAATAGTAAAGGAGATGAATTAGTTTCTATTGTTAATTTAAAAAAAAAAAAACTATTTTCTACGCCCTACAGCAGGGTTTCCCAAGCTCTGTTCCGCGGAGCCAGAGTAAGTGTTCCGAAAAAAATGGAATGGTTTTATACGCTGAAACACAGTTTTAAAAACTCTTAAAAATTCAGTTATGTTCCGTTATATTTTCCGGACTTGCGAATTGTTCCATTCCAGAAAATGTTTGGGAAACCCTGCACTACAGAATGGAATCAGATATTCTACAGAAATTTGAACTCTTTGAATCTGCACCTTCAAAATTGTTACCTTTGCTTCTAGCCCTCACAATATGCCAATTAAATCGATTAATTGATGATTTGTGTTCAATCAATCGGCGAATCGTACTGCAATATTAATTCGCAGAGATATGACTAATTTCGTTATGGTAACTTATATCATATTATCCTACCCATCTTTGAAATTATGTTTTATGCTCCCATGGTGAAGAGTTGAACGCATTGCCAGGAATGCACTGTGCACTATCGTAAAATAAGGAAGGAAGCTACAACATTTGTATATGCACATCTAGGATTACTAACAGGGTTGCCAGGTTTACTATACCACGAATCGGGACAGTCACTTTTCCATAGATCAAAAAAAAAACAGTCAGTTGTGCAGTGGTCAACGTCGTTGCCTTCCGTGACAGATTTCACTTGGCCAAGTACCAACTAGCACAAACAACATTTTTCAATCGATTTCTGTAAAAAGGTATACATTTTTTTGATGTCTAAAAATTCTCTCTCAGACTTCCAATCCTAAAATAATATAGCATAGTAAGAGAGATTAGCTTACCACAAGTCCTGTACTAGCCATACTCTCGACAAAATACTACTACTACACCAGTGGCAGCCGGAAAATGTGGCATTGGATCAATGCACCCCTTGTATATGCAGGGACGGTTATATTTCATGAAATAATATTCAAACATAACATTAAGACCATTCACTCATTTTAAATTCTTCATGTATTTATTGTGCATGGTAAATATTTTAGAACATTTTGTTTTATTTTATTTTAGAAAATAAAAACATGAAGAATTTCAAATGAGTACAAGAGGTGCATTGATCTAATGCCACATTGACTGGCCGTCACTGTACTACATAGTACATACAAAATATAAATTAATTGTGGTCTTACTCTCTCTATAATAGCAGCTATTTTTTGCATTAAAATTAGTGATATGTAAAAAAGTGTCGAGTCCTAAGGCGCAGCGGTTAGCGTTGTTGGCTTACGTGCTGGACTTCACGGGTTCGTCTCCCAGTACGAACAGCTTTTTTTTCGACCGATTTATCGATTTCTGTTTGGCGGCGATCCTTCCGATTCTTCAATAACTGGGCGTAGCGAGAGCGATTAGTTAACCAATAGTCCTGTCCTAGCCTTATCTTTCTATCCCTATTCCCCAAGGCTGTGGAGTCGGATTCGGAGTCGTGAAAAATGAGTGGTTTTAAACATTAAAAAATATCTATTTAATGTGTATTCAAGCCTCAATAATCCAGTAACATTTAGGGAGTTTTCTGTCAATACTTGGTGGAAAGGCATTATATTAATACAAAACACAATGTTCTTTTGTACTTTAATTTAAAAAAAATAAGACCTGGTTGACAATGCCCACCATGAGCGAAACCGGTCCTGACCTTATTAAATAAAGTGGAAATAAAGAAAAAAGGAATATTGTCTTTTATATAGTCCATAAGGTAAAATGAAATAAATTGAAAAAAATCTTTGGAGTCGGAGTCGTCTGTTTTTACACGACTCCACAGCCCCGCTATTCCCTACTACTCTCTTTGGAATGGAAAAATAGAGTTTGAGCGACTGAGTTACAAACAGTTCTCGTATAAAAACTTATGTAAAAGTACCTCTATGAGAGGCCATATGCTTCACATTGGGAGCGGACATAGATAAAAACAAAAACTTAAGCTAGAGATGTTGATCAGTTTACCTCACACCCGTTCCCGTTTATGAATTGATCATTCAAATGAAATAAATAATGATGTTTGCTATTTTTTCTGCGTTTCATTCACTCATCAGAACAGGGTTAAGGTTCCATAATAATTATGTCCAACAGGCCAGTATAAGTAGTCGATACTTTTGAAGTGGCTTGATAACACTGGAAGTAGGAGATGTGGCCATTTTGAAGAGCAGAGGTGGTTTTGATTTGGTTTGATAGCAGAGTTACGAAATACATATTTTACCAAACGCATGAACCTTAGTAGCCTTACTTGCGCGTGGCACGCAGGGCCGTATCAAGGCTTCGGGCGAAGACAACAAACTGTCATATCAGCGATCGGTGAACAGTAACATCGAATAAATAACATGGTATTTTTTGTTACTATGTATCGTTACAACAAGGATTTAAAAATAAAAAGTATACTGGCTTAAAAATTACTGCATGATTATACAAGGGTAAGAAATTTTGTATGTATTTTCATAGGTTAAAACATAGACTAAGCCGCCTGTGTGGTCGAGTGGTCAACATCATTGGCTACCGCTACGGAGGGCATGGGTTCGAATCCCAGTACGGGCAGTTTTATAAATTGATTTTCGGTCGATTTATGAATTTCTGTTCAAAGGCATGGATGTATGTGATGTCTTGAATTCCCCCCTCCTCATCTTATCCTATGAACGGGGCGTATCGAGAGCGATAAGCTAACCACTATTCCTGTCCTAGCCCTTTCATTCTATTCCTACTCTCTTTGAAAAAAAGAGAGGTTGAGCAACTTAGTAACAAGCAGTTTTCGTAGAAAAACTTCTGTTTACATAAACTCCATTAGGAGTCTATATGCTCCATATTGGGAGCGGACATGGTAAAAAAAATAAAAATAAACTGGGTGGGGAACCTTTTCATTTCTAAAGACTACGACAGATTCAACATAAGGCCGCAGTAAAGAAAACGTTGACCCCCCCCCACAAACTAAATATTTTTAATTCACAATATAAATTAGTCAAAACGCAATTTAAAAAAATCTTTATCCATCTAATCTAAAAAAAACTGGCAAGAGGCGGCAGGTTCCCCACCACTGGTTTAAGCTATAAAGGTACAGTACTGTGGTTTATAAACTTTTTTAGTAAAAATAAACGTTTATAAAATCCAATTTTGAAATCAAAAATATTTAGCGAGCCAACATTTTTTGTTTGTTTGTATTGTCAGACCACAAAACGCGTTTACAAGATGCAGAAACAGCGAAATATTGGACAATTGATTGAATTGGTATTTAGTTGGTACAACTCCATTGTATTGAGGTAACAAAAAGCTATACATCCTGTTATCCACTCTATCAATCTAATTCATACAACAGGGTGTATTCTGTATCTCTTCTAAGCCAATATGTATAGCTGAGTAAATGTAGGTTTAAACATGGTCCTGATGAAGGCATACGCCGAAATAGCTATCAATATATACAAATATATTTGTATAACTAAATACTTTACTATTTGTCACTTTATTAAAATAAATCAGTATATTTTAAAAATGTAAATATATATTAATGCCTTGATGTACAAAGAAACGTTAAGTAACTAACTAACAACCAGAACTCGATAAACACTTTGGGAAATGGTTATCATGGTTAAGAAATCAATGCCAATACAAAATATGGATACTAAAATTAGTCAAAAAAGGCATTTTTTCAGTTATTTATACCGATCTGTCTTCTGGCAAATCTAATTGTTGATTTCGACTGAAGGTGCTTGGTCGAATTTCAATATTAAATTTGAATCGTTCAAATTATGTACACTCCCATAGATTTTGTCACTAACGACCCGGGATTCGCCTTTCGGCATCTTCAGGCGTTCAAATAAACGGATGAATTTGAACTGACGCTTAGTAAATGAATGTTTCATGTTTATATAATAAATACATGTATCACTGAGTCTAAAGCCATTGCTGGCGAAAAGGATAAGCTCATGGGAATGCCCAAATATTTGAGTAGTGAGTGGTTTTAAGAATTATATTTATATTCGAAACATTCATTTACTAAGCGTCAGTTCAAGTTCATCCGTGTGCTTGAACGCCTGAAGATACCGAAAGGCGAAACCCGGGTCGTTAGTGACAAAATCTGTGGGAGTGTACATAATTTGAACGATTCAAATTTAATATTGACATTTGTAAAAAAATACATGTGTATTTTTGTAGCTGATATCTTGTAATTAGATTCATTGATTTATAATATGTATTATATTTCATTGTCCGATATAAGTAAGTAATGTATGAAACGTTTATAAGACTTCATTTGGTTATCATTTTTTCGCATCGTAATTTCGTGTTGGTGATGGGTAATAATTGCAGGAAACGCCTAAGTGCGGCTCTGTATTTGCAGCGGGTTTCTTTTCTCAGTGGAGGAAGCGCGACTATTTCTTTCCTTAGCCCCTCTTTACCACTCAGCTCACTGCAAAACTGTACATCCTTGCAGTGGCGTACGCAATGGAAACATTATTTTTTTGTTGATGTTATTCTTTTGAGAAGACGCCGTGATATAAATGGTAGTGTTTTTTTTTTAAAATAAAAGATGCCGTCTCTTGACGAATCTTGTTAAGATTTTTTTTCTAATCCATATCCGATTCTTATGTGAAGAATATGGCTTCTTAATGGAGGTATTTCAAAAGTGTTTTTTTTTATGAGAACTGATTTTTGCTACGTTGTTCAAACTCTCTTTTTGTCTCATGAAGTACATTTATTTTTTGATTTGTAATATTCACATGCTTATATTGACATCACAGTTCAGACCATGTCGGTCTAAATTTAGTTCTGACTATTCTCGAAAAGCGTAACACATCAATACATGATCCGAAAATCAACAGTTTTCAAAGCGGAATAAAAATTCAAAAATGCATAGAAAAAATGTGCCGGAACGCCGTCCTACCGTTTTACACGGGAAAAAAACTCTGCCTATAAGTAACATGTAAATTACAAATAGTGAATATCAAATTATAAAAGCAAAATTATTTGATTACGCTTTTTTCCAACGTATAATTTTTTGATCAAAGTAAATATTTTGATCAATTCAAAAGGCCGTAGGTCCCTTCCACTGTTCAAGGCATTAAACCGCGTATTTGACCACTCGACTACAAGCTCGGAAATCGTCGCTCGACAGTTTTTTTAATTGCTAATTAAACATTGTTTAATTGTTTACGATTGGGTATACAAATTATTATTCTATGTGCGTTAACTGGGTGTTTTTTTAAATAGTCCGACGATGATATCCTCCTGTAAGTCGACATCCTTTGCCCACCACTGGCAACATCTAACTGTGTTACTAACCAAAAAACTAATAAAACCTACCTACCACTAAACTTCTTATTTCGAAACTCCGGGCTGCCATACCGCGGGAACTATTCCTCGTTCATTACACACTAGCTTTTTTTACGCAGTTTGCATCTTTACTAAATAAATAAATAAAATAAAATAATTTGTATTCAACTCTATTTGAAAAAGTACTTCCATCAAAAAACAGTGTATAAAAAGCAGGGCTGTGGAGTCGGAGTCGCGAAGTCGCGGTATTTTGGCCGGAGTCGGAGTCGTGAAAAATGAGCGGCTCGATTTTTTTTGAAAAATATATTTAATGATGTGTATTTAAACAAAATAGTCAAAAGTGTTAACATTTCATGCTTGGCTGACTAAAGAGTATCTGATGGTATACATATATATAAGTTAAAATTAAATTATTTAAAAAAAATCCTTGGAGTCGGAGTCGTTAATTATTGAAAAGCATGAGTCGTTGTCGTCTTTTTTTTTACTCGACTCCACAGCTCTGATAAAAAGTGATAGAATTCAAAGAAAAACTGAAGATTGGTCCCCTGAATTTAAAAAAAACTATATTAGTTGAAAAAAAACAAACTTGTGGTATAGAAAACTGTTTCTCAACATTTTTGGGTCCATGGTCCTTTTTCAGTGTCATATTTTCCGTGACCCCCATATCTGTTTTTTTATCTATCTTTCTTTCTACCTATCTATATTTCTACCTATCTCGCATTCAATGTGATGATTAAAAATTCCCTCCCGCCCTTTCCGATCCTTCAATAACTGGGCGTAGCGAGAGCGATTAGTTAACCACTAGTCCTGTCCTAGCCTTATCCTTCTTTCCCTATTACTCTCTTTGAAAAAAAGAAGTTTTAGCGACTAATGAGCCACCTCCATTAGAAGGCCATATGCTACACATTGGACGCGGACATGGATTTAAAAATGATTTGATTAAAGTTGATTCTTTGTTTTGTATCAAAATTTTTCAACAAGTGATTGTATTTTCTGCCGTAGAAAAAAAGTACGTTTGTACCTAATAGGCCGGCTATAATTTGAAATTATTAATTTAATTAGTTATTGACGTGGTAACTCGTCTCTGGCGTGTTGAGCAAGAAAAAATTGACAAGATATCTCGTCTGTGGCAGCCATCCAGTTACATATTAAAAATGAAGTGGATACTACATATTGATAAAATAAATATGTACTAAGCTTGCTATTGAAGCTAGCGGTGTGATATGACTGCAACTAGACTCGGAAGGTTCAACATAGGCATTTTAGTTTACGCAATATTTCTGTAACGTAATGAAATGAAATGTTCGCCGTGTAATTTGAAGGAATTTTAACTGTTTGGACCCCCCTTCCCTCTTTCGCGGGAGATGAGGTGGTTACACTTTTGACAACGTCTTTTTAAAAAGCATGAGGCGACCCACGCAAAAACGCAAGTTTAAATTCAATACCCTTTTTGTTTGGTCACTTTGGCAACGACAAAACAACTCAGATATTTTACCACAATATTGTCTTTTTGCAAAGTAATACGGATAAAAACGTGAGATTTATAAGTAGCGTTGAAATATCACTGATTTTCTCGGGATTTATTTAGTAGAACTTCACTATCGTAATGCAAAAATGGCCAAGAATTTAATCCATCAAGATTAGCAAGACAAAAAACCCGGGAAACTTGGGTGAGAATAAACTCCTTGGGGAAAATTGAAAGTGATATATTGACTGGAAAGAAAAAAGGACGTAACACACACATATCAAAATTTACAGGAGACTCAAAAAACGTCTTTTGATGATTTTAGGCTAAAAGCAAATTATGAAATATACACAACACTGAAGTGCACGATCACTGATAAACTGGTTTTTTTTTATTGACTTAGCCTAATATTAATTTAATAAATTGTTCAAGAAAAACCTTTTTTTATGTTCTTTTTCCAGGTTGCAATTTTCACAAGCATTTATTTTTTTTTAACTTAAAAGCTAAATTTAGATACTAATTCGGCATTTTCAGCACCCATCCTTTTGATAGAACGTGTGTCGAATTGTATACATTGTGATTATCGAAAAAAGCTGTTTTGGAAAAACTGAAAAACACAGTCGATATGTATTAATATCATACTGATAATTGTACATAATTTTTAGCATTTGGTAATATTTACATATTTAAAAAACACGACGTGGATTACTGATTCTACCATATTAATAATTTAGAGGTTATATTATGAATGTTATGATTTTATGAAAAGCTGTTAGTTTTATTAGTATATATCACAGGGTTTCCCAAATTAAGCTCCGCGTAACACTGGTATTCAGCGGAGCCAGAGTAGGTGTTCCGAAAAAAATTGGAATGGATTTATACGATGCAACACAGTTTTAAAAAAATCTTTAAAATTAAGCTAAGTGTTCCGTTATAATATACGAACTTACAAAGTGTTCCAATCCAGAAAATGTTTGTGAAACCCTGATCTATGACAATGAACTAGTCCAGAGTTTCCCAAACACTGGTGTACCGTGGAGCCAGAGTAGGTGTTCCGAAAAAAAATGAAAAGGTTTTATACTCTGAAGTTTAAAAAAATATTAAAAATTCATCTAAGTGTTCCGTTATATTTTCGGACTTGCGAAGTGTTCCATTCCAGAAAATGTTTGGGAAACCCTGAACTAGTCATGAGTTTGATAAATGACATCTAGTTACAATTGAATACTACACACAATATTTGGAAACTGTCTTGTTTATATGATACTCGGCGAAACACAAATATTTATGTGTGCACATGGACTTCAATATAATAAAAAAAACGACGGCAAATATCATTTTCGCAAATTATATATTGTATTCTGCGTTTTTTCCCATTTTTTCCATATTTATTCCCGGCTATTTCCACCATTTCAACATTCCTAGATGTTTCGTAACACTATCTAATCAAGATTATCTTGATTTGGTTTACAGCTGTTCATGCAATTGTCAGGACTACGTTTTGACGAAATTAGAAACTGGCTAAGAAGCAGTGTTGGGCTACCAATAAGTTAGCAATGTGCTCTGGAAAGTGGTGGCTTTTTTTCACATTTACACAATTTTACGAAATAATTATAAAAGCAAACCAATGTTAATTATTTAATACACATATATGTTATGAAACAATACGTAATCTTCTTCTTCTTCTTGGCGCTACAGTCCGAGGTGAACCTAGGCCTTATTAATCAATCTCCTCCACTGGAGTGGACTCGATCCTTCGCCTTCGTATGCCAGTCGCTGACTAGTGGCGGATTAAGCACACGGGAGGCCCCTGGCGAAAAAAAATGGAGGCCCTGTTTTACGGATTATATAAAAATGACAGAAAATTTTAAGTAAAATATATAAAAATCTGAACATTTTTTTTTTGGCTTAGGTATATTATATAAGTTATTTTTGAGGCCCCAATAATTAATCCACCACTGTCGAAGAACTTCAGCATTCGCAGGTTCTGTAACACCCCATTAGTCGCGGTCTCTCGGAGTTTCGTCTTCAATCAGGGGTAGTAAATTCGAGCTTTTAAAACAATACGAAATAGACCCAATAAACTAAATAATATCAATAGCTGAAAAATATATTTACCAATCTCATATTGGAAAAGTGAAAAATCTAAGATTGACGAAGAAATAAATACCTACTATACTTTTTGCTCGAATTCTATGTGTCAAACGTTACAATTAAGCTTTTGTATACAATATATTTATGTGTCATAAATTGAGATATTGATTTGATCTGATAATATTGTTTTCTCTTATTTAACAAGGTGCTCGCTGGCTTTAGTCAAATTTAACAATGGGATCGCGCAAACCCCTCTGTGCCCCCTCCAGCCCACCCAGGGTTGCCAGATTTCCAAAATCACAGATCAGGACATTCACTATTTCGAATATTTTTATATATGTACACATTTTCTAAAGTCGGAATTTTTAGAGGGACTTGCAATGCTGGACTTGGTATTTGTCTATTGGACTCGGAACAGTCCTGCTCAAATAAGGACGTCTGGCAACCCCGAGCCCCACCCTTGCTCGGAAAGATATAGCTTAGACCAGCTGTAGGGAACCTTTTCATTTCAAAACGCCACATTAATTTATCTGATTCAACATAAGGTCGCAGTAAAAAAGAACTTGACACCCCTCCCATTTTTTTCGAACATATAATGGGTTAATTACGCTATTTTTCCAAGTCAAAAGACCGCATCAGAGTAGCCAAGAGGCCGCAGGTTCCCTTCCACTGGCATAGACTGTATATTTTAGTCTTTGTCAACTATATCCGCTCCCAATGATACGCATATGCACTCATAATGAAGGTATCTCAACTGTAGTATTTTTATAAGATAACTATGACCATATGCTCCCCATTGGGAGCGGACATGGAATACAAAAAATAGTACATATTTGTTATTTTTAGTGGAACGTCTTGTTTCAAAATATATGAATGATATGCATGTACTTCTAAAGACATAGGTATATAATCTTCGAAATATGACTTCTTTAATTTTTGTTTCGTTATATTATGATAATTGATCATGGGACGTTGCAGCATCTCAGCGAACCGGGACAGGACGTTGTATAGATAAGGAATTACTAACTTGCAGTGGTTGGTAGGTGAGTAAGTATTTATGTGGTGTGGGCAGTATTGCGGGTTGCGACATAGTGTAGTGGCCGAGAGGCGTCCACACAGGTGGGCGGCAAACGGACAAATTCTAGGAGCAGTCAGCACTTGGGTCGCAGGGCAGCCATAAACACAAAATACAGTTTTTTTCTAATTACAACATCAACCGGGTGGGCCGAGTAGAATAATTGAGAATATACTAAACAGTGAAACCCCCATTTACACTAAAGTCGGGACAGTGTAATTCGGGGTAGTGTAATTGGGGGAGTAAATCTCAACTTTGCCGCCTGTGTGGTCGAGTGGGCAACGTCGTTGGTTACCGCTACAGAGGTCACGGGTTCGAATCCCAGTACGGACAGTTTTATAAATTGATTTCTCAATCGATTTATGAATTTCTGTTCAAAGACATGAATGTATGTGATGTCTTGAATTCACTCCTTCTCCAGAACACCGAGAATTACCTTGATATTAAGCGAGCCCCTTGTTAACGTATTGGCAGCCCACCGCTGGATTAAACTAATATATAACTGTAATTTCTGACTTATTTATTATCTACGACAGCTTCAGTATACACAGTAGTACATTTTTGGCCATTTACATTGATAAGTTTACGGTAAATTGCATATTGTTACATATTATAAGTGTATTACGTAACAATCGATTGCATATAATTGTACGGGAGTGATATGAAAATGTGATAACAAATCACATTTATATCATTCACATTACAGTGATAATAATATTATATATTTTTTTGCAGGTTGTGCCAGCCCTAATTTTTCCTAACTGCATTTTTAAATCCATGATGTACTTAGCCGAGTCTGCGATGGACGATGTTACCCATTGCGTAGTGTCTTTTTAGAAACGAATCGACGTGTGCTCCCTGCCAGAACCGCATTCAGATATTAGCCCATAATATTAATTAGTTAACTTTCTTAACACAGACACTAGTTCTCAAAAAAATCTTGTTCAATATTATTTCGTACGGGCAAAAGTATGTAAGTAACAAATTAGTCTTTCTGAACAGGAAATGTTTTTTTAGCTTTAGTATAAAGCCTCAGGTCCTATGGTGCAGCGGTTAGCATTGTTGTCTTCCGTGCCGCGGATCTCACGAGTTTGAGTCCCAATATGAACAGCATTTATTCGGTTGATTTATCGATTTCTGTTCGAAGACATGGGTGTTTGTGATGTTTAAAATGTCCCCCCCCCTTCCAACTTTCTAATTCTTTAATAACTGGGCGTAGCGATAGCGATTAGTTTACCACTATTCCTCTCCTAGTCTTATCCTTCTTTCCCTACTACTCTCTTCGAACAAAAAGTTCTCGTAGAAAAACTTCTGTCAAGACACAATCGCATTATGAGGCCATACGCTCCACTTAGGGAGTGGATATGGATAAAAAGTCTCTAGGTGTTAAATATGTAGATAAGTATAAAATCAAAAAACAGATAGGCTTCTGAAATTAGACAGTGATAAATGCATGCTGTTAAATCTGCATGAATAATTATAAACAATATAAATAAATGGTGTTTTTTTTTAAAAGAAATAGTCAATAAATGCACTAACTGAGGTCTTACAGATAAATAATTGATGGGCAATTGATGAACACCAGTGTTCCGCGGAACATAGTTCGGGAAACCCTGACTTATATCATATAACTCGTATTATTTTACTTATAATTATCTGAAGTTTTTAAGTTATCCAAAAAACAAAACCTCCAAATTTTATTGCGCCTGTGGCCTCCCATGTGCTTAATCCGCCAGTGGGCTCAATGCACTCATAATAAAGCATTTCAACAGAAGTGGTTCTTCCAGAACTGTTTTAAATTTAATTTTCTGTAGAGAATTGGGCACAAAAAAAACTGAATTCAGCTCTGTTAACTATTTCTAAGAGCGATGAAAATTTCGTAACGCGGCCATTTCGTTGCGAGGAGATAGATAAATAAAAGAACCTGTCATGAAAGAACACATTTTGGAAAGCATTTACGAGGAGCAGGTTTTGCGGGGTGCTCAAAAAATCACTCTTTGTCTATGAAGGCGTATTGCATAAGGTTTGGAACCTTTATTTACTTGCCTAGTGTTGCAATCGAGTACAATGTTTATTATGGTAGCATTGGTAACCTTCCATATTCAAATTGAAAATCGTTAAAGGAGTTACATTGTATAAAACTAAAAAAACAACGTTTCAGAATAATAATGCACAGCAATTTTGGTACTACGTCATTGTAAGAAATATGTGACGAACAAAATGAAATATTATTGTAATTTACAATGAATTTTCCGGCTCCGTGGTCGAGTGGTAAGCCTCATTTACTTTAGTTGCGGTGTTCACGTGTTCAAATCCATGTACGGAAAGTTTCATAAATTGGTTTATTCAATCCATACATGGAATTGTGTTCAAAGGCATGCATGTCTGTGATACCTGTAACATTTAGGGCAGCGATTTCCAAACTGGGAGGCGCGCCTCCCTGGGGAGGCATGGACTATTGCAAAGGGAGGCGCGAACAGTCCAACATATTTATTTACCCTTTAAAACGTGTCTTTATTACTATATGAAATAAAGTATGGGGAGGCGCGAAGATATTTTTTCTTCAAAGGGAGGCGCAATGACAAAAAGGTCGGAAACCACTGATTTAGGGCATCCAATCCCGGAACCTTTTTGTGGTACAGATCAGGATTGTCAATTTTTCCAATCTAGGATCCCGAGATTGAACATTCAATTCAATCATAGAATCGTGTATACATTGGTATTCGGGATTGAGAAAATTTTTGCTCGGAATTCTGGGATTTTTCAAACAATTTCATGTCGATTTTTAATTTTTCCAAGGCGTGAGAGCTTTTTTTAGCTCTTCCAGGATTGGACGAGATCCCGGAATCGGAGAACCTTATAACATCCTCCGAGCTGATATGCAAGAGCGATTGGCTAATCACTAGCCCTGTCTTAGCCTATCATTCTATCCTCACTCCCATCGAAATATAAATTAGAAACTGAGTTCTCTTAACCTTTTGGATGCCGTAGAAAAAAGTACGTTTGTACCTAGCACGCCAGCTTTAATTTGCAATTATTAATTTAATTAGTTATTTACGAAGTATCTCGTCTGTGGCAGACATCCAGCCTAAACGCTTATACTAATAAACTCTTTATTAGGCGTTAAGATGGGAAGCTTATACGGTTAAATCCTGATTTTTGAAGACTTTGATGTGTAAGATGTTTTATTTTTATAAATACCCAAATACAGTGGCGTAACTAGAAAATTCATTATCGTTAATTTTTAGCTGGTGATAATAACAAGAAGTACATAGTTATTGTTTTTCACACTTAAATGCGAAAAACCTCACCATTTACTTGTCTGGCAGGGACTTAACTATTCATTTTCTTTTTAAATTTAAATGTGGATATAAATTTGGAGGTCCTTGAGCTAAAGGGCCCTTATGCGTCGCATAGGCCCGGTTGTATGGTGGTTACGTCACAGCCAATAAGGCTTCAGAGACTCCAAAAGTTAAGTTCCATTATACATATTCTTTATTCTCAGCCGCCTGTGTGGTCGAGTGGTCAACATCGTTGACTACCGCTACGGAGGTCACGGGTTCGAATCCCAGTGCGGGCAGTTTTATAAATTGATTTTTCAATCGATTTATGAATTTCTGTTCAAAGGCATGGATGTATGTGATGTCTTAAATTCCCCCCTCCCACCCATCCTATCCTATGAACGGGGCGTATCGATTAGCTAACCACAAGTCCTGTCCTAGCCCTCTCCTTCTATTCCTACTCTCTTCGAAAAAGAGAGGTTGAGCAACTGAGTAACAAGCAGTTCTTGTAGAAACATTTCTGTTGAGATAAACTCCATTAGGAGTCGATATGCTCCATATTGGGAGCGGACATGGTTAAAAAATATATATATATGTTTATATATATATTCTTAGTCAATAGGTATATATTATAAATTTTCCACAAAATTTGGTTTTAAAATCCATAGCATTTGGCGGGCTTACGTAAAATAATGTATGATAAAGTACATTGTGAGGAATTTCACCAAAAAATAAAACAATTAGCGATATAAAAACTGTGTCTTTTAAGTCTGCATTTTCGCATCTGACTTTCATTAATTTTATTTAATTTATTCTACAGTAATCAAAAAGATATAATTTGCTTTAGTACAACTCCGACTCCGGCGCAACAGCCCTGATGTGTATTGTACGTCCTTACTGCTGCCAAAGTTATTACAGTGAAACAGCGAAGTACCTAAGCGATAAAATGAGCACGTTTTTTTATTGTTTCGTTTAACAGCTAAAATACGGAGATTTGTATAAAATTGGTAATAAACAATAAACAAGCGTGGTATTTTCATTTCGCCACAGAGCGACAGAAAAATAAAAAATAAATGAAAACGTACTCGATGTAATGAAACATAACGGTACTCAACAAAAGAAGCCCCTTTCTCTCGTTCTTTTTTCGAAATTCCTTCATCGTTTGTTAGTTTTTATTTTTTTATTATTGTATACGGCGATCGAGATCATTTTAATGTGGCTGACAAAGCATTTTTCTCCAGTTTGTAGTCGTGGGATGTCCTATTGAAAATTCGTGTTGGGCACATAGGTAGGTAAAACATAAAATGACCACGTATTTATTTCGTTGCAGGCCGTTCTAGAAATATTATATTTTAATAAGATAACGAATAGTCAAATATTTAGTTCCACAAATTTTATGTTAACAATTCTTAGCTATTGTGTCTACTATGACCAGGATCGGTTTTGCTAAGCGACGGATCATTTTTAATTCAGTTAATTCCTAGTACATATCGACTGTGGAAAGGAAAAAGGACGTAACCCACAGTGTTTTCAAAACAGTTTTTTTTTTCGATAATCACAAAGTATGAATCTTGATACACGTTCTATCAAAAGGATGTGAGCTACAAATGTCAAATTAGTATCTAAATTTAGCTTTTTAGATTGAAGAAAGATGAGCTTGTGAAAATTGAAATCAAGAAAAAATACTGAAATAACGGTTTTCCTTGACAATTTCTTAATTTGATATAAGATTATATCAATTAAACACCTGTTTAGAAGTCTCCGTGGACTTCGAGATTGTGTATATTTAATAATTTGCATATGTCCCAAAATTATCAAAACACGTTTTTTGTGCCTCCTGTAAAATTTGCTATGTGTGGGTTACGTCCTTTTTCCTTTCCACAGTTTTCCTACGTATTTTCTAGAAAGAACGATAAGTATAATTTTAATTCAAATATTTACAAGAAGGACTGGTTGCGTAACTAGGTATATCGCCTCATTAAGAGGTACACTTAAAATAAATATTTCGCTAAAAAAACTTATCACTGTTCAAAAATTGCCGTGATGTGATTTTCAAATAAAAAATAAAAACATAGGTAGTTATGTAAAACCTCTTCATCTATTTCCCGTTGACTGGCAGTGGCGGATTATTTACATGGGAGGCCCCAGGCGCAATTAATTTTGGAGTCCTTGTTTTTCGGATATCATAAGAACGTCAGAAAATTACATGTATAATATATAAAAATCTGAACAAAAAGTATATGGGTTATATAATATCAGCCATTTTTGAGGCCTCAAAGATTCGGAGGCCCCAAACACGGTCCTTATTCGCTTATAGGGTAATCCGCCACTATTGACAGGCTGTTGAAATCAAAAGATGTCTGATTAGGGTTGCCAGGTGTCCCAGATTGGCCGGGATTGTCCCGGAATTGGAATCGCTGTCCCGTATCCCGGATGAGTACTAAATTGTCCCGGAAATTTAGAGAAAACTATTTAACGCTGGTATTTTGGGCAAATCGGTAAATTCCTGGGTTTTTGGATTCGAAAGTGAGCAAATCGGACAAATGTCCCAGATTCACTAGCAACCCTATGTCTGATACGTCTATATGGGAGATGGGTTCATAACACATCGACTTCAGGTATTGTATATTACAGGCCGAATTAATTTTGCCACAGTAAATCGGCTTAATTCTTCATAGTATTTTTTTACTGCTATAATTTGTTTCGAATTTCGAATACATAGATATGTTCATGACTTCGTTCGTCGCAGATGTTCATAAAAGGCTCGTTTAAATATTGTAAGGAATCACATCTAGATGCCGCAATACGAAAAGAATAATTAAGCACACCATTCATAGCGGAACTAATCTCGCGGGTAATAAAGCGGGTGAAATTGTCTATTCCTCCTCCGTTCCACGCCTAGAAGAGAGTGTGTGTTTTCTTCTTTTTCTTTCTTTCCGAGTGCTCAAGGATGCGTGCTTTATAAAATTAGAAAGCGGCGCATGTCAGGGTTGTTAACCCTACCGCCATTCGCCGCGGGAAATGGGGTCACGTGGCGAGTGACTCCGAGAAACGCAAGCCAGCGGTGGAGAGTCGGTGCCTAGTTGTTGCTAGCCGCTTCTTCAATCAGGAAGTAGAAAATGTGATGTACATTTTACCGCGCTTTGTCCCGATTGGATCGAGCCGTGTGCTCGCGGCTCAACCGCTGTTTTTATTGTCGCCACTTGGAGCATGGGGCAATAAAAATGGAATAAAAAATGTCTATTGTTATGCCACAGGGCTGCCAATAGAACTGTTGACAATTTACATTACGGCGATCGTATTAGAAATCGAATGCTTAACATTTATTGCAAACAAGCCGATTTCATTTAAGCAAGTTTTTCACTACGTCACTCGATATCAACTGGAATAAATGGTAATTGTGTGTTAGAGGTTAAAGCTAATCATGGATTATTTCGGCGAAAAACTTCACAAACTAAGCTAAAAACAACGCCACGATTTAAAAATTTATTGAAGCTTTGATAATCGCGTTAAAACCACACATTTACTTACAGTTTTTACCCAGTCCTCTTTTGATGCGATTTTTTTTGGACGGCACCGTTCCTTTTTCTACATGATTTACTCATTGTTACGCGATATATTAATATGAGATAAATCTGTAAGTAGTTCGAGAATGATTGATTTCTTCAGAAGCCTGTTGAAGGCCTCTCCCGAATTTTGAGTTTTTTTTTAAATACAGGGACCTCAAAAAATGGTCAGCTGGCATTAGATGGGTAACAATAAAACCATTTAAATATAATAAATCCACAAAAAAATTATGACAATATGGAAATATCACGAAATTGGAATATTACAATCTATTACAAAAGTAATACATAAATCATCAAAATAATTATATAATTAATTGCTGAAACAATTGAAAGCTATATTTACTTATATATACCGAAAAGCACCATTCCGATTCGTAAAATTTTCCATTTTGAACCTCACTGTCTAATACAGGGGTGGGGAACCTTTTCTTTCCTAAAGGCAGCATTATTTTTTCTGATTCGACATGAGACTGGAGTAAACATTGACAAGGGGAGGGATGGCGAACCTACGGCACGCGTGTCCGAGGTGGCACGTTTGAGAATTTGGATGGCACGCGAACGATTTTCAAGTTCAAAAAAAAATAATTTTAAGCTTAAAAAAATAAAATTTTGATTGAATATTCCGTTTTGTTATTTTTTTTACTGCTTGGTCACGACACACAACCGAGAAATAATATTTGAGGATTTCTGGCACGCGGACCCAAAAAGGTTCGCCATCCCTGGACTAGGGAATCGTTGGCCGGAAACAATTTTATGCCAATTTCTAAAGCCCAGAAATTTGCGGATTCCCAAAAATTACCAGCTTTTCTTTTAGGTCTTCCGGGATTTTTAAAATTCAAAATCTCAGGAATTTACGAATTTAATAAAAAATACAGAATTGACTAGAAGGCCGCAGGTTTCTCGCGCCTGGTCTAATATATTATATACCTTAATTTACTCGATATTTTGTGAAATCTGTCAACCGCTTAAATCTAAGGGCCAATAGATAAATACATATTTTGAGAATACATCAGAGTGATTATAATAGAATTGAGAAAGGTAATTCACTAATTGCATGTTATTATAATTATGAATAGAAAGTTTGGTGTTGACACACTATTTTCTTTTGTTGTTATTATAAATATGTCAACTGAAATTGTTATTTCAAAGAAATTTTAAGTCGGAAATATTTATCGTTAATGTCGATATAAATAATTAATTACTATGAAAAATATTTTTATTAAACTTTATCAGTAAGTTGTCAAAATCGTAATAAAATAAAGTTAAAACGTATACACTACTGCCATCTATTATTCGTTGTGTAAAACACATAACTGTCACTCAGAGATTTCATGAGTAATAAACTAAATGTAGAATATGGGGTAAAAATAAATTTATATTATGACTACGTTTAATGTATGTTTTCTATTGTATTTTTGTTCGTTTTCAATCAAGGCTGTAAGCACATTTAACAATAATAATCACTTTATCAATTTACCTAACAGAAAGGTATGATATTTATAAATATAAAATACAAATATTTAGTACATAGTTATTCCATATTTTTTAGTTTCCATGCAGGATACAGTGGAACCCCAAATTACACTACCCCGAATTACGCGCTAGCTTGAAATATTCGCCGCAAATCCCCCAATTGCACTGCCGCATTCCATTGCCGTTGCTACGAGACGGTCGTTTGTGCGGCGCATAAAGTAAAATGTTGGCTAGCGTCTGTGTCTTCAACACGTGCCAGGCTATACACGTATAGCCGGCGACTGTATATGTGCTGGATTTTGGCGCGCATTGCATTTTATCACTTAGTAACTAAATATTTCGTCCATATTTTTTTTTTGCAGAACTAAGGGAAAACATAGATTTGCATTTTTTGCGGAAAAAATCAAATTCCTAATTTTGTATGAGATTCACTACCCCAATTACACTACCCCGAATTACACTGTCCTGACTTTAGTGTAACTGGGGGTTTTACTGTGTTTTAATATATATTTAAACAGTAAGGTATTTGAAACGAAAATTGTTGATTTTAAACAGAAGTTTATATATGTCATTGCATTTTCACATGGCTAGAAGCAATTTACATTCGATTGAGAAGAACATCTGGGTCAATTTTATTGTTGTTTACAAAAATGTTATCAAAACATTAACTGTCTTAATAATTAAAAAATAAAGTCCAGTAAAGAGACTAGTTTTAGCGAGATTGAGCAAATAATTTAATACAATTATTTTTGACGCTTAAATAAATTTCATTTAAAAAATATATAATTATTGATGGAAAGTCTTTCATATATTTCCGTATTTATCATTTTTATCGAGAGTCCTGAAAGTTTTGAAGAAATTATAAATCAATGTCACACTGACAGATTCTTTTGGATATTATTTAACCCTTAGCACTCTTTTGATTGAAATATGTTTACACCTTAATTAGTCTTTAATTAATTTATTACCGTATAATTATAATAAAAAGCATTTTGAATGTTTCAGTATAACAAAATTTATCTTACGCACAATGCGTATTGGTAATATTTGTATGAAAAAAATTGCCAAATCTGTAATGTTGAGTCCAGCTCGACATAGAAGTTATAAGGGTTAACTTTATTTCATAATATATAAAAAGTTTCGTTAACTTAAATACCTAATATCTTTTGTACTATAGAGTGACATGAATCAACTCCTCTATCGAGGAAACCTTAATACATTGCTCGCTATATCAACTGCATGGTCTGCAACGTTTAAGATGATTTCAGGAATTGAGCGGCTTCTAGATGAATCAATTAGATCTGCAACAAGAAATGGGAAAACAAAATTATTATCAAATCGTTAAATCAAGACTATTCGATATCTGTTCGAAGGCATGGATGTTTCTGATGTCAAAAACTCCCCCCCCATCATTCCAATCCTAAAATAACAGGATGCACCCGCTTGTCCTGTCCTGTCCTATCCTTTCTATTCATACTTTTCTCTTCGAAATAGGGAGGTTGAGCGATTGAGTAACCAACAATTCTCGTAAGAAAACTCCTGTTGAGATACATTCAATAGGAGGCCATATAATCCACATTGGGAGCGGACATGGATACAAAAAACCTGTCCTAGCACTATCCTTCTATCGCTATCTTTGATAAAGAGGGGTAGAAAAACTGAGTAACAAACAGTTCTCGTTCAAGATGATTCAACATGATACCAACTAGAGAAAGAATTTTACACCATTTATTTATGGAAAAAAGTATTCTATAACTATAACCAGTTCTGTGGAGTCAGGAAAAAAGAAAACGACTCTTACTCCAACTCTGAAATAATTTTTTCAATAATTTTCGTTTAACTTACATTTGTATTTTATCACATCATTCTAGTCACTAGAATAGTACTAGTACATTTCAAAAATCAATATGATGAATAGACTTAATACCTTTAAATTATTTTTCTCTGATATTTCCGACTCCGAATCCGACTCTAGAGCCTTATTATAACTCTATCTACCAGTATTATTGAACAATGTATTAGTATATATCGTATATTTATTATTCACTCTGCAAATAATTGAACGCTTCGAAACACTTTTCTATCCTTTCCTATATGAATTTTTGAACAACTGCAGATTAATATTTGACAATAAATAGATTGATGTATAATAATTTAATTTCTAACACACTAATTATCAAATTAAAATACATTCACTAAACCATTGGGGATTGTATCACAAATAGCTGAGTAGAATTCAAAGAATAGTCGCACCTGAAATGATCCCTAATGGCTGATGATGCTCCACTTGTTTTTGGCATTTGACTTCTACGCCATCCACGCAGCAAAACTCTTTGCCTGCCGATATGCCCGTGTTGTGCCACGTCCCGTCGCAGTTCTTGGTGTAGAGATACGCTTTTTCACGATTGCAGTCTCTCTCAATTGAAGCGCATATTAGAGGACCAGCATTTGGGATGTTGTTGATAATCTGTAATGTTATAAAGACAGTATTTTTTTTTTATTTAACCTTCACTCCCAATGTGGAGTATATAGACTCCCAATAGAGGATTTAATCTCAAGTTGTTTTATGAGAAATGGTAGTTATTAAGTCAATCAACCTCCCTTCTTTGAGGATGGTTAAGTTAGAAAGATGTGATTAGAAAAGGACTAGAAGTTAACTTACCACTCGTGCTATGTCCTGCTTTTAGGATTGAATTGGTAGTAGAGTTATTAAAACATCACAAACATTAATTCCTTTGTATATTAGCGCTTTGAGTGGTGAGCTATTTTTTACTACACACAAAAATACAAAAATATTTAATTTGGATACAGATCCATCTGGGAATAATATTAATCGTAATTAAAAGAGGTAAACATTTTTTTGGAATTTTAAAATGCATAGTTTAAAGTATAAAGTAGTCTTATTCATTATTGATTTCACTAAAATGGTTAATATAATGAACTGATTACATCATCTTTGATAGCAAGTAGAAAAGCATAATAATTACCATATCCAAGCATTTATTTGTGCATATTTTATTTCCATGTAGTCCGCAGGGATACATTGAAACGTCCATCTCTTTGACAAATGCAGGGCTTCCTTTTGGCGTAGCTCGGCGATCGTGTCTTATCTGACCTTCCAAAAATATGGCGCATGTGCAAGGGTTCTGTTAAGAAAAAAGGATTTTTAAACAATATGATGAACATTGTTCATCAGAAGAGTTTGTTATAGCCAGTGCTCTAGTCGTGAACTTTGTAGAGTAAATATGGAATCATGTTGGTAGAAACGTTAGCAGAATGATTTAAAAATGTTGGTATATAATATAGTTAGGTGTGGTAAAGGTTTTGTGATAGTGTGGGTCAAAAAATACACATTCTTACAAACTCGTTTATGTAATACCCTTATATTTTTTTTATGGCGCCTTAGCGTCAAAGTTCTCTGAGTCCCCTCCTCGCTAATGTTTTGGTAGTTTGTATTCCTTTACCATCGTTGCCGACAGAAGGGCATGATCGCTACAGAGGTTAGAGATTCTTAGTGAAGCCAGTTCACGGGGATTTCATATGCATTCATTTGCAAATCACATTATATATACTCCCCCTCATAGTATATCCATACATGTACACACACATAAGCATACATACATACACACATATAATACACGAGGAAGTCAACCAAAGAGTCATTTTAATGATGCTAAGGGTTATTTTTACATGCTTTGATGTTATGGTGGGTTGTCGAGCAGAACTGCTCTCGGGCTCAAACGATTCTTAGGAATTGCCTCGTCATATTTGTGAGGAACTCCTCACTATTAATTGTGATATTCTTACCTTCAGAGATTGAAGATCTTTAAACTTGTTTTTGACAAAATTACTGCTTTTGACTATTGATTTTTGGACTATGTTTTCAAAATCGTTAAAAGCCATGACACATAAGGAAACTGTAAACACTAAAAAGATGTTTTTAATAAAATTGGTACACATTTTGAAACTACCAATGATTATAAATTAATTAAAAACAAACGTACACTATCAATCAACTTAAAAGAAATAGCAAAATCTTTAAACAATGACTTTTATAACAAAGTATTTCATAATTTCGATTATATCAGCATTATTATAAATACGTTATTTAATAAAAAACTGTTTATTTTGAGTAATAATACAGTTTTGAAGGTTATTAAAAATGCTTTATATGAAGAATTGTATTAAATTGCTGATGTTATGAAAAATTTTAGTGTTAAATATTAATATGAGTAATAAAGAAACATGTGATTTCTTATTAACTCATTCAGCAGAACATGTTAAACGTGATAGCCCAAATAATTGGATCATTAAAACACAGCTGCAGAATTTAAAAACTGTAACTCTGTTAATGATGTCATACAACTTTGAATAATTTTTTAGCTAGTTTTACAATTGAAGATACAAGTCACAAGTAAGAATATTTTTGGTATTTTTTTTTCGGATGAGTACAATTTAACTAGTGATTTGTTGAGGTGATAACTAAGGATATCATATAAAATTATTTATTACACTTGTTGTGTTACAAAATTTGACACCTGTTTCACCTTTTTTAAAGTTATCATCAGATTCAAGGTTTTTAGTGCTATCAATGTAAGAAGAAATTTGAGTATCTGCTGTAAGAAAGAGGGTCTGAATGACAAGACGTTAAAAATTGTGAGGTTATGTGAAATGTCAGATGACAGTAAAATATAAAAATGGCAAGAGTGCATGCGTGATTATTTTTAATTTTAAGATTATTATGTAGTTAATGAACACGTTTTAAGTAAGTACATACTTTAACTGCAACTGTTTTCTGAGGGATAATTAAAAAAACGATGAATTAGGGTTCCACTATATATGATGAATCGTTTACAATCAAAACCGGCTAAATCGGTTTTCATACAATTTTAAGCATGATATATATAAATATACATATAAGAAGATATGTATTTTATTTATTCTGGGAAGAGCTAAAAAAAATGGTCTTGTGTTGAATCATTTTGGGAAATCTGCAAATTCCTGGGATTTTAAAATCGACAAAATTACAAATGAAATCCCAGAATTTCAAAATCGCCGAGCAAAATTTTCTCAATCCCGAATTTACGTTGAATTTTGAATCAGGGATTGCAAAAATTGTTAATCCCGAAATCCCAGGATCACAAACAGGGTCCGGTATTGCATGTACCATGACGAATATTTTATTACTTGTTAAAATGTACAAATCTCATCAAACACAGAGATCACTTATTTGAACAAGATCACTTTTTCCTGTATTTATCGAAATTACCAAGTCATTTTACCCGGTTTTGAAAGTGACTGCTTCATCCCACCTCAAAAATACATTAAAACACAAGTCTCCACTTTCGAATAGAATAATTTATTTCATTCAAAGGTCAACACACAAATAATATTTACAAGACATACATGAAAAATATATTAGAGATTTTTTTTTATAAATTGACATTATCAATATAAAATTGAGGTACAATTCCCATGTATGCTGCCAATTATACAGATTTGCAAAAGAGTGGTACTGGTCAGTTATGCAGGCACTGGTGATCCTACTATGCTCAACTATGGTACAGTCGCACCATAGACAATAATAAACCAATGAGGTGCGTATGGAATCCTAATGTAGCTTGTCTCAACAGTTTTATTTTTTACGATAACTGCTAGTTACTTAATTGCTTAACCTCTCTTTTTTTAAGAGAGTAGGGATAGAAGCATAGAGTTGAGACAGGACTAGGTGTTAGCTTATTGTTCCTGCTACAACCTGTTTGAAGGATCAGATGAATGGTTAGTATTAGACATACCAGATATTCATAAATCAATTTATGAAGCTGTCCACTGCGATAAATACCAGTAGAACAATACATTGTGTCATTCTTTGTTTACAGAGGCTTGGGCACCCTTAGTTAGTGTCAAGATTCTAATAAATTTGAGAGTAGGCCTGCAGGCGATTTGAATTCTTATCGACAACACTCAGGATCTAAATCGAAAAGTGTTGATCACTTGACTGCAGGACCAACGAAGAATTGTACCACATTAAAAATAATTGAGTCGGTGCAGATTCAACATGGCCACCTTAATTTAATTTTTAAACAAGAAAATTCCTACTAACCATTTAAACAATGATACGCCCGTGAAAACTCAGGGGTTAACAAAGCGGAGTTGATGTTGTACAAAATTATTTTAGTTGATAGCACATTCTATTATCAACTAATTAATTTCAACGATAAAAACTTTTGTTACTGTCTCATAGATGGCCATGTTCAACATGCAGTGACTCGCATAAATTACAATAATAGCAGCTAATTAAAAATTACAAAATTTAAATTTTACAAAAATATCACATCAAAAAGAATCAGTAGCTAAATGCCAAAATTCATCGCGTAACCAACATAGAAAAGAATGTTGCCATAAAAATGAGTCTTAATTTTACAATAAGTTAGTTATTATTGAATAAATTTTTGTCTATGACATTTTTTGACATAAAAATAAGGATTTCATATTTCAAGGCAGTGGCCACATTTTATTATTGTACAGTAATGGACTATATTATATATATATTTAAAATTAATAATTATTTGTATTATTTTCATTTGTAGGTTTAGGCAAGAACGTAATTGAAAACATGGGCGAGATACTTCTTCGTTGACACAAAAGCGCAGGAGTCTATGAGAGGCGAAGGATTTTTATTTGTGCTGATTTATTCCGTTTGTAATTTGCAGTTTGATCTAGTTTTTCTCTGTATTTAAGTAGAAATCATGATCTTCCAATTATTCAAGGTGTGTTTTAGTGCTTTCAGTCTGAATCTCTCCGGTAGTTTCAATCTGAGAACAGATTAGACAGTAAGTTTTTAGGTAAGCAGTCATGGAGAGACCTTTGAGCTGTATAATTAGCTTTATCTATAATTTGCAATTATTAATTTAATTAGGTATTAGCGAGATAAATTGTCTCTGGCGTGTTGAGCACGGAAAATTTGACGAGATATCTTGTCTGTGGCAGTCATCCAGTTAGTAAATTAAATTGTTTAAAAAGGTTTTATTCGTTAAGACTTGACTTTAGAACTGTTACCAAGTTCTCTGTCGCCGATGTGTCATTTGCAATTAATTTTTGTAGCCTAACCAATTCACTGAAAAAGAAAATAAGATTGTCGAGTCTTGCCTATGTCTTCAATTGCATAATAACATTGAAAATGTTGATTAAAACAAACCAATGGCATATTATGGTACATCCACAATCTACAATGTATATAATAATATTTCATATGATTTTTTTTATATTCACAACTAAGGAATGACCAAAAATTTATGAGCATTACATATTTTGTATAATAAGGTAAAAAATAGCAAAAAGTACATTGAATTTTGTCGTTTATTTTTGACCAAACAGTGCCTCGAAGTTTCTCCGTCACCGCCGACGTCTTTGCTTCTTCCCAAGTCATCCCAGCTTCTCGTTACTCTGTGGAATACATCCCATGAATGAATCGGTGGTTTTTCAGAGAGATGAAATCCTTCCGGTTGAAATAAGAGAGAGGCAGGTTTCAGGCTCCTTCATGTCTTAACGAAATCCATCGTAATTTATTTGATTCGGGAGTACCGGGAGCTGGTTAGTTTGCCTAAGTCAAACAACCATATAACTAGCATTCGCCACAAGAATCTATCTTTTTTAGAAACACAGTATTTGGTCATCTGTGTTTTCGTAAGGTGCCATGACTTCCAACAGTAAGATAACACCGCCAGAATACATGCATTGAAAAGTGACACATTGTTCCGATTGCTATTTTTTAGATTATTATAACAGAGTTCTACCAAGTAAATTGCCGATTAAAACAATAGCATACTTCGTTTTACAATAATTTTTCACGATTACCAAATGCAAGAATGGAATAATTAAAGATTAAAAACATTATATGAAAATCTACACTTCTTATACATAATTATATTATTATTAATTATAAAAAAATGGACGTTCAAAAAGTTTAATTTTTTTTTCTCCATACATTATTATTTATAAAATGCAGATGAAAACTACCAGCTTGCATAGACAAGTTTAATTCTATACAAAATCAGCAAATGCAAATTATTTTTGTCTATGATTGGTGTTTTAGGGTTGCCACACTCGGTTCAATTTACTATGGTTAATAATTTTTAATACACATGCTCTCTCACGCCTCACAAAGCTGAACATGGATACATACATACAAAGCATACCTTTGCTGCATAAGTCTGCCGAACTACCCATTTTTTTTTCAATAAATTTTAAACAATAACAATCAGTCCTTACAAGGTTACTTCAATTTGTGAGAAAGAGAAAGCATGTATGATTAAAAAATATTAAACCAAGAAAGTGGACTATTTATTATTGCTTTCACAAAAATGTGTTGTATAACTTTATATATATTATTATATAATATAAAGTTTCAAATGGTAATTTGTGTTGTGCAAACACAAAACTAAGTTGTGTAATCTGTTGCACAACAATGTATCATACCTAAATGGTAATAAATAAGAAATGATTTTTTTAAAAACAGTCCATAAAAATGACATCACACAATTTTGAGTATTTTTTAAGCCCCCCCCCTTTGTCACATTACGTCACAAAATCAATTAATATTCTTTAACTTAAATGATTTAATTAAAATAAATAAATCATCGTTACGCTTTCGAAATCCGTTACGTGCATATTTTCAAGATATTGGATTGTTGCATTAAATTTTTTTTAATAATTCACCGCACATTAAGAAAAAAATGTTTATGATATAAGGCATTCTAGAATTGCTTTACAAGTATGATGATTTTGTCGAGGACATTGTAATTCGTACTGTTTTAAAACCATAGCAATGTTTTGAAAAAAAAAAGACAGCAGATAGTGAAAGCGCAAAGACAAAATGTATTAATTTTACATTTTGTATAAAGATCAGAAGAGGATTCATTCATCATGAGCATTTATCAATTGATAATACTCATGATGAGCAAAACTTGTATAATTAATACCAAAAACAATTTGTTTATTTATTTGAATATTATATAATGCATTTCTACCAAGAAAGAAATGACAGTTACCAAATTTAAAGTGATTGATGAGATAATGAAAAATGAGTAAACATTTTATTGGTTTTGTGACGTTATTTAAGACTAACCCTCCCCCTTCTTATGGCGTGATGTCATATATGGACGTCCCTTTACATACACAGACATATCACTCAAATGCTAGCTTTGAAAACTTAAGTAGTTTTATTTATATATTAGATTCATATAATTTATTCTAAAACAATGTCACATATTCACCACTAATAAGCAATAGCAAAAAAATAAATAGCATGTGAATTATTCCTTGAAACGTTTCCTCTCTCCTACATTGTGGATGAAAAACAAGGGAACAGAAGAATCACGGCACCTGACAAAGATTACGTACATTCCGCCATCGAACATTATACCATTCCAAATTTTTTATAGAGAATAAACAGTACTGTAGATTTGACCAATTTTCATTGACAATATTTATTATTAGTGCTGTAGATGTGACATTACTTTAGAATATGAAGGTTTAATTAATTTTTAAACATGTCCTAACTTAGGTAAGTTATATAGGCGTAGGTATATTTTTAAGAATATAAAAACTACTATAGTTAAATATATATTATATATATATATAAGTAATAATTATTTTATGTCTCGCAATCGGCTGAATCATCCAACGAAGGCTGTCTTTAAATTTACGACTATATATTTTGTACCAACATCTTTGCACTATTTCAAATATGAGAAAAACAATATACAATATCAGGCAATTAGGAAATTCGCCAAAGCTTGCTGTGTAAGTGATTAAAAAAACATTAATAATATGATAGGATGATAAAACAACAGATTATCAACAATATATGTTTACAACCTTCCCCGAGGGGTTTGTAATAACTCCGTTTATTCGAAAAATATTGTACTTGTGAAGCTGGTTCTTTCATCAAATAATTACTTAAACCTTTGCTAGCATTAGTACATATCAATGGCTTAGTTCCACAGTGGTACAGTAGAAATTGTTAGTTTTGAGATATGACTGACTAAAGTTTTGACACATCTAAGCTGAGTTGTAAAAAAATGATAATTAATATAAGTTTCATCATTTAGTCATCTGTCTCAATTCAATTCAAATTTATTGAAACGTTGACAAAACCATATTTCAAGTTGTAAAATGATATTTCGAGTTGTATTTATGTGGAACTGAGAGAAAACTAGTATTTGTTTCTTATTGTACTTTAGTAGAGATATAGAAGAGAGGTATTTGAATAAATGGGTGATATTAATCAAAACAAATTTTTGACTTATCATTCTACGGAACTAGGACATTGAATATTTGGATCATGTTTTTAAGACTTTGAATCATCACATAGCATTTCAAAAAACGTTAAAATAAGACTAATTGAGAAGCCATATGAGAATTAGATACGATTCAGTTAACTTTATCATTTGTTCTTATTGATTCATTAAAAAAACATAATAATAAACACATCATTCCAGGAGGAATTCTTTCGATTCAATTAATATTTGAATGAAATTGCACAAGTCATTATTTTATAGATTGATTTTTTACGACGTTGAAAATATGATTTAATGATTGTAATATTTCTGGACAGGTGATCTAGAAACTTTCATATTTTCAATGGATTTGTAGGTAACTTTGTGGAAGTAAATTTATAATATTTTGTTCTAGAAACTTTCATTCACTATAAAACTAAATACATTCGCGAGTTGTATGTTCATATATGCAAAAATTGCAACCTCTGCAGCTAGTGAACAAATGAAAGATAGATAAATTGGTTATGTTCAATAGCTCCCAAAATTCCCATAAATCTGATTATTTAGCACGTTTAAAAGAATTCATGTTTAACTAGATTTGTAATATTTCGCTGCAGGCAGACTAGAAAATGGACACTGCCAAAAAACGCTGAAAGGCTTTTCAATGAGGAGTTGTTGAATCATTCAGTATTTCTTCCGTGAATGAAGACACCACAATTATAATTATTAACCTGATTATGCAGCAATATTTTATATTATACATACATTTATTTCTAAGCAGACACAGGTATATCCTCGCCATAAAAGAGAAAGTGAGATAATTGGAAAATATTCCTAACAAAACATTCCTTTACCCACAAAAATATTAAAAAAAAACTAATTAAATCTTTTTAATGCAATTTGATGGGTATCAAATGGAGTTCAAACAATTATCTTGAACATTTTGCTATTTTTTATACTTCCTCCTGTATGACAATGATAATATTTATATATATGAATGCATGAATATATTGACAAGTCAAGATACATTAATTAATTTGGTTTTATTCACTCTTTTGTACAAAATCTAAGATTATTCAAATGATTGCATCTAAAATAATAAGAAAGTGTTTGATATTTCAATATATTCAATTATTTGAAGAGTGAATAATTAACATGGGTCACGTTGCAAACTATTTGCACATATTGTTGATTTGTTGCAAGAATTTTGGTCAAACTGAGTTTTTCTCATTTTGCATAAACTCACAAAGTCATTTGGTGTCTGACATCAACATAATATTTTGTCCAATAACATACCTTTAAAATTATTATGTTGTATTTCTTGTACATATCGGAAAGAAAGATATAGTTAGCAAGCTTATGCCATTCTTGTGAAATAAATTTGAATGACTTCTTGCATCAAGCAATATGTATTATGTTGAGTTGTCAATACATTCACGCGATATACGGATATAGTATGATACGCAAAATAATTAAAATAAATAAGTAAATTGAACTTAACTTATACATAATAATAAAAATAAACATTTTTTGAATGAACCAAATGAATATAATCATTATTGTTCTGGCAAAAAACATTAAGTTGTTTATATTACTTTTCGACTAGTTTATCGATTGTCTTGTTTGAATACCGTAAAAATAATAACGGATGAGAAACAAATGGGTGTGAATGTAGTAACAAGTTTGTTTTTTAACTTTTTTTCAATAGTGTATTTAGGTGATTATTTTGTCTCACTTTTAGTGATTCATATTAACCCTTTGATGAGTATCAACGTACATGTACGTTGGAGTAGCTTGTCATCTATTATCTATTGCCATTCTCATATTTTTTATTGAATTTTTGTTATTTCTTCAGATATGGATACTAGACACATCCACCAGTGACTTTTGGCCACCACATTATTTTTATTTCGTATAGCAAATGAAGAAAATGTTTTTTAAAAAATGGTAACATTTGTAAACAGATCGGTAGCCATATAATATTGAGCGTAAAATTCTATTTGGGATCAATACTTTCTGGAATCGACGTCTGTAGAGCGGCACATGTAGACAGATGCAAAAAAGCAAAGTAATAGCTTATAGAAAAATATTCAAAAGTAATAATGAACTAGTTTACTTTACATTTTCAACTATGAGTTTTATAATTTAAAAAAAAATATTTACTTCTTGAAACAATAACTAATATTCTTCCCAGATTGGTCTGTATCAAAAAAAAAGGTTTTTATATTTTTGTGTGTGCCAATTCTACAAATAATCAAAATATAAAAAAAGACCTTTAAAAGAACTTTAGTAAAAATTAACTCACCACTCAAAGGGTTAATATACTGGATTTCAGACTGACTGAATAAGTGTATTTGAAGAATTTAAATTTCAGTAAATTTATGTGTTTAGTTTGTAAGGAATATATATTTTCATTAGGAATAACCCAAAAACCAACATCAAACATTCACCAAAACATGGACTATACACATATAAAAGAAGTGGAAACCACAAAGGAAGTGTGCATAATGGAAGATTATGTTGTTATAACCGGAAGCACACTTTGATTAATTGCATTGGATACAGATCTGGGTACAGGTCTTTTATAAGAGTGTGACTTATGTCATTGTACACAAATGTGGTATGAGCAGACCATAGACAATAATGTAATATATTTGTAAACAAGTACAATGAAGTTGGCTCTCTTTATAGTATTTATTAATATTTAATAAGAAAATATTGGCTCAACTAAATATGATATATCATAATATAAAGTCGCAGGTTTGCCACACTTGGTCTAGGCCAGTGGAGGGGAACCTGCCGCCTTTTGCCTACTCTGACGATGGCGTTTTGAGATGAAAAGTTTCTCCACTCCTGGTCTAGGCTCTCGTGAGACAACACGCGATCGAGCCAGATTCAAAACCAGGTTTTAATACAAACGTAGCATACTTGCACCCGACTCTATGGTTTCCCTCTTCAATATTGTGCAGTGTCTATGAGAAGAATTTATATCATAAAAATAAATAGGGTAACAATAATCACATTTTGATAAGATTGAAAAAAATCATGATAACTATTAATATTGAGGTTCTTATTCCCGAGATGACGCCATATATTTTAAATCTGAATTTTAACAAAGTCATTTAAAATCAACCCGAGGAGAATGGACATCGCAAACAGGACTGAAATTTTCTGAAAGATATCTCACTTTGTGAATATGGCTTTCAATAAGAACAAACATTTTTGCCCAACAATACTTCTTGGTAAATCTTTTTTTGAGTTGTTCTATTAGGGTGAAATAGCACAGGCGGTATTTTTCTGCTGACGATGAACCGCAATTTTGTATGCAAAACTCATATTGGGCGCACACACAGTAGTATACTGCTGGTACTGCTGAGTTGTGGCAGTTGATATACTGTGTCAAACATACACAGCCAGCACAGGTTGCCAACAACCTCTCTCTGCTTACCCCATTTATCCTACTTTTCGAAAAAAATCATCAAATAAAAATGTTTACGTTCTAAAAAAATAGTAAAAAAATCTTCCTTCTTTTAGCTGCATAAATAGTGAGATATTTTTATTATTATTTTTTGTATTTTAACATATTTGCTGCCAAGTAGGTGAGCAGCTGTGATCGAATACTTGTTTGCTGCAGCAGCCTGTGTATTTCCACTCTTAACCCTTTTGATGTAGTAAAGAAATAGCGTTTTATTGATTCTGCTCATGTTAACATGTGTATCGCGTTAAAAGGATAAAGTTAAAAGTATGTGGGTGCAGACAACACAGAACTCAGCGCTGAATTTGCATAATACAGAATATATTATGCAAAAAAAAAACATAGACAAAAAGAACATATCCAAGTCTGCACAAGTTGTACAGCTGTCTGTGTTGGCTTTACAACAAACAAATGTCTGCAATGCCTGCATCTGCATTGTAGCATACGCTTTTGTCTGTGCCTGAGCATACACTTCGGAAAAACAACCAGACCACCTTCATTTTTAATATAATGTTGCAACATATTCCTACAACAATGCAACAGTAGGACAATCTGAAAATCGTTGTTTCGAGGTTATGACAGTTTTATGATTGACAAAATCTAATACATTTTTTATTAGATACAGTTTTAGAAGGGTACAGTTAATTTCTGACTGATATTTTGTTATAAGTATACAAAGAGATTATTTGTCTGGTGTAACCGAGTTGATGCATTTATTGTAATATAACAGTTTGCCAAAAAAAGCATTAATTTTTATAGGCAGTTATTATAAATATCGGCTTAAAGGCATTCGATTGTTCCTGTCTATTAATTTTAAACTCTTATTTGTGTCAGATCAGCATTGATGCATCTACATTTAGATTATGTAACATAACATAGGCTTTATCCTAAAAGCAGAAAATTTTCATTTGCTGTTCACTCAGAACAATATGTCGTGCTACACTATATGACAAAAAGAAGATATTGTATCAATCAAATTAAAACAATATTGTATCTTGTGTTCAGGGCAGGCGCTAGACATTTGGCCACCCCTTGCATCAATAGTAAGTTGATATTTTTCCGAGTGTCACTGTTAGATGATATTCGTGTTAAGTCATATTTTGAAATTACGGAATATCCTACTTTTGATTGATCTATACATCAAATTCTGGGGCTGGTGGAGCCAAGCTCCAATTTCCTACTATTGAATTTGATTTTTTATATTATATTGTCTAAAATGACATTTTTAGCTCGAAACATGTTTTTTATCGATTGTCTTACTGTTGCATTGATGTAATGATATGTAGCTGTTATAAGGTTGGTACACAGTATAACGCAGTACTTTTTAATAGCAGCTATTTTGCAACTGAATCACTGATAGAGTCGAACGTACATTCAATTAAAATAACAACTTCCGAAGTACGTAATAGGATAAAGAAACATTTTAACACCTTTTCAAACAATAACAGAAATCTATTTAAAAATAAATCGTCACTGTTAACACAGCATAAGTAAAAAATCAACAATAATTTATCACGACTACAATAAATAAAACGTAAACACTAATAATAATAAGACTTGCTTAAAATTAAATATTTCGATTCCTACAAGAGCACAGCGCGGCAAAATAATAAATACAACTAATCATTTTTAGCCAGCATCAACTTGGCCTCGCCTTCGAAGACGATCTTCTTTTCCTCCTCGACTTCACAGTAAAACTTCACTCTGATAATCTTCCTGACGTCAACCAACTCCACGCTGATTGTCAGCTTCTCGCCGACGAAGCACTTGTTCGGAAACTTCATCGTCTGCGATACGACGACGGTTCCGGGACCCGGCAAGTGCGTCCCGATCAATCCGGCGACGAGACCGTTGAGAAGGGCGCCGTGGACGATTGGTCTTTTACTCGTGCCATTTGCGGTCTTGTGTAATGAGTTGTGATCGTTTGTAAGGTTAGAAAATGCATCCAAATCTTTCTGCGTGAGTGTTTTTTGAATTCGTATTTTATCACCGGCTCGAAATGGCGTGCTCGTAAATGACGTTGTGTGTATCTTACATATCTTCTGATAATTCTTATTACTCACAATAAAGTACGGGAATCTATTTGACAGCATATTGACGAATATACTATATGAGAATGGACAATATTTTACAATTACACAAATTGTACTGAGCTGCCAATTTATCTACGTAGCTTTCGTTGCCTGTTAATAAATAGCAAGGAAAGTCCTTCTTAAATAATGATTATTAAATAAGCACGTCTTAAATCACTCAAGTGGAGTTTCTGTTGATTGTACAGAATTTTTGTTAAGATCTTCAATAAATATCGCAGCTAGATTGCTGATACGTATGTTGGGAGAATTCTTCAGTGATAGAATCGATTGTAGAAGTTCTCTGCTGGAGTAAGATGAGTTTACATTGTATTTAGCGAGGTATATGAGGCTTGTGATAGAGTTCAGAACGGTTTCTTCGTGGTCTGAGGAAGCCAGCCGGACCAACGAGTCAATTCCATTGTACTTAATAATGTACTTGGCGTTGATCGGATCTGGAAAAAAAGTGTTTTAAGGTTGGTATCTGTTGATTTATCATTTTAACATGGCCGGTGGCGGAAGTTGGAACTAAAATAGTCAATCTTAGTCTTGTAACTGTAAGATCGCCGGCGTCATGAAAGTTGTCATTATTGGTAATACTGAGAAAATAAATATGATAGACAAAGTCGAGGGTGTCAATAACTATCAGTGGGAATGTGCAGGGGTCTATTTTTCAAGTTTGATACTTCTTTGAAGATCCCGGCAAATCCCAAAAAAGAATTGATAATTCCAATAAATAATGATGCAAATCAAATGAGGGCCATGTCAGTTAGTATGACAATATTACTCCCTTGACACTAGCGCCCTCTCTAAACAGACAACTTGTAATGGTCAATATAGATACTAGTGGTGACCAAGACGTCGACCGCAAAGCCGTTCCATCACCGGTCACTCACCTGATGCTTGAATTGAATGTGCATTTTATTAGTTATCAATATTGTTTCCCTTTCATACTTCACTTACTTACTTCAAAAAGAAGAATTATTATGATTAATATCATTTGATCTTTCTCTATTACCTAAGCACAGATTACAGATACCGCTGCAGGCAAAATGGGCCAAGATCTGGTCGGAAGATGTCAACTGATTCAGCAGAACTTCTATTGCACCCACTTCTCTGATGAACTCATAATTCACTGGGTCGTATGAAAAATTTGCTAAGTTTGCTAGAACTTGATATTTTGAATCTGAAATATAAAAAAAGACATAAGGTTTATTTATATGTGTGAACAGTGGACGCATGGAAGATCTTGTCTATTGCTACAGGCTTAAAACGGGAAATAAATTATTACTTGTGTACTAGGAGTTAAGGGAGCGGATTAACCAGCTCCTTATCATGTCCAAAATAAAAAAAAGTGACAATAGACCTGGCTTGGACATGAACCACGGATGCCACAAAGTAGCCTGAATCCCACCTGTCTCTTTTTCCCACCATGTGGATTAAGTCGTCCCAGAAGGCTGTTGATGGATGACTTATCCTCTGAGTAGGGAACGGATATGGTAAAAAAAAAAGACAGGGCTATGGAACCAAGAGTCGTGGAATTAGGTGTTTCTCCAGAGTTGGTGGCGGAAAAATCTTATGACTTCGATCCGTTTTTGAAAAATTATTAGTCTATTCATCATATTAATTGGCGACGACTATGTACTTGAATTATTCTAGTAACTAGAATGATTTGATGGCATACACATTTGCAAGTTAAACTAAAATAAATGATTGAAAAAATCGATTAGAAGTTGTATTCGGTTTTCAATTTAAAATCAGAGTCGATGTTTTTTTTTACCCGATTTCACAGCCCTGGAGAAGACATGCTGCTATATTAACAACTATAATTATTTATATTTATATATTTTATATCTAGGTTACTCACTGCAAATTACCACCAATATAATATAAATTTAAATTCACTGTGACAAATGGGCTAGTAATTAACCATTAAAACAAAATTTTAATTCACGTTTCCCATCTATGCTTTCAATCAATTGTCTACATGAGGGACATTTGTATAACTGTTCATAATTTGAAAGCACAATTCAAAGCAGTTACTATGAAACGTTTAAATTCTAAATTATCCTTGTATTTTCTTTACGGATACCAATATATTAACTGATATTCTCATTTAGATAATACACTATGGAAGGTTTTTGTTTGTTTAAATATTAATGTAATCTATTGTAATAAGTAATGGCTTTGAAGGGCGTACATACACGACATCTGAGATGAATAAATGGGATTTACAAACTGACGTAATTTTCGATTAGTCATGAATTTATACCCCTAACGAGTTTGGGTATTACCATTACCCATACCCTTAAGTTGTATTTAAACCTTTTATAATCTATCAGCTGCATATTTTGTGACTACATGGTTATTTTCATTCATTTAGAAGTCAGAATTATTCCATATAAAAACGGGGTCGAAATATTCAATATTCAAAACCCAGACAGCGTTCGTAATTTGAAAATTTCTCATAATGCTCGATAAATTTTGAATAAGGAATTTGCATGAATGTTATGCAGAGTTTGCAAACATTTACATAATACGACTAGAAATCACAAACGATTAACTATTTTGCACAAGGGGAAAATATTCTAACCTTCGTGACAGAGTAATAAAAATATTTTCGAACACTAACCTAGAGATTTTGTCTGCAGGAATTCGTCGACAAGTTGACTTAAGAACTGCTTTCTGTCAACGTCGTTGTCAGGGGTTCTCTTCGATAGCTGCTCTCTCGTGCTAAACATTGAAATTGTCAGCCCCTAAAAAGTAAACAATAAAATAATACGAAGACGTCAAATCACTTCGCCATATTTCCGTAAACACCTTCGAAGAGTTGCCAGTTTCTTAAATTATGTAACCAGAAAATAATTCGACTTTCCAAAAGAGATTTATGTATTTTGAGACAGTCAAGTATTAAAAAATGATTATACATAATATTATTTTGAAAATTTTAACAAATAAATCTTATAAATTCTGTATCCCAACGCTTAAAAACAAAATTTGATTTAATATGTAATTAATTGAAAATTTATTATTATTCAAAAGAGACAAGGAGCTACTTTAAATTGTATAGAAATAATTTAAAAGGTTTTTTTGATTTGCATTTGAAAATTCATCGTCAAAAACCTAAGCTAGAAAAACAATTTATTAAACTTAATAAATATGAGAACACCGTCTCAATATTTACTTTCTCATGGCTTTCAGTTAGCTGCAGCACTTTATGATGATCAATTGATCAATTGATCAGCACCAGACGATCAATTTTATCCTATGAGTATCCAGTGGCGGTTCCTGACCTAAAATCTTGGGTGGGCTAGAGAAAAGCATAGCATTGTATGTTTCCGCTTCACCTTATACATTAATCTACAAGCAAATTAACAAATACTACGACACTACTGCAATGCATAAATTATTATATAATAAAATCAATGCTAATGTAACTAAGAAATAATAGAATACGGAATCCTTAAATTCGTCTCTTTCAAGGTGAAATAACATGTACCTACTAAAAGCAATACAGAACTGTCACTTGCTGTCACTGAAAGTCAATACCTGTCACTTTCATACAATACAACGATATTGGTATTAATGTTTCAATGCATAAGTATGCGTAATAGGCAGATTCAATTTAGCCCCCAACGAACGACAGAAGCTTAATAATTTGACAACACCGTCGTGTGAGTTTGATGACGTTTCCGTACATACAAATACAAAAAAATCTAATCGTGCTTGATTGCGCCCCAGTGTAAAAAAATATTGTCTGTGGTTACGGGTTAGACATCTGTAGCCCCTGAGTGGTGCTGCCAGACTGACGTGACGTTGCCTGTTCTCTATGAAGTATTTATAGGGTTATTGTTTTTTTTATGCCGGCTCAGTTTATAATTGTAATACAAAACACAATCGAGAATATGATTGTAGGTAGAAGTAACATTGTCTTATATTGACAGAGAAAAATTAAAACAAAGATATTATATTCATTTGGGAAAGGTTAGTTACGCTTATAAATGTATTTATTTTGTTCAGCGGCCGAATTGCCCACCTAGCCCAGTACCTAGAACCGCCACTGTGAGTATCCTACAATGTGCATAATTGCCGAAATACGCAACCCCAAAGCTAGTTACGCCACTTGCTGTGTCAAAAACAAAATCAGCAGTCAATAAATATTAATGCAGACAACACTGACAGAATGTATTCCGTCATTTGACCAGAAACAATACTCATTTGACTAGTTGTCAGTTTTCAAGTGAATGATGGATAAGGTTAAGTTGAAAACATTTAATAAATGAGATAATATTCATAAATATTTCATAATTAAAAAAATCATAAAAGTGCAACGACTCGTAAAGTACAACTAACGTTTCCGTAATGGATTCACCGAATCCTCAAAACGACAATGTAAGTATGTCAGACGGTCGATGGACTGTATTTGTATTACAGATATTTGTTTATTCCCTAAGTCATCATTGGCAATAATTTTGTGATTTTGCACTCAATCTCTGTGATTTTTTTGTAGTTCAGTTATTGTACATTTTTGGTGTGCAATATTAAACTTTGAATGTGTAAAAAAGGAGATTATTGAATTGTTATTATTTTTGCGATTCTTTCGTAGCTGGGGTCGGGTACTCCGAAAAAAAGCCCGTTCGACGAACTGTCTCGAGATGAACTCATCAAGAAGTGTAAAGGATTGCTGATAATTGCACAAAAATCAAAAAAAGCTAAAACAGGTAAGAGTTTTATGTTGAATGGGACACTTTACTGATAAAAAAGGACCATTATCACAATGGCGTAGCAAGGGAGGGGCGAACTACCCCGGGCGGCATTTTCAAAAATAAATACAATATTTTTCGTGAAATATATTTTTATACATAAAAAAATTAAGCCACTTCTAGTAAAAACTCCCAGTGCATATATAGAAAATAGTAGAAGTGATTTAAAACCTAAATAGAGGAAATATTGGGAGCGGTAGGACCCCTTCCTACACCACTGCATTATCATCGGTAAATATGTTTTTGTCGGGTCTTTTGGCACAGCGGTTAGCGATGTAAGCTTCTGTGCCGGATCTCACGGGCTCGAGTCCCAGTTCGAACAGCATTTTTTTGATTGATTTATTGATTTCTGTTCACCCTTTCTGGTCCTTTAATAAATGGACTTAGCGAGAGCGTTTAGCTAACCACTAGTCCTGTCCTAGTCTTATTCTTCTATCTTTACTATCTTTGAAAAAGAGAGGTAGCTTAACAAACAGTTCTTGTTGGAAGACTACTGTTGAGTATACATATGCTCCACATTTTGAGCGGAAATGGATAAAAAAAAATGCTTTACAACAGTGTTTCTCAACCTTTTTGGGCCCGTGGCTCCTTTTGAGTATTTTTCTGTGGCCCCCATACCTGCTTTGTACTATTGTAAATTTCCCCGTGGCCCCCTAAATTGTACTGTGGGTCCCCTAAAAAAAAATTCTCTGGCCCCCTGTTAAGAAACCCTGCTTTACAACATGCTACTCTTTGTCTCCCTGAAAGTTTATTATATCCCGCATAACCAATGTAGTTCTCTGGAAACCTTAATTGTAGACAGGAGGGCTACAGGTGGTGGGGGTATCCTCTTGGCTGAGAATATAGAAATGATTTTTATTCACTCGCTTACCTGAATCACTCATCAGATTGCCTTGGCTGAATCCTATGTGTCGCGTTGAAATTGTTTTGTATTTGGCCTAGTTCACTCTCGTGACCGCATACTCGATCGGTATAAATGAGGCATCAGATAAAGTGTTTTCTTCCATTACAGATTTTTCAGCTGAATTCGAATTATTGAAAGAGAAATGCGATAGACTGGAAACGCAGAAACAATCCGACAAAGACGGGCTTAAGACCATGCAGGAGTTTGTCGATACGTTAACAGAACAAAAGTTAACTTTCGCTACCGAAATCGACACTCTAAAAAAACAAGTTACGCAGCAAAAGTCTGCGTTAGACAAAAAACAAAATGAATTAGATAAAATTGTTGGAGATAGCGAGCAGCAAATTCAAACGCTGAAGGTTTCGTTAAACTCTGCCGAAGCTAAGCTATCAACTCTGGATACGGAGAACACTTCGCTGAGCCGTTTGAATAGCCGGCTGGAGAGGGAAAATGAAGAATTGATTGGGCAGCTTGACGAGTTGGAGAAGCAGATTGCTGTGCTCAATCAGTTGGGCTTGGAGCAAAGGAATCAGCTGTTGGAGTTGGAGAAAAGTTCAGGTAAATATTTTCAAATATTAATTTTACATTTTACCAGTGGCGGCTCGTAGTTAAAATATTATATAAAGGGGGTGCTGTGGTAGATTAGAAAAACAAAAAAGTACACTTTGTTCATAATTTATTTAAACAACAAAAGTTTAAAAATGTATAAGCAGTACCTCACTTGTGAGAACCACTCGCACAATGCAAAGTTATTCTATAAGCAGACTGAAGTGCACTCTGTTCAAATGCGCAACGTTACTCCTCCGATATGTATACAGGCGAGAGTTATCATCGCGCATCGCTTCTCTGATATATTACTGTATCTCGGCGAACGTATTACGTGCTTATGTACATTGAATTAAATATAATTTTACATTTTTCCTCAATTTGCTTCGGGGTGCTACAGTTTCGCATTGTATATGAACGAGCCACCACTGCATAATATATAATATGATATATACTAATGCAATGCTTTCGTGCAAACTAATTATTAACTGGCATGGTAGTTTCACTCTCAAACTCTTTGATGTTGGCTGGTCACCTAATAGTAAATTTGTTATTAGCAACCTTTTATTTTAGTGTGAGGAATAATTATTTTTGTGTGTTCTAGCTGCAAACGTCCGGCAGGAAAACGTCTCTCAATCATTGTTGGATGTAGAAAAATTGTCTCGCGAAATCGAGAAATACAAAACAACATTGGAGACCATCGCAGGAGAGAAAGAAAACATCTCCGTTGACTTTGAAAACTTTAAACAAAGTCTCAAATCGAACACTGATGTGGCGCCGTCCGAAAATGACAACGAAATTCAAGAAATCAAGACTCAGCTTGATACTAAGACGAATGCCCTCGCGGAAGCTGAGAAAAAAATCAACGAAAATGAAGTGAAATTATCTGAGACAGTGAAACAGTACGAGATTGAAAAATTAAAGAAAGAAAAGGTGAACACAAAGTTAAAGATATACAAAGAAAAGCTAATTAAGTGCTCATCTAGTATAACGCAATTGAAGAATTCAAAGTTTATTCTTTTAAAGACTGTGAGCGAATATTCGGAAAGTGTTCCAAAATGGCAAAGAGATATAATGAACGCTTCGAAACTTCTGAGCGAACAGCTGGTCTGTCTCGAGGCTGAAAATAAAATGCTTAAGGATAAGATGTCGCAGATTCACGATTCGGGAGAAGGCGACCGGAAAGTGGCCGAAAACAAAAGTCTCGAAATTAACATGCTGAAGAACGAAAAAGACTTGATAAACTCGCAGCTGATGAGCGCAAACGAGCGATACGATAAAACTGACAAGGAAAAGGAATACTACAGGCATGAATTGAAACATGCTAAAACTGAAAAAGATGTTTTAGTTAATAATATAATGTCGTTGGAAAGTGAAAAACTTATTCTCATAAATGAAAAGAAAACGGGTAGAGAAATGATTCAGAAGATGGAAGTTGAAAAAAATAAGATAGACGATTTGAATCGCGATCTGAATGAATCGTTAACAAAAAACGCAAAAGAAATTAAGAATCTGAAAGAAGTTATTAGCGTTTTGGAAGAAGAGAAGGAATCGTTGATGAAAGAAATCCAAGCGATGTCTTCTGATAAATCGATGACCCAACAGACTCTTATCAAGTCGTTGAACGATGAGATTATATCTCTGAAGTCTTCGTTAATGTCCGTCGAAGAGCAGAATAAATTAATCAGCGAGGCAAACGACGATCTGAAAAAGGAAGTCGAGAATCTAACAGAGTCGTTGGATCATACAAATCCGCAAATGTATTCGTTGATGGAGCATAATAATGTACTGCAGACGGACATATCGAAAATGCAAACAAAGATGACCGCATATAAGACTGAGAATAGTTCGCTCCGTTCTGATATTGAAGAATGTCGACAACGTTTGGTAGAGCTCAAAGGTGTGCAGCAGGAATACGAAGAACTCAAAGCCAAATTGACTATGTATAAAACGGAAAACGCAGAATTATTAACCGAGATGAAGGAAATAAATCACGTTTTCAAAGAAAGAGGAGAGACTATCTCGAAGCAAGATATGAAGGTTTCCGAAGCCGCTTGGAAAGTGCAAGCCTTAGATGAGGAATTGAAGAAGATTAAAGAAGAAAAGGAAACTATGTCGCAAGAGATTAAAAAGATGAAAGATTTGCTGGATGAGAAGGACAGCCGTCTAAAACTGGTTGCGTTGCAAAGCTCAGGAGAATCCGAATGGAAGATCGAAAGGGAGAATTTGGAAGCTCTTCTTAAGGAGCGAGACGGCATTATAGTTTCTCTGAACGAAGACGTTGAGAAATATAAACAGAATCAAGGAAACTATTCATACGGTATGATATTTCAATCATCAATTCTTATTGTTAATTTTCAATTCTACGTTTTAAAATTCAAAAAAAAAAAAAAATTTATTTCTTGAACCAGATTGATCCGTAACCAAAATAAATTGTTTTTATATTTTTGTGTGTAGCAATAGTAAAAATAATTAAATATACGAAAAAACCTAATTTAATAAAATATATATTTTTTGTAATATTATGTTGTATTTGCAATTAGTTGTCATGTCGAAAGTATTTTTTATAAATAATGTTAATTGTTATTGAAAAATTGTAGATGCTCCGAGTGAAAACATGTCGATGTCAACAGTCTCTCGTATGGAAGAATCGTCTCGACTTAAAGATGTGGACGAATCCTTTGAAGAAAGGTACGAATGAAAACTGTTTATAATTTTTTTTTTAAGTCCAAGCACATACACAGGTGATCAGGAGAAACTGATACAATGAATATGAATGCTAAAAATTGTAAAAACATGTTGCCACTGTTTGTATCTTCAGAAAGTTATAGTCAATAGAGAGCGATACAGATCCATGATTACTGAAATTATCGTTCCTTAATTGAAAAGCATTAATGTGGAAAACTGTGGTTTCAACAAGTCGGCACAACATGCCACACAGCTCCCGCCACAATCAATCAATTGAAGGAAACATTCAATGAGCGAATAATTTCGCGTAATGGACCAGTGAATTAACCTCCAATATGATGTGATTTATCACCTTTGGACTATTTGCTGTGGGGATATGTGAATTAGCTAGTTTACACCGATACACCAGATACGATAGACTGTTTGGAAGCCAACATTGCTCCAGCCCCAGTTGTTCCAAAAATTCGTCAAAAATTGGACTTCCAGATTGCGCTTTTTTCGAGCCAGTCGCGGCGCGGCATCCATACGCCTGAAATCATAAGTAAACACTAATTGTGTAAAATTATGTTTCCAAAAAGCGTATGCCGATTTTTGTGTGCTTTATTTAATTTTCAAGTTCTATATCTCTAAAAAAACACTTCTAATAGATAAGTAAAAAGCTTTGAAGGATAGTAAAAAATAATGTACAGCGAATCATGGAAATTGGCAAAATAGTTCAATTCATTGTCCGCTGCCAACTTTCTGCGACAAAATTTCCATAAAAAAATTGAATTGTCTGAATGCGGTTCTCTTCCATTAATCTTGTCACTAACGACCCAGGTTTCGCCTTTCGACATATTCAGGCTTTTCAAGTACACAAATGTACTTCGTTTATATACAAACATAAAATTGGATCGCTCAGTAATTGTTGTTAACGTAATCGATACGAATAGCGAATTTTTTATGTTAATGAGTTTAGGTGACTTATATGGGTAGATTTTAATTATCGGGTATCAATGAATTAAGTGGGTAGATTTTAATTATTGGGTATTTTGAATGCAGTATCGTAAATATTAATTATCCGAATAACATGCAACGGTGGATAAATATCTTTGTGGGTTTTTTTCGACTTATTATTAGAAAATTGATTGATTTCAAGTACATATTGGAGTTTATAAATAATGTTATTTAATTAAAGGGGTATAACGAAGGTGAATTTGGGAGATTGAGTTGATCATTTAAAATTGACCAACTATTAAGCTGGGCCCATATACACATAAATTTCCATAAACTGTGTTGTCCACCATTTTAAAATTAATTGCCGAGTGTGGCGTGTTTTTATAATGGAAGATAAAGGCATTATCTGCTGATAATAGTTTTACTGTGAAACTATGCTCGATTGTAACACATTTTTTAATTGTGCCCTTATTCAGTTGTTGTTTTAATTTTGTTATCGTGCATTTTTTATTTCAACAAGCGTACATGCTGTTACAATCAGTGTCGCCATATAGTTTACTTTGGATTTATCTATAGTTATATATGTCAGTACAGAGTTTGTCAAACATTTAGTCCAAAAGGGTCAAATGAGGAGCTTTGTATTATAACTGACATTCTCCAAATATCAGAACAAATAACCACTGGTGAACAATTTTTCGTAATTATTAAAAAAAAAAAAATTACCATGAATATTTATTGCAAGTGAAAAATACTACTTTCTAAAGATGCGAAATATACTATTACACTATGAAAAATATGTTGATAGCTATTTCTGATGAAGCTGTAAGCCGAAATAGATATTAACTATATATAAAATAATATTTATCGAATTAAAATACTTTCTAATTTTTTCACCTTATAAAAATCTTACTGCTATATTTATTGATATTATCAAAGACAACTGCGGTACTATTCCCGCGTGCACAACACTTGTTTTAAACGGTCTGAAATACTCAACACAATCACGTTTTTAGTATACAGATGGTCGTACACAGTCATGTGTTGAGTACTTCAGGCCTTCTAAAATAAGTGTTTGTGTTCCAGTGGCGTAACCACCATACAGCGTAGCCTATGCAATGCATAAGAGCCTTTGGGCTTAGGGAGCCCCAAATTTATATCCATATTTAAATTTTCAAAAAAAAAATACTAATAGTAATTTTTAAAAGTCCCTGCGAATCGAGTAAATGTTGAGGGCCTCTTCGCCTTTTAAACTGTTTTATGTTATTATTGTCAGCTGAAAATTCTCAGAAAAGACGTATTCTGTTTTTAATTGTCGCCGACAGCTGGGAATTTACATTAAAAATAAGGGCCCTTTGGTTAATTTTGCATCCATATGCAAAGGTTCTTACATAGATTTTATAGCTACTGGTTTACTAGTTACGCCACTGATGCTGAGATAACTAGATACATAAAGTTATAGTGTACAACTGCAATTGAAACTAAGTAAAATTTTAATTTACTATTTTTGATTTATCTGACTGTTGCTTTCAGGTATATGAAAAAAGTGTAATAAATTATTAAAGAAATAATTAGGTGTGCAAATGTTCAACTGGTTGTTATGTCTGATCATAAAATAGAAACATACTGTATTAACCAATAGATAACAGTCGTTTGCTGCTTGCCTTATGTTATTAATAAATTTTTACTCCATTTCAGATATGCGAAATTGCGTATGCTCGCTCTGAAGTTGAAGAAAAAAGTTGGCCAGCTGACAATACAGCTGAAGAGCGCGGAGGAGGAAAACTTGAAGATACTCCAGGATAAATCAGACATGGCTGCCAAATTAGAAACAGCCGGAAGCGCAGCAAAGAATGTCCTCACAATTCAAACCGAATACGACAAAATGGCGGATAAACTCGAGCAAAAAGAAGCCGAGTTCAAAACAAACGACAAGACGTGTAACGAGCTCAAAAGTGAATTGCAGAAATTGAATACGGAGCTCGAAGAAGCTAATAATAAAGTCGGTAAAGGGCAGAAGGATTTCGAGTTCGCAAAGAAAGAAAAAGAGGCCGTCGAGATGGTTGTGAAGGAGCTTCAGAAGCAGCTGAGTTCCTCGCAGAAAGGGGTTGCCTCCTTGAAGATCAATGATATTGAGATCGCAAAGCTAAAAGGTTAATAAAGTCTTATTGTTATTTTTAATGTACGAGGATTACGAGCGGAGCTTAAATCTTTTCCTGAGTCACATTTTCTTTTTATTGTGACATTGAACAATTATTGGCTTAAAACGCAATTTACCGAACAGTGTCGCTTAAATTCTTTTGCTGATTATAGATCGATATGGGAATTGAGTACACTAAAAATTATTTTATTTTCAGCTGAGTTAGCTGCCAAAGAATCTCAGTTGGCTCTGGAGGTGAGCAGCCACCAGACCAGTAAAGAAGCCCTTGAGAAGGCTCGCAGAGACGTGAAGAAGAAGAGTGTTCTCAGCAAAGAAATGGAGGACTACGAGAGGTCTATGGAGGACCTCACCAACAAAATGGAAGATAATAAAAGAAAAATTGTGCAGGTTAGGGATAAAATCTTTACTTGTCCAAACTATTTTTGTAAACCATATACTGTTCGAAACCAACGACATTGACCACAGACCCGTCAATGTATAATCGGCCCTATTAGAGGTGAAGTGGTATTTAAGAAAAAAATAGGTCAGATGTGTTGTAATATTCTACACGTCTCGTAGTATCGTAAAAGTGAAGTAACCTCAGTTAATACACATTGCAATAGTTTTATCTCCATAATATAAAAATATACCAAAGCACCAAGTAAAGATGTGATAGTACTTAAGAGTCCTAGAGAAATGTGTTACCATTTTAATAGTTGGCTCACTTCCCCTCTAATAGGTCCAATTGTACTATGTCACTTTATAATGTTATTCCTTGAACCATTTAATATGACACTAATGATTGTTTATGTTTTATAGATGGAATCTACGATCGACACCCAAGATGCCACCATCAACTCCCTTAAAACACAAATCAAAATGCTGGAAGAACAACTGCAAACCGAAGAAAGAATATCAAAAGAATCCCGAGACCTGTTAAACCACGCCACGGATTCCCTTAAAGAAAATGAAGTCGTCCTCATGTCAAAGATTGAGGTTATAGCGAGCCTTGAGAGGGCTTTGGAAGAAGCCAAGCTCGTCAGTGAGGATTTGAACCTGCAGTTAGCTGGGGCGTTGACGGATAAAGAGAAATCGTCCATGTCTGTCAGCCAAGAGAGGTCTGAGATGATAACCAAAGTAAAGAAGGCTGAGAACAGGTTCGAGGAAATCGAAGAGAGGTTACGGGTTAAGACAATCGAGTTGGACAGTATGAAGACAGAATTCAATGGGTATAAGGTGAGAATTTTTTTTATTAATTATTCAGGCCATAACTCGTAACTTGGCACTGCTATGTGCTTTCCAGTTTTTTTTTCCAATTATTTTTATCGATAGCTTAACAAATTACTTTTTATTCATTGTTGGAATGCACTGCACCAAATACTATGTTCTAAAATTTAAATATCTTCGACCGAAGATCAAAAAGAAAAGGATATATTCGGCATAAATTGAGCATAATACGAAAAACAGAAGCGGCACATTCCACTATGAATGAAGATGCGAGGATAAATAAAGTAGATTTGAAAGATCCATGACACGGATGGTCATATATTTTTTGGTCGGTCAAGTTTGTTATAAAATATGTCATTTTCTATTTTCAATATATTCATCAGTGACTTTGTATATTTATTTTGAATATAAAATTGATATTGATTACTTTGTTGTTCCACTGTGCATGGTTCACAAAATAATATTAATTTTAGTTTTATATTTTGTCATTTAACTTTTTAGCCTTTTAGCTGCCGTAGAAAAAAGTACGTAATTAGCTAGCACGCCGACTATAATTTGCAATTGTAAATTTAATTAGTTATTAACAAGTTAACTCTTGTAACTGGCGTGTTGAGTATGAAAATTTTTATGATATATCTCATCTGTGGCAGCCATCTAGTTAAATAGTACAAGTTTTATTAAAATGAATCAAATGATACTTTTTTTCTTTAAAATACACAAAATCTTAGTTTCTAGATATCCAAACAGGCCTTAAAATAATATTCAATACCATAACATGAAAAAATTTATGCCGTGGAATTTATTTCAGCGATTATAATAAAACTCATTATCTAAAAATGAGTAATGTTCTGTCTTACACCACTCTGCCTTTCAACGGTTCATAAAGATAATATCTTATTATGTACTACACTTATCTATCAGTGATTTTTGGCAACTACATTATTTATATTATTCGTTTTAAATTAATATAAAAATATTTAATTTTAGAAACCAATGTGTAGTCATATAACGTTGAGTGTATTAGAAAATTTATATTCAATTCTCTTCTTGGAACAGATGTCAAGAATACCTACTACATGGGTAATTATTAATTGCCTGGTGTCAGTGCATGTCTCCGTCCGCCACTTGATATTATTTCTATGATTGATTCCAGGTTAGGGCCCAGTCTGTTTTGCGTCAGAATCAAACTAAGGACCTCAGCTTGGAAGAAAATCTCAAAGAAGAAATGGCTGCCCTCAAAGCCGAGGTGGATTCGCTGAAAGGGGAGCTGGAATCTACTGTGTAAGTCTATTCTAGTATTCTAGAATCTTTCTCCACCTGTTGCAAATGGGATTTTTCAAAATGTGTTCTCCCTTTTGAAAAATCTTTCCATTGTTGTGAATGTGAGGTTTTTTTTTTACTCCAGCATTAACATTATCAATTAATTAATCCGTTGTGTTCTAAGAGCGTCAATTTAACAGGGGTACCACCTGCCGCCTTCTACGTTATTGACTTTAAACTCGTATAGTTTGTAATTGTTTTGATGGATAGATATATTATTTTTACCTAGTCTATACAATTTAGACATTCCATCCCAGACCCCTATTATAATCCCGATATTTATAAAAATTTAATGCCGGGAGTGATCATTAAGCTTAATTTCATATTTTAATTTGATTTTTTTCCCATTATTCCGCCATTAGAATGAATCCTGTAGATCACGGGTTCCCAATCAATGGGACGAATTTTCTGGGGGATCGCCATCTTTTTTCGATTTTGAATTTGAACAACGAAACTAAAACTACAGTCAACTAAAATTATCTAAATGCCCTTTTCAATTGCATCGGGGTCGCGGGTCACATGGCTTTTATAAAAAGGGGTCGCCACCCGAAAAAGGTTGGAAACCTATGCTGTAGATTATTCAATTCTGGAACTGCATGCTCTGTGCGTAATTTTATTACTCCATATACGTAAACAAACAAAAATACATAATTTCATCCAACACAACACATTTGTACTAATTTTACTTTTATTTTATATTATCAGGACTCGTTTCGCTCATGAAAAGCATTACCAACTGATGCTTGTCATGAGTGAAACTAGTCCTGATCATACAAAATGATAGTGGAGTTGGTACAATTGAGTGTTTTATTTTTTCAATATAATGCCTTTCCACTAAGTATTGCCAGTCGACACTTTCAAAGTGACATTTTTTTGCTAATTATCAATAAAATATTAAAATAGAAGGAGTCCAGAATATCATAAATCTACATCTCTGACTCTGCAACCGTGTCTCCTACCAATATTTGAAGTTTGTAATGTTTTCTAATATCCAGATCAGAGTTGGAGACGGCGCAGTCTGATAGGTTGAGGCTAGGTGGCCGTTGTAGCGAGCTGCAGAATTCCATCACAGTCCTTCAGAATGAACGAGAATCCATGGCGGAGAAGTACGAGGCAGCCCTGCAGAAGGAAGCTCAAGAGCAGAAGAATGTTAAACTACAGGTAGAAAATATTATTTTAGGCGTGTGTTTAGCTACTAAATTATCTAATAAATCGTCCAAATGGTCAGTAACTGATTCAGTTATTTATTTTATGGTCAGTATTTAATTTAATGCTAAATATGATTTGTAAAATGCTACTTTATTTCTAACCGATTTAATTCTCTAGGAAGCTTAACCCTTTGAGATCGATTGACGTGTTGTGCACATGTATAAAAAATCACTCCAGGGGTGGACGCGAAAACAACTGTGGAAAATGGACAGACCAAATAGTTAACCGATTTTGCTGAAGTAACTTGATTACTATAAAGCAGAGTTTCCCAAACTTTTTCTGCAATGGAACACTTTGTAATTCCGGAAATTTTAACAGAACATTTAACCTCTGCTTGTACTAAGATACTTCATGTTATCAGTAGAGATTTGCTATCACTTGCCATTCATAACAAAGTAGAAGATGCTTAAATGTGTATCAGGGCATAAAAACATTCCAGATTTTGGCGGAACACAGTGTTCCGTGGAACATAATTTGAGAAACCGTGCTTTAAAAAATAGATTCAAATTTGAGTTGTGATTATTTTTTATCAAATTTGTGACTGCGCAGACAAGTGCTCAGATCCTCAAATGAAAAAAATTATAGATAGATTTTTTAATGATTTTGCTTCATCCATTACTTACTTGTTTATCATTTTGCCAACAGATGTCTACTTTGACACAGTGCTATAAAAAACAGATAGCAGACCTCGAAGAAAGAACTTCAGAAGAGTCGTCCAAGCTAAGGAAAGAGCTGGACTTCTCCAGAGCCAGTCTAGCGAGGTCACAATCCAAAGACACCCCAACGAGCACCGACAGAAAGATGCCTTTAAAGTTTGTCGCAATCAGCAGTGTCCAGGATACGTCCCAGCTCGAGAGGCTGCCCGATGTGACGGATTCGGTCGGAGAAATCAATGTTTCCTTGCTGGAGAGAGAAGAAGGCGAGGTCAGTAATGGTTTATCATAATCAACCAATTTTTTTTATATATTTTGTTAAATCAGTATTTTTTAAAAGAGGCATTACATATCGAGGTGTTTGTATTATCATTTATAGATAATGAGAATTCACAAACACCTACGTCATAAGTCTCAAATTAATATTGAAAGATATCTAAATTTGATATTGATCTTACTGAAATAGAACCCAGACCTGTCTATTCGGTGGAACCAAGGTCTTACCAACTAGATCACAGCGGGCGAAAAAATTGCGCAAATGTAGTCAGTCACATCTGCCTATCCTTGTAAGACAGGCGATTTTATTTCTTTGCATTAGTGTATCCAATTTCTTTTGCATTAAAATGAATATGATATAGAATTGACCTATTCCAAAATATCCATTGCATGAAATACTTATACATTTTTCACGTATAACGGTAGTGCTAGAATATGAGATAGGCAAGATTCTGAGTCCCCTCGGGCACCTGCAGCCCATGTACAAACCAGGTCTATCGTCGCTTTTTATTTGGACGTAATAGCTGGCTAGTCTGTTCTCTTACCTCTGAGCTCCTTAGTTAATAATTCACATTTAATGGTTCAAAGTTCCACCTTTTTGAATATATTTATTAATTCCCAGGGTTCTGAAAGCACCCCATCACCTTCACCAACCAGTCTCACTCGAGCAGCAGGCGCAGGAAGCGCGAGGACTGCACGGGGAAGACGAGAGCCAGTTCCTCTTGCGTTGCTTCTAGAAGGCGGTGTCCAGGATGATCAACCAGCTGCATATGAAGATGGAGATGTCGAAGATAGATTAGTTGCGGCACTCAAGCAAATAGATACCCAGGAAAGACAGTAAGATATGATTTATTATCGGAGTATTTGGATTGATAAGGTTTTGTTTAAAATTTGAGTTATATGTTCAGAATACACGTATGCATGCTCTTGCATGGTGGTAACATTGGTACATGTTTTCGCTTTTACAGGTTGGCTCACATGACGGAACTGGTCGCGGAGGCTGAAAGGGAAGTGGCGAGAAGATCACAACTCGGAGAAGCCCTGAAAGAGGAAGTCAGGAGGTGTCAGCGAGCATTAGATAGAGGAATGCATCATCACAACCAAGAGTATCTTAAAAACGTCATTGTCAAGGTATTTTTTGCTAAAATTTTCCGTATATTGCATTGTCATGAAAAACGCTGATATTAAAGTATGAAGCCAGCAAAACGATGTTAAATTTCTCATTACACATTTAAATGAATCATCACCGTCCTTCCTGTGGTTCATAGGACTACAAGACCGATTCTCATTTTAAAGTTTTCTCTGACTTCGTAGTGATTTACTTCTTGTCAAAGTTTGACTATAATATTGTTAACTCTTCAGTCGCGTAATATGTACACAACACGCGATCTTTCAACTTAAAAATATTTGGCGTATTGGTATAAGCTGTAATGCCAAATATTAAAAAAAACTACTGAGAGTCTCTGACTATTTCTAAGTTGATAAAGAACATTGCTGATTGCCATCATCATGTTACTCACAGTTGAATTTTGTCTCGACAGTTTTTGACATTGGGAGCCGGAGACGAGAGGAGCAGACTGGTCCCTGTCCTCCACACCATCCTCACGCTGAGTCCCGAAGAAACGCAGCAGCTGAATGCTGTGGCCAAAGGTAAGATCTTATTTTATCTTTCTTCGTTATCATCAAATTATATCATTTCATTTTATTCTTATATTGAACCGACTTATTTCAATCTATATTTATGGTCAAAAATAGTATTAGCAAATTCTCCAAACAAATGCCGCATTGTTCTTTACATTCTTAGCCATGGTCTAAAGCAATGTTTCCCAAACTTATTTCCCCCGTGGACCCCTAAGCCCAGTATTTTATCCTTCGTGGACCCCCTCCCCCAGGATGCATAATAGTGAAGTTTTATAATTTTTTAAAATACAAATATGAACACATTGTGATAGGGTTTTTTGTATAGTGGACAATTGTAAAAAAAAATATGTTAATTTTTTATTCTTATCATTAGTGATTTTTTTAAATGAAAATGAACAAATCAAAACACAATCAAATTCTTACATAAAATAATAAAATCTGTTAATGAGAGGGATGAATCTGATGCTCCGATATCAATTGGTCAATATTTGAGTTAAAATTCGTAAGGTACAGTCGTAAATCTCCACGTTCAGTGATTTGCAACCGATTTCTTTTTTTCGTAAGAAAATTAGTAACTGCACTAAAACAAAACCTCTCTCCACGAGGTACGAAGAAGGAAATGCTATCAAAAACTTTCTTGCGATAGCCCACAATACAGGATAAGCAACAGGAATATCTTTCTGCAGCCAGAACTGCTGGTAACCCTTTCTAAACTGTACCTTAAGTTCTGATTTTGATTCCATTGATTCCGGTCCGTGGACCCCCATTTACATCTCGTGGACCCCCATTTTTTTATATTCCTGTCAGGGACCCCCTGGCAGTCCTCACGGACCCCCGGGGGTCCGTACGGACCACTTTGGGAACCTATGGTCTAAAGGTTATTATAGATTAGTACCAAATGTAAAACAGTTAAAGCCAATACTTGGCAGACAATCTCTCTGGATATTCATTTCCTACTTCTATGTTGATTGTATATAATTTATGATAAGCTATGTATGTTTCTTTGACAGGTATGGATCCAAACGCAAACCGCGGCTGGGGTAGCTACTTGCCGTGGCCCGGAAACCGATAATTCGCACCCTATCAACTAAAATATAAATTATCAATGTAGCTTTACATTACGGTGATGTATTTTGTGACGCACGGAGTGATGTTTTACATAATATTAACAAAAATCACCAACTGCCATTCGAGGGGGCGAATCGTGCCCCCGACTATACAAAGATTATGCCAACATTTTTACTTACACTCTTTGGTTAGTTGTTTTGACTCGGGGGACTCATGCTAAAGAAACTGATCAACGATTACAGCAAATAAATCTGTTAAACTTATGTAAGAAACGCTTTAATCTTTTATTTGTTTATTGATCAATTCACCCTTTTTTGAGATTTTAGATGACCCCATAGTGTTCTTCGATTCAGCTGGAAATTTATTGCATACTTTGATTCCTTGCTCATATTGGAGGAACTTATTTATGCAAAAGGGACTTAACAATGATTAGATGAATGACAAAGCTATTAATTAGGTTACATTAAAAATGATTTTATTTTTTGATCAACCGACCCCTTTTTTACAACAATAAGGGAGGGACACTATTTTGATCTAGTGGTTAAAGCTCTCAGCTTCTGTTTTGCGATCCAGCTGGATATTTTGTGAGCTACTTAGTGTCCAAGGGCAATTGGTGTATACTATGCTCAGCTGACAACTTGACCTCTTAGCTTTATTTTGTACTTGGGGTTAAGGGAATGATTTAAAAACCAGAACTAGTTAAAACATTCCACATTTAGACGAGGATATGGTGTGAGTGAAATATTATAATGATGGACTTCTCCCATTTTACTCTTCTAAACTTTATTGCTTATATTAGTACTGATGGGATTCCGCTTTTAAGGCAAGTGGGAGAAATAAGCCAAGATACTTGTTGTTAAGTTGAGTTCTTCATACATGATTCTGATTGATAACACAACATTTTAAAGGCGTAGTTAGTTTACTTTAGCGTGAATCCACCCAACGGTTCTTTATTGTTATACCGTAACAAAACAACATGGATTCAATATGGATTTTATAAAATAATAAATTTATTTTGAGGAATTGTATTTAAATTTATTGCTATATTAATTTTCATATTTCTTCTTTTTCAATGAAATGTATTATTCTACTTAGAAATCTTATCATATTGGCGCGGGAAAGTTGATCAAAGTTTTATAACCTATTGAATTTTAATCTATTCCCTACACTAGTACAACTTTACCTGATGATATTTTTTACTCAAAATAGTGAACATTTTACTTTTTGACAGGTAACATTATTCTTATTTTACGAAAAATTAATTTAAACATGGTGCTTAAATTGCTGTGAATTGACTGCATGAAAGGTTATAAAAATTGCCACATATGTTATGCATCATGAGGAAGTGTGCTGTTTGTATTGCATATGCACCTTTGCTTATGAGAGCAATCTATATGACAAAATATGAAAGTACTTTTACTTTGACGCGACAACCATATTGAATTAAACATCGAATAATATTCGACGTTCAGGTAGTCTTTTACCAAAGTAAATTATGATCAATTAACCCCCACACCCACATTTGATCATGTTTGTCTATTTTCAATTTTGTATTTCGAATGTTATTACTCTCTCTCAATTGGGATTGTGTTATGCATTAATAGTTCAATTGAAACATCATTTTAAATTCGAATTTCGTCCTCTTGCTTAGTTTTGACAGATAGATTTGGCGGGAAAACTTAAGGCAACTCTGGCTCGTTGCCACTGTAAAAAAATGTCTATTAATAAAGCTACGTCCAACTATAATATTGTGATTAGAAATTTTAAAATGTTATTGTTCTAACTAAAAGTTAACTTCTGTTAGCTTTTGCTTTACTGTCGGCAGCAGAATATAAAAGCCAAAGAATCTATTTTCTCTAATGATTCCTTAATTGCTGTTGTTATAAATTGTGAAATTAATAAGCAATATGAATCTTTTGTGGACTGACCTTTACTTATTATTTACTCTGTACAAATACATTCTTTATTATATATATGGCTATTAAATCCAAAATTTGTTTTCTAAATCTAATCCATTTATGTCATCCGCTATTGTAAAGATGGAAGAGTATGGTGTGACTATATTGACAACTTGACATAAAAAATGTTTGCAACTACAGTTGAACTTGTTTATTACGAGGAAAATGGGACCGAATCATTAAGCAATTAAGCATGTTATAAGCATTGAAGACATGAAGTATTTAGAGCGGTCACATCACGGATAGGATTTTTCACATGTAATTTCAACCATATTCGTGGATACTTTTTCAATGTTGTCGGAGAAAACACCAATCAGGTACTTAGACTACTACTATAGTACTATGGTGGCATCAGTCTAGATCAGGGTTTCTCAACTAGGAGCCCTGTGCCCCCCCAGGGTGCCAAAGGGTGTTCCTGGGAAGAGCAAAAATTATAAATTCATAAAAAAATCCTTTCAATGAAGACAAAATGGTAAGAAGGCCACAGACAAATAAGGACACTCAAAAGGGTCCACGGGCCCAAAAAGGTTGAGAATCACTGGTCTATATAACTGTCTGGTCGTGTTTTATTGCTTTGGTTCGAAAATGTTGTTTTTAAACGATCAACACATTAACAGTTTTCAGATTTTTTTGACAATATTTTTGTTTGGTATGCCCTAGAACAGTGATGGCGAACCTTTTTCGCAAGTGGGTCAAATTTGATTTAAAAATATTTAAAAAATCATGTCACGTGTCACATATAGGATCCCGGGATTGGGAGTAGCTCACCGAGGAATTTGAAATCCTCGATTTGGTATACTTTTTCTCAGATTGTCACAGAAACTAGTTTTTCATCATTTCAAAAGTTCAAATCTAAAAGTTCAAGCGGGTCAGATAATTTCTCACAAACCCGCGGGTCCCTGGTTCGCCATCACTGCCCTGGAAGTAGCTCTTTGTAAAAGTGAATAAATGTATGGAGAAAACCATAAACTAAAATGTCAACGAATGTTTCCTCATTACAATTGAGATCCCGCTATTTCCGTGATCGTAATAACCGAGTTTGACTGTAGGTTATATTTATTATTCACAATAATTGAACATGTCGAAATATCAAACATTTTTTCAACATCATTTATGAAGAGCTGATGAAATCGAGTTGTGGATTACACTATTGCATATTACAATACATTACGCTACGTCTTGCGTGGGCGAAGTCACTGCGAACGCGAATGGAACACGGCTTAAAGCGAATCAAAATGTCAAACAAACTGATCGCGGTGTGCGTTTTGTTACGTGGTCACTATAGCGACGGAGACCATGTCGCTTTGATTTCGTCCACACAAGACTTACAGTAACAGTCATTTCTACCAATCTTTTTTAAGACAGATGTGCTATTTTTTGTGTCAGTGTAACCTAGTTCTTCTGCATTGCGATAAGTTTAATATAAATTGGCCCTGATTTCTAAATATAAACAATTTTGTAATTTCATTTTTATTCATAGGGGGAGGCGGTGTTCGAATTATTATATGTTAAATTTCATGGTCCATGATTGAAGACACATTCAACATCCCCCAAGTAAAGTAATCTTTATAAAAAAACTTGCAAAAACAAACAATTAGATGTGTCTTTTTTAACATGTTTTAATGTGATTTTTATAACAGGTTTATAATCTAGATCAGTGGTGGGGAACCTTTTAATTTCTAAAGGCCACATTTATTTATCTGATTCAAAATAAGGCCGCAGTAACGAAAACGGTGACACACCCCCTTTTTTTTCGACTATCTAACATATAATGGGTTGATAACGCTCTTTTTCCAAATGCTTGCGTATAATTTTTTGATCAAGTCAAAAGGCCGAATCAGAGTAGCCAAGAGGCCGCAGGTTCCCCTCCACTGATCTAGATAAAGTACTTACCCTATGTTTTTTAAACATTATGAACCTACCAACATGAAATCATCAAAAATGTAGTTAGCTTACTTTACATAGGTTGTGTCGAAATATCTAACCAGATCAGTTATGCAGTTTGATAAAATTTTCAATGTCTCTTACCTAAAGCAATTTAATATTCTAAGTCAAAATATGAGTCGAATTATCGATATATGTATTATTTATTGCCTTCTTTGTAAAGTTTATATAAATTTTGTATGGGATATTAAATATATAATATTAAATTAGCTAGAAAATATAACTATGTATAGCTTTCTCTTTAGGAATCTATTCCTTTATCTTTTTTGTGTGTGTAAATTATATTTTTTATATTGATCCATATTTTTCATAGCTTATTAAATTTGATGTAATTTAAAAGGGACAGTTGTACACTAGGACAATGAATACTAATTATTGATCAAAATGTTGCTGTAACGGCCGATCAAAGTTGGTATTAGTTTTAAATGCTGAAAGCGTATTTGTAATGATGTCCAGCTCCCAGTTTCCCAATTCTCAAGATCCAACGCAATGCTGTTTGTTAATGTTTTACAAAGCTGTGCTCAATTTACTCCCAAACTAAAATTTTGATAACTTTGTTATTCCACACCACTTCTTGAAGGCAACAGTGAGACAAAACGAAAAATTTCCCCACTGGAAAACCTGGTTTTTAGACCATAGTGTACAACTATCCTATTTTCATTTTTAATGGAGGGTTTATACGAGTGCAGTAGGAAAGATAGTTACTGACACCAATAACTGGCCCAAGTTTTTATCATTAGATAACAATGCTTACTGTTTATTTACACAAGTCAAGTTACCCCTTCAAGTCCAGTTGACTTTTTTCTCTTATTTGAGAAGATAAACTCATCTAAAACGAGAGGTTTTCAGTATACGGATTATACACAGGATACCTATTATCAACTTGATTCAAATGACTGAGCTAGGTCACACTTTTATAATTATTTTTTTCTTGTTTTCAAGCACACTAGTGCATGATAGTCAGTCTTGTGCAGACCTGCTCAGGCCATGAATGTGAGGGGTAGACTCCTTTTTTCTGTAGTTAGCGTTGTGGAAGGCGGCCATTTAACGTTGGCTACATAAACATACTTGTTCTCTGATTTGTTCATTTGAGTTGTGAAACTGTTTAATGAAAACAAATTAATCGCGGCTATGTCCTATTTGTATCTTACGCTATTTATTTAATTTCTCACTCTTAAAACTAATGACAGAACAGTGTTAAAGTAGGAAAAGAAATGGCTTGCGGCAAATCCAATTCAAATCGTTTACTCTATACAGAGGCACAACTCAAATAAATGAATTATAAATAACGAATCGGACAGGACAAGTCATTTGTTTTCTCACTTCCTGCTATTGACAAATGAGTAATTAGAGTAGGAAAGCATGTAACTAATATATTCATAGAATGACTTGTTAAGTAAAAACCTTAAAATTTTGACTCCTGACAACATTTATTTGTACAACAAACGCAGTGTTCTGTACGTTACAGATCTATAAATCTATACAAATATATTATTTTGTAGTTCATTTTGTTTGATAATTATTTCCATGATTTGTATTAGAAGTTGTTCGTAACTGAAATTAGAAGGGGTGTGTCTGTTTGAGAGGCGTTGTCAAAAGATAGTAACTAGCAGTGCTTTTTTTTATCATGTAACGCAGTGGAGCGGTGTACCGGCACCTTTTTTCTCGAAATATTTTAATTTTTCGAATCAATGAAAGCAAAATTTTATTTTTATTTTCCTTTGAAAGCTTTTTTAAATCATGATTTCCCAAAAAGGTAATAATTGTAAAAAAGAATTATCGGAACTAAGATAAAGCCTAAAAGATTGATTTCTGTTTGAAGGCGTTGGTGTTTGTGATATCACTCCATTATCCCTTCAATCTTAAAATTAACAAGGCAAAGCGAGAGCGATTAGATAGCCCTATCTTTCTATCATTACTCTCTTTAAAAGGGTGTATTCTTGTAAACAAAACTTCTGTTGAGATACCTTCATAAGAAATCATATGTTCCACGTTGGGAACGGACATAGATTATAAAAAAATAGTAAAATGCTTGACAAAGAAGTATGTTTCGGAACCTTATTTTTTCAAAAAAAAAAGCACTAGTAATTAGCCTCAGCAACTATCTTCTCGACTGCCTTGTAAGAATGCAGCATAATAATTGATTATGAAAAAGACTGCGCCGACATGTATTTGTATACTTTGGGGCTGGAATTCCATAATAAAATGGCATTTGATGAGCTGTGATAAGAGTAAGTGTAAAAAAATTGATTATTATTGTTGTCATAACAATTGCATATACTTAAATACAAGAATATACTATTTTGTCGTATTATTTTTTAAAAATCATTATGGCTAAGCGATGGTTTACGGTGCGGTCTAGTGGTATTGTTAGCTTAAATTAATTAAATAGTGAATAAATTATTTATGCAAAAATATATTATAATAAATGCTTTTTGCAATGAATTGTATTTGCCACATTAAAGAGTTGAATAAAAAAATATTGAATTTTAAAATTGTTTTTATTTACCTGTTCGCATTACTCAACACACACACACTCTATATGTCGTGTACCAGAGACAAGTGCAGTGTTATGCTGTACATTCAGGGCTGTGGAGATGTTAAAAAATAAAATGACTCCAAGCTTTTTGGCCGTATGTAAAATACTATTTAAATTTATATATACACTATTTCCATCATGAAAAAGGAATTTGTAACAAACAACTGATTTACATCTTTCAACATGTTTCATCGGTGATGTTTGATCGTAAAGTATTTTTAATAAGTTTCATGATTGGAAATGCTCACATATTATAATAAAGGTTGACCCAAAAATAAATAACATTTTTCAAGCAAAATATTAATTAATTAAAATTAACAGTGTTGTAAAAGTGGTCGGCTGCGTGGTCGAGTGTCAACGTTGTTGATTTACAACACGGAAGTCACGGGTTTGAATCCCAGTAAGTAATTATTTTGAGAATTTACTTTTACAATTTCAAAAACTTTCAAAGTTACGTTATGAATATAATAGGGTAAAAATGGAGTTCTACCAAGTAAATGCCAAATCAATAAATAAAATTACGTTATGAAGATTAAATTATTTATTTAGTATGCGTTTAATGAAATTAAGCATTGATGACATATGTTATAATCGGCGCATACTCCAATTTTGTCACAATCATCATAACTCACAGCAGTAGGTGGGGTGGCCGGCCCACTACAAAATAAACTTTTTCTAAGCATCATAAACTGGCGTATAATCACATCGTAAGTTTTATCAAATTATTTTGAGTATCTAAGCGATTAATAACCTCAATGTGATATTAAACTTTAGGATTATCGAATTTGTAAGGTCAATACCATGTCTTTTGAAAATCATAATCAAAACTATCATTTCGCATTAAAATTGCATTTATCTACGATATAATAACAATCAAAATGGGAAAGATATTGCTAAGGGGCTTTTTAATGAGAAAAACTTTAATCAACTTACTGCAGCGGTGGGCTGCCAATATCTTAACAAGGGGCTCGGTAAATCTTATCCATTTATTTGTATCCATTTTCGCTCCCAATGTGGAGCATATGGCTTCCTAATGAACAACGCTCAATGAAAAAATGAAGGGTCTACTAAGTCTTGTTTCATAATAAAATTTAACCATCTACAGATTGCAGCTAGGTGCTGATTTGATCTAAGACGAATGATTTTCTTATCTTAACAAGGGGCTCGCCGGCCGCGCTGAAATTTAACAAGCGGCTCGCGTAAGCCCCCCCGAGCCCCCTCCAGCCCACCACTGACTTACTGTAGTAGTTTTGTAATCGATCTCTTTACGTGCGGACTGAAGAACACGTGTGAAATAGTAAGATATAGGAATCCATAAATCGATTGAGCGTAACAATGAGGAAATCACGTAAGAAAAGACCGAAGTTCGTTTTATTGAGACTTTCTCGCAATAAATTGACGGGATTTTTTATTCGCGCGTGTGGTTGTGTGGAGAAGCTGTAGAGCAGGGGTGGGGAACATTTTCTTCACTAAAGGCCGCATTCATTTTTCTGATTCGACATAAGGTCGCAGTAAACATTGACTAGGGAATCTTTGGCCGGAAACAGAAATTTACAGTCAGAATATGTCGGGAATTTACGAATTTACATAAATTTACAGAATTGGCCAGAAGGTCGCACCAGAGTAGCCAAAAGGTCGCATGCGGCCTTAAGACCGCGGTTCCCCATGCCTGCTGTAGAATATCGATTCCATAATTAATATTCAATTAATCAATATATCGCCATATTGCATTACCTACTGAATCAGATGTAAATAAGTAATACTTATAACTGTTTTTTTTTCATCGTGAAATGTGTATTTGAAAATAATACGTTAATGATTTTAAAAGCACCAAAAAGTTTATTCAGATTACCCAGATATCAGAGAATAAAATTGAAAAATCTTGAAATCAAAATACATACGATGCAACAAAATTTCTAATTGTCTGATATATAGGAAAAACGTTCTTCTTCTAAAATTCGTGCACTCGCGCTATACTGTCATCAATGTTAAAACGGAACAGGGTCAGCCCCTGGAAGACAGCGGATTCATTTCCCTTTGAACATTTTCAAATTTCGAGTCAAGCTAGAATCTAGCCATAACCACTATCTGTCAATATCGGCTAGAACAGCCATCAATAAATGCTCTCCTATTGTGTATTTAAATTTTAGTGCGTGCCAGTGAATATTTGTCGATATTTAATTACCGTGGTATTTTATTTTATGATTTTATTGATCGCCATTCCCGGGTGAAGAGCTAGCTTGACGCGCATGCCCGGAAAACTCAAAAGATTTCATCGGCCGTCGAGGGTAAGCGAAACCTTTATCGTACTTTATATCCTAAATAGGCTTTCATTTCTGATTTTCAACGCTATAAACATCATTATAATCGTTGTTTACAACCTTGTTAATTATTTATCGAGTATGTTGTGAAATATTCGCTGTTTTTGTGTATATTTCACGTGCACCGGTATACATTGCATGGAATTACGCAATTCGCCGGTTGTCTTCGTGCTTGCGGTTTTCGAAATTAAACCGTTATAAGTTTTCCTGAAAACTTTAAGACAATACGGTTCATCTTTATATCAGTAATTTAACTATTTAATTACAATAATTGTGTTTGTCTGGTAAAACTTCTGTAAGATAAAATGTGCCGCCATAGTTCGATAGTACAATGTTTAACTTCCTTCAAAAAATTATTAAGTCCAACAACATTGTTTAGCTCGATTATTTAATACAAAATAACATCGTAAATCTATGCTCAAATGTTGAAATGAGTATTTTAATTGGTTGTTTATTTTGTTTGCCAAAAACTGTATAAATTGCGAATCAATGCAAATTTTCTTAAATGATTTCCTAAACTTTTCATGTACGTACTTATTTTCAAGGTCACGCGTTCCTCTGTTCCCTTATTTAAAATTTATTCTAGTACTTTGTTCGAATTTTAAATTATCGTTTCTGTCAGATTGTTTTTGTTTTGTTTTTTATCCGATACTTAAAATGGTGGGATCTTTATATATTATCTCGTTATAAACGCATTCAATTGCACCCCAAGATGGATGCCGGCTTTGCGGGATAATATTTGCAATGCAAGACGACGCGAAGTTTCCGCTATAATTAGATCGGCGACAGTTGCATATTTGTGAGATGGCGGTGGCACGTCTTGTTGTTTTATTTTTCCGACATTAGTGCTTTCGTTTAAATCGAGTGCGGCGTACATACATTTTTTCAGTGACTGCGACAGATGCCAACTTCGCATTACGCTATGTTCGAAATTCAAATAATAATATCATAGACTAACAAAACACAATCTTTTGATTCATTAACTGAGATGAGAAAGTTACAAATCCATTTACCTAAAATTTTATCTATAAAGATGCTATTATAATGAAATTGAACCTTCCAATACATCTTTTTAATGAGAAAGTTGAAATAGAAACAAGATTTAATCATTTCAACCTCGCTTAAAAATGGCTATTTGTTTTCCAATGTTGATTCATTACCATAGACCCCTACATGTTCGAACGCTCACAATGTAAAGGATATGTACCCCTAATGGAGCATCTTAAAATAACTTATTTTACGAGAACTGATTGCTAGTTAATATGTCATCTTATCTTTTTTGAGGACTGTAGAATGTTACGATGGTTGTTGGAAACGATTGAATAATAGCTTTCGCTACGTCCCATTTTTTGGAATATATAGGTGGCAGAGAATGTAAACTGTTTATTGAAGATTTCAAAACATTGTAAATTAAAATTAAATACTTAAAAATTAGCTTTATACTTTTGAACCTAAATGGCGGGAAAACGAATGTGTTAATTTTAATAAGGCCAGCGAGCCCCTTGTTAATTTAAGAGAGAACAATATTCTTAGATCAAGACAGCTTCAGAATACACATTAGTACAATTTTAGCCATTTACATTGATTAGGTTACGGTAAATTGCATATTGTTACATATTATAAGTGTATTAAGTAACAATCGATTGCATATAATTGCATCGGAGTGGTAAAATATTCACTCCTTTCCCAGAACACCGAGAATTGTTTCAACATTAAGCGAGGCCCCTTGTTAACGTATTGGCTGCCCACCGCTGTGTAACAGATCCTAAAAACATACATGTTTAATTAATCGATTTCTAGGTGTTCACTGTAGGGATCGCATTACCGGAATTATCGAATCCGGGATCTCGGTATTCCCGAAAAACCGGTTTTGATACAACTATACTGGTATTTCGATATATATTACGTATATAAAATTAGCCAAAACCGAATATTGAACTTATAAAAACCATTACATGAAAATCACCCATTTACGATTAACCCTCCAAGGACGAGCGTGACCATATGGTCACAGTAAACACCGTTGGCTATTGATCCCACTATTCATCCTATTTCTACCTGAATATCGTTGCTTTCACTCATATTTGGTTGAAAAGGGTACAGACTTCAGTTAGTCATCAGCCGCGGGGACAGAAACGGCCACCAAAAACCCATGCAATTTTTTAAATTTTCGTTTTTTTTAATGAAATACGGTCACGCTCGTCCTTATTACTGTCCGTACACAATATTACGCGGTAATAAAAGGATGAGCATGACCATATAGTTATGCGGAGTTTCTGTACAACGACTTTGCGTATTTTTTTTTTTTAAATTGTTAGGAATAAAAGTTATCCATGACTTCAATATGGCTTAGAAAATATTTTTTTATTGAAAAAAAGCTCTCGTCTCTGGAGGATTAAGTATATATATTGTGAAATATTAGAATACCGATTTTTTTACTCACCCTGTAATGGTGGATTCCAATTGGCCGTTATTTTTTATTCAAACATTCCCCATAATACCGTTTTTGCAATCCTGGTTCACTACCATTCATGGTGGAAAGACATTATATTTTAAAATAAACACTGAAGTCCTGATCTCTTAAAAAAATGTGGAATTATAACAAAAAAAAAGAGTTTTATTTTTGAACATGCAAGCTATATTGTGATTTGATGTTTTTTATGAACAGTGTTGTACAAAAAAATATGTCATAATTCATTAACCGTGCTATATCGAAACCGTGTTAGCGTTGTGCTACCGTGCCGTATCTCACGGGTTCGAGTCCCAGTACGAACAGCATTTTTCGATCTGTTCTGTTCGAAGGCATGCGTGTTTGTGATGTCTAAAAATTCCATTCCACCCTTCCAATCCTTTAATAACTGGGCGTAGCGAGAGCGATTAGTTAACCACTAGTTCTGTCATAGCCTTAACATTCTATCTCTACTGCTCTCTTTGAAAAGGAAAGGTTGAGCTATACTGAGTAACAAACAGTTCAAAAAGAAAAAAAAACGTCTGCCTGTCTCCACATTGGGAGCGGACATGGATAAAAAATATATATATACGACTCAAATTCAGTCGATTACCTGTTACTTGGTCGTATGACGGTTGTGAGGCCGATGAAATAGACAAATAACATGAAAATTAGTTGACATGGAAGCCGCCCCAATTGTACCAGTCGTTTGCCAGACACAACACAGCCTTCCGTAAATATATAATCATTTTCGCATTGAATCTCGCAACGCAAAATCGAGGGGGCGGCGGTGTGGGGAAATCGCTATTTACCGACATCCCTGTAAAGCAGTGTTGCAAAACCTTTTCTCTTCCACGGAGCAACAAAATTTTAGCTACGCTAGTAAAAAATGTGTATACACAGAAATAGTTTTCTGGAAGTTCATTTTTAATACAAAATTAAAATTGATAACTGCTATTTCACACATAACCTGAATAATTAAGTGAGGGTATTTATTATTTGCAAATACGGCTCATTCCAAAATGGTTAAAAAATGGAATTTCATTTGTAAAACAATACACATTTTAAAAGTGTTTTTTGTTTTACTTTACTTTGGAATTATACTCTGTATGTTATCAGATCACAGTAAAATTTGAGAACTATTCAATTCAATGTTGTGATCGAAGTCTGGGTGTTTGTTATGTCAATTCACATTATTTCCTCTCCTCCCATCCTTCTGATCCTTTAATAACTGGGTGTAGCAATAGCGATTACCCAACCACTAGTCCTGTTCTACCCTTATCCTTCTTTTCCTACTACTAATTTTGAAAAAATTGAGGTTGAAGGACTGAGTAACAAACAGTTCTCGTAGAAAAGACTTTTGTTGAGATACTCCCATTAGAAGGCCATGGGAGCGGACATGGATATAAAAATAAATTACGTTCGTGTTTCAACAATTTTGGAATGAGCCGGGTATGCAAATAATAGCCTAAGTTTTTTATGTGTCGACGGAGTATTGGGTATTGCTTTTCCTGAGGTTGACTGTAAAAGTAGACATTTTAATAAACGTTTGTTAATGTAGAAAGTAAAGTATACAATTTTGAATTTTCATATAATTTCTCAGAGTCACCCGTTTCCTTGACTCCATCGAAACCACCACGATTCCGACTGATATGAATAAAATACGAACTGTTGGTAGGTAGGTACTATTTTTTTTTAAAACCATGTCCGCTTCCAATGTGGAGCATATGGACTCCTAACGGAGTTTATCTCAACAGAAGTGTTTCTACAGGAACTGCTTGTTACTCAGTTGCTCAACCTCTCTTTTTCCAAAGAGGGTAGGGATAGAAGGATAGGGCTAGGACAGGACTAGTGGTAAGCTAATCGCTCTCGATACACCCCGTTCATAGGATAGGTGAGAGGGGGAATTTTCAACACATCACATACATCCATGCCTTTGAACAGAAATTCATAAATTGATTGAAAAATCAATTTATAAAACTGTCCGTGCCGGGATTTGAACCCGTGCCCTCCGTAGCCGAAGCCAACAACGCTGACCACTCGACTACACAGGTACTAATTCCAAACATTTATCAATTGATTAACTTTATATATTTGTGGATTTAGTACATACGAATCGTTTTTTTTTATAAATTACGAGCCCATTACTAATAATGGGCTCGTAATTTCACTTCATTTTTAAGGAGAGTCGAAAGTTCTTTTGACTATTTTTTAATGAAATTTTGATACGAATTAATTTAAGTAACTACGAATCGCTTAACGTTTACATTATATACAAAATACTGAATGACATTCAGTCAGCTGATGCAAACCTTGCGATCTGAAACCTCGAAAACTTTGCCCGTATGATAGAAAATAATAGATTTAAAGATGATTTTCATACACTTGTAGTAAGATTTTGAAACCGAAACTTGTATTGAATTTACATTCCCTGAAAAAGTGTACATCGGTAAAAATATGTCTTGATCGTTTTTGATAACAGACGCCTCAAATGTTTGAAGACATATTGTATTATGAAAATTCGAGTGACGATACCAATAATTATCAAACATTGTATTGTTGCTTCAATAGTAATATATTAAAAAAAAAAAAACGTTCGTGAATTTTTGGCATGGCAAATTAACTTACGACGAAATGTCGTGTCAAATGAAATCAAATGGAAATAGAGTTGTTATATCAATACGTGCACAAAGGCGCTTTCTCCGGTTGAATGTAAATAAAGCGATTCACGCGATGCTAAGAAGACTTAGCTCGCTTTGTAGGAATATCGTGTAATTTTATTTTATTTATTCAACGGTAGTATTAAATTTATTCAGAATTATTTGATAATTTCAGCGGTCGCGTTACCAAAAGTCCGACGAAATAAGCGACCAGGAAAATAGACTTACCCGACATTCTTAAACGACAACCTATTAAATTATTGATTGAATTGGCATTTACTTGGTAGAACTCCATTGTAATAAAGTAAAAAAATATCAACGTATTTAGTTCTACAATTTTTTATGAGATGAGTTTATTATGAGCTACTTCGGCGTGCGACATCGTTTTTTATTTTTTTGGATACATGGCGGCGCAAATGACACATCGTGTATTTATTTGGTAGGTCTATACCAGGTATGGGCAACCTTTCCTTATCATTTTGTCTTCGAGTCAAAGGCCGGACCAAATTATTAAACATAATAAAGTAATATTAAATTAAATAAAACACGTTAATATGGTGATGATCATGAACTAGTAGAGTGGATTCACTGCAGGCGCCCGTGTCATCTCCATTATTGAATCCCTCCCTGAAACTATTAATTTCTTTCTCTAATACTTCGCCGAGATGAATCAGGGCTGAACAAAATAACTCGGCGGGCCGGTGGTTACCCATATATGGTCTATACCATGGGTTTCCAACCTTTTTCGGGTGGCGACCCCTTTTTATAAAAGCCATGTGTCTAGCGACCCCCCCCAGGAATTCTAAATCCTCGATTGCTATACTTTTTGCCCAGATTGTCTACGAAGCTCCTTTTTTTTATTAAGCTCACCGGGGAATTCGAAATCATCAATTTGCTATATTGTTAAAATCTAAAAAAGTTGGCGACCCCCACCCAGGAAACCCCTCGCGACCCCCAGGTTGGGAACCCGTGGTCTATACGATATACTATTAATATATTGTCAAAAAATGTATATTTATTAGGTTTTATTATTTCAATGAAAATCGCGGCCCTAGGTGAACGACCTTCCTAATACCTACCAGAATATAATGGGTTAAAACATTAACCCAATATTTCTATATTACCATTTCCATACAGCAAGAATTCATTAAAATGAACAACCCTTGGAAATTTATTCACCTTACCTTTTCTGACTTTAATTAATGCCACTAGCCTAGAAAACTGGTGGTAGTAACAAGTCTTAAATATTTACTAAATATGTTTACTATGGGACGATATTTTCCATTTTTTGTACTTATTCTGAATTTTTAATGAAGATTAGGATAGGTTTCACTCAGGGGTGGGCTGGAGGGGGCTCGCGCGAGCCCCTTGTTAAGATTAGAAAGTCATTCGTCTCAGATAAAATCAGTATCTAACCGCAATTTCTATAGATGATTAAAGTTTATTATGAAACAAGACTTGGTTGTCCTTTATTTTTTTTCAAAAAATACACTAACTTCGGCTGCATAATAAAAGAGACCCTAGCGGACCGCTTGTGGCTCGCGGGCCACAGTTTATTCATCATCTATATTCCACGGCTTGAAGGCATTATGGATGAGATTTACCGAGCCCCTTGTTGACAGTTGATTTCCTTGCCATTTTTTTCCTACTGCTTTTAATATTAAATTGTACAATTTTTTTTCTCCATTGTAAAAGTTTTGAATTTATAATTTGTCAACCTTGTGCAATGTTAATTAAATAAATAAATAAATATTGGCAGCCCACCACTGGTTTCACTCATAATAATGTCTTTCCGCCAATAATTTTCAAAGAACACCTCAAAAGATATCTTCAATGTTTTATAACGCGTTTTTAAGATTCATTTCTCCGGTATTGCTTCTAGATTCTTCAGTGGTTCTCATGTGCGGCCACCAACAGTTTTTTTTAAGTAAATGCAACTGCTATTGTTATCACATTTGGTGCGGCCACGAGACATTTCCATAGGACCGCCGATGCTTATAATGCGGCCACAATTAAATTTCACGTGAGAACCACTGTTCTAGAACCAATTAGAATAGCATTTGTTCACTCATTACAGAAATAATATCCAAGAGAAAACCTAGCCAAGAGAAAGAGTCGCGTGGAGCGAGCAAGTGCAGTGAAGGGATAGCAAAAACAAGACAAAGGCGCAGAGAGAAACTTTCAGCAATTCGCGATGGGTAAAGAAAAGATTCACATCAACATCGTGGTGATAGGGCACGTCGACTCGGGGAAGTCCACGACGACGGGGCACCTCATCTACAAATGCGGGGGCATCGATAAGAGGACCATCGAGAAGTTCGAGAAGGAGGCGCAGGAGATGGGCAAAGGCTCCTTCAAGTATGCTTGGGTGAGACATTCGTTTGATTATTATTTAATTGTATGTTATATCATATAATTTATATTGAATTAGTGAGAAGAATTTCATGTTATAAATATATTATATATATATCTTTTTAATGTAAGAAGACATCAATTGGATACAAAAATTCCAATGTAGTTGAGTTCAACACAATTAGGCATTATATTGATCTGCTCTATCCACAGAAATCCACTTTGTTTTAAGTTTTTTTTAAAAATATTTGGCATTAATAATGCTAATGCGCCAGATATTTTGTAATTGTAAAATCATGGAAGATAAACTCGATTACTGGGACTTGAATCTAGACTACCTCGACAGCTAGGGCAAAGGTTTTACCAACTGGACCACAGATGACAACTTTTCATCTGCAACAAATTGTGACAATGGATATTGAATGATTTGTTCCTGTATCACAGATTGTTTGACTGTTTCTTCTCAGCTTCTCGATGACTAGCCGTTAAGATTGGCAAGACAATATATATTTTCTGAAGATAAAAGTTGTTTCGTCTATTGCAGGTGTTGGACAAGCTGAAAGCGGAGCGTGAGAGAGGTATCACCATCGACATCGCCCTCTGGAAGTTTGAGACTGCCAAATATTATGTCACCATCATCGACGCCCCGGGGCATAGGGATTTCATCAAGAACATGATCACTGGCACATCGCAGGTATGCCATTATTGGTATATGTCCGCCTTTCTAGTGGTATAGCATTTACCAGCCGAATACACCTATGGATTTATCTGCCTTCCAAAATGTTGAAATCTTGTAGGGTTAAAAGTTTAGGTTCAAACTCCAACTGGATGACAATTTGTAAAACCCATTATGCTACTATGAATGATAATCGTTTTGAGGAATAGGATTTTTTTTTTTTTATATCTAATCTCATTTATATCAAACTCAACAAGCCTACGTTACTCACACAATTCTTTTGTGTCTACGCCGCTAGCACACAGCTGCGGAAACATAACGAAAGCAGATCGTACCATACAGTTGGTATTCGCTTGTGCTTCGTACCGGTCCGCTTCCGTTCCGCTTTCGCAACACCGTTAGCACTACATTATACTACAATGATGAAAGGCAGATAATATTATTGTTTTCCTGAATATTCCAGGCCGACTGTGCAGTTCTTATAGTGGCGGCAGGTACGGGTGAATTCGAAGCGGGCATCAGCAAAAACGGTCAGACACGAGAGCACGCACTGCTCGCCTTCACGTTAGGCGTCAAGCAGCTTGTCGTCGGTGTCAACAAAATGGATTCCACAGATCCGCCATACCACGAAGCCAGATACGAGGAGATCAAGAAGGAAGTCTCCTCTTACATTAAGAAAATCGGTAAACTTGCCAACTTATTTATGGAGTCTCTTAAAACTTTACTGTTAACCACTTACCAGTTGGATTTTGGTGAGAAAAGGTGCCTAAAAATTGTCAGATTTTGTTGACAAGTTGAAATATGATGAGCTTGTGACAAACGTTCCTGGTAAGTCGAAAAAAAAACGCTTAAGTGAGACTTGGTCTTGTCATGGTGTGAACGAAATCCGCGGCCGAGTGATGCTCGGGCAAAACTGTCAACCGGTTAATGAAAACGACTTATTGGTAGAGGGATTTTGGCTTTTCATAGCACTCGATTCCGTCAAGTTGTGAAGGAGTATAAAAATACTCACATACCAATTACCAAACATAAAACTGTATAAATGCTGACAAGACACTTCCAATTAAAGATTCTTCTTCTTTTCATGGACTATGTTCACTCTTTGATGCACATCCAGGATTGTCTGTCACTCGTCAATTGCTTTGTTTCCTCCTATGACAAAAGATTAATAACCCAAAAGGCCAACATAAGCCTGACTTGGTAGTATATTGTCACTTTCTTATTGGTTTACTGAAAGGGTTGTTAATTTTTTACCCACGGTAAGCAATGGAAAATACTAATGTTTCTTGTGAAATTTGAAAATGTTTTAGTTAATTTAGGTTTTTCATTTAATACCGTGTAAAGAGAGAGAGGTGCTAGTTGTGATCTAAAAGTATGCTAACCTATTATTTGTTTTCTGTTAAAGAATTCCTCACAATCAAAACATTACATATTATATAATATAAATCTATAAGAAATATTAAAGATCATCACTCCCATGCTTTATTTTAAAATTGATCAAAGCTATATTAAAGAGGAATGTCTAAGGGAAGCATAGATTAAAAAAAAATAGTAAATTTAAACTATCAATTTCAGGTTACAATCCAGCGGCTGTTGCCTTTGTACCGATCTCCGGTTGGCACGGAGACAACATGCTGGAGCCTTCCGACAAGATGCCGTGGTTCAAGGGGTGGACCATTGAGCGCAAGGAGGGGAAAGTTGATGGCAAATGTCTTATTGAGGTAAGCAACCATCTAAACATGTACAATTAAAATATTTAATAAATAAAATTTCACCACTTCTTCCAGTTATTTCCAATGAAAGTCTACCCGAAGTTCGGTTTCATTGTTTAGTTATATGTAATAGTGACTGTGAACCTATGACGACATTGTTTACGGACGATGTTTGCCCAAGAACGGTCCTATGCCTATATAAAGAAATATCACTATTTTTTTACTAGCGCTGCAAATATCAAAATAGTATAGATATTTATAGAGATATAACATCGCTCAAGTTTATCCATGAAAGCGTGAAGATGACGAATTGCGAAATCCGGGTCATTAGTGACAAAACATGTGAGAATGTACATAATTTGAACGATTTAAATTTAACACACTAAACATTTAAAAGAATTAAAATACTAGATATGATCAATTCGGTCAAAAGATGTTTGTATCAAAAAATTTGAATAGCAAATCATGTCTATGTTAAGCAATGCTTCTTTATCGTTTCCATTTAGGCTTTAGATGCCATCCAACCGCCATCTCGTCCCACAGAGAAGCCTCTCCGGCTTCCACTCCAGGATGTCTATAAAATTGGAGGAATCGGAACAGTACCTGTGGGCCGAGTCGAGACTGGTGTCCTAAAACCAGGTGTGCTAAACAGCCATTTCTAATTACAATTTCAATAATGATTAGCACACTGCCATCTAGGAACAGTGGTCAAAAGTTAATAATACAGTGGCAAATAACACAGTCAGAAGGCCAGTGAAATCTTTGAAAAGATACTGTGTATTAATATAAAATAACTTAGATTATTCCACGTATTGTTCTTCAAACTGTGACAAGCATTTCATACTTAAGCAAGCATTTGTGAAAGTAGTCTGTCCGAGGATGCCTCTGAAAGAGGCGAAACACGTGTCACAGTTTGTAGCACAATACGTGGAATAATCTAAGTTATTTTATATTAAAATGAACTTCCACAAAGTTACCGCTGAATCCATCGAAAGTATAATGTATATTATTTTAATTTAAAATGTATTGGCGACAACCAACTTTTAAAAGTGACTCAATGTGGAGCATACGAGCTTCTGATGGAGCATCCTAACATAACTTGTTTGTACGAGAACTGGTTGTTTACCTCATTATATTCAGTCGTAATGTCAGATATTGTGCATTTTCATATAAACCATAAAATAAATATTTCAGGTATGCTGGTGGTGTTTGCACCCGCGGCTCTGACAACTGAAGTAAAATCTGTTGAGATGCATCACGAGGCTCTGCAAGAAGCCGTGCCCGGAGACAATGTCGGTTTCAACGTCAAGGTAATTACTTCTTGCATACATTCTGGCGGAACTGCTTAACGCTTGTGAGTCACGGCAGTTGGTTGATTTCATCAGAAATTTGGTAATGAATAGTAGGCGATGTGTTCAGTCTGTTATAACATTAAAAAATCAAGCATTGACAAATGGACGTGGCATCAGAGACATGACGTTAATGTTTTAGTATAGAAGCTGGTCTCTTTTCTCACTGACTGTAGGAAGGATATTTGTGAAGGAAATATAGTATGATGTGATGAAAACAGTGCCAGATTGACCAATGAGTCTTCCTGGATAGAAAAAGATCAGTATCGTGATGTCTGGAGAGCGATGCACCTGGATGGTCTTGAGCGCAAGCTAAGAAAGGAAAAGGAGTTGCCCGATTTGGAGGAAATGAAGAAGACTTGGGAAGTAGGAGGGTTTCGGATTGCAACCATTCGCTCTGTTTAATTGGGGGATATGATAATAGATTACAATCCTAAAGAAGGCATTTCAAAATCTTTTGATTGTGTTGATATTTGTCGATGGTAAATTATAATGATTGTCTCATAGTTGTTTGAAATATTAATTGGTGCACGTTTCATATTCATCGTCATAATAGTCATGTCGCCTGACATGGTCTAGTTGGTTAGAGCATGCTCTATCAATCAGGCGGGTCTGGGTTCGATTCCTGGTAAGATCAATAAATTTGATTGGGTTTCAATTTTGATGTCAATTTTCTAACTAAAAAATATTTGGCGCATTGGCATTAGCTGCAATGTAAAATATTAAAAACTGTATCTGTCTTCTCTTGGTTCATATCTGTTCCCTATTTAGAGAATATGGCCACCACACAGCGCCTTTAAGATTCCCTGTCACTGCCCAATTCTATTACTTCCTTGTATGAAATTATGGAGGTTACCCGACAGTAGTCATTAATGTCGCCGAAATCCCACCGGTTAGAAGACGATGGATTCACAGTATGGGACCTAGCTATTTCAAATATCTCTCAAGCCAAGTTGCTACCTGATTTATTTACTCCAAAATGAATGCTTTTTGTATTGCTGACGTGAATCTTCTGATTGATTTCAGAATGTGTCAGTGAAAGAGCTCCGAAGAGGCTTCGTCGCCGGCGACTCCAAGAACGCTCCTCCCAAGGGTGCTTCCGATTTCACTGCACAGGTAATAAAGCTTCACGTTCCATGTCGGATAACAAAAATGGCAAGCAAAGCCTGTTCTACTGTCACAACCTTCTGTTTCTGTTTCTGTTGATATTTTCAGTAGTTTGTTGTGTGTTAAAAATGTCGGAAAATAAATAAATATTGGGAAAATAGTCGTATTGTTGCACTGTAGTCTATTCACAATTGCTTTCAAATCGCTCTATGTCAGTTGATAAAACGTAAATTAACGTAATATAGCAAGTTGATCATCAAAGAAATCATAAAAGCTTTCGTACTTGTAAACAAATTGTGTACTTTACTAATGAATTTCAATTTACAAAGTAGCTCTCATACTTGTTGAGTTTGGAGACCACTGTTCTTTTAAAGCACCATATTATTCAAAACTGATCAATATCATTTTTGGGTCCTCAAGTCGAGTGGGTTATAATTGAGAATTTTAAAAACATTTAGCTTAATTTTTAAATAAACAATGAACAATTAATAATTCCAGGTAATCGTGCTGAATCATCCTGGACAAATCTCAAATGGCTACACACCGGTACTGGATTGTCATACGGCGCATATTGCTTGCAAGTTTGCCGAGATCAAAGAGAAATGCGATCGCCGGACAGGTCACTACTTTATATTCTTTTTGTGTCAAATTCTCTACTGCAAGTCAGCGATGATCCTTTCCTGTTTGCTGCAGAATTAGTGATTAAATAATTGAAACGAAAATGAAAAGAATTATTTTAAAGGCCATATGAGAGCTTCTCAGTGAAGTTCGAAACTATTTAAAAGGAAATATTAAATATTATAATAAATTTAACAAAAGGTTACCATGCTTAAGCTCTTATAAATTCATCTATAATCTGGTAATTTATGTTCAGGGTTGCCAGTCAATTATATCGCTCTTGGTCAACGATTGAATTTTGCTTTTTGCAACTTTTCTTGAAAGTAAAACATATAAAAATTGTCAATTTGTTACCTTTTCTTTCCAAAGATTAAACTTATCAAGTTAAAACAAAATTGAATTCTGGATCAGCAGCCATTATTGATAACCACTCCTTTTGATAGAACCTGTAAATAAAATACAGTGAAAACTTACGTTGTTTCTGAATCGATAAATCCAAATGACCCTAAGCTTTGTCGTGAATGTGTGTAGTGAAATGAAACTTTGACCTTCTATTTTAATAAACAGGTAAAACAACAGAAGAGAATCCAAAAGCAATAAAGTCAGGCGACGCGGCCATCGTGTGCCTGGTGCCCACCAAGCCGTTGTGCGTGGAGTCCTTCCAAGAGTTTCCTCCCCTCGGGCGGTTTGCTGTAAGAGACATGCGTCAGACCGTCGCTGTGGGGGTCATTAAGGTATACTTCTTTACTTATAGATTCACTTATTTTTACTATGAAGAGGTACTTAAATGTTTATTGTTGTGAATTTTCTGTTTAACGTTTAATTTAACATTCTTGAATGCTCTAAACACGATCTACCGAATCTCTGAAAATACATTTTTAGAGAGATGTGAGCTTAGCACTTAATTTAAATTATTTTGCTCCTGCCTGTGTAAAGTTACAACAATTGCTTCTCTTTTTTCCAGAGCGTGAACTTTAAAGACATAGTGGCAGGCAAAGTGACAAAGGCCGCGGAAAAGGTCCAGAAGAAGAAATAACTAGGGGGCTCCACTCTACACTCACGGCACGAGGCCGCTCCAAAACACTTCCTCTTGCATCCGTATCCCGACCTCAACCCTATATCCCTCCCGATCCCGCATGCCTCCAATCGACTCGAAGCCCGATATATTGAAGATGCAGTCATGCATGGAAGCAGTGTCGACCGGTTGTTGTTGTCGATCTGCAATTTCGTCAGTTGTAAACCTGTGGCAAAATTCAACACGGTCCGTGTGAATGTATTGAAGACGGTGAATGGCGACGTTCTAGAAGTGTGCGTGTGTGCCGATCTAATTGTAGTTAACCTCTCTCCCCTCCCTGCCCTCTCTCAATCTCACTCACCCCTTCCTTTCTTCCACCGCAAAGAGTTCCGCAGGAAAGGGAAGCGGACAAATACAGATTCCGGCATCGCTAAACATGAAATTGATAATTTACATCTGACCCTTGGTTGCTTGGAATCGTGCGTCTGTCTGATCGTTTTGAGTTGTTATTGCGTTCAGCGGATGATGCGTTCGGGTCGCGTAACTAATCGAACGCCGGAGTCGTGCTCGGGCTGCGAGAAGAACTCTCTCGATGGTCGGGGCCCCGCACATTACGCCTTTGATCCCTCTCCGGTCTGGAATCTAGATAGAGTAAATGAATCCGCCTTGACGGCGGGCGGCACATGACACACTCTCACCGCCGGAGTCAGAAGAGCGCCTCCAGCATCGATCGCCGCCTTTAGGAATTGTTGGTTAATATTCAGAAAGATTTATAATAGACTCGAATGTTGTTTAATGTTTGCTTTATAATTATTCCTTCGGCTGACCTGTGTGTACCGACCTCGACGTCGACAACTCTTCTGCGATATCCTCTCATTGCATGCCGCTCACTCCCAACTTACTCGTCAAAGATTTTTACATAGATTCAATATTATTCTAGCACATGGAGAGTTTGTCAACCCAAAAGAAAGTTCAATAATTTCCATAGTCCATCATTTCCTAGCTTAAAGGAGTGTATCAATGGAAGCGTAAATGCCCCATAATCGATGTTTTTACATATTTAGCATTTGGGGGGTGCTGCAAAAATCCAAATGAGCAATTTCAAATTGCGATGATGCTATCAATCATTTTTGCTTATCCGAGTGAGACGAGCATGTCTATTTCTTTGTCACTGTATCCTACTTCTACGATAATATCTGTTTTTTTTAACGTCCATTGAGAGTATACCAACATGAAACACAAAATATTTTTTGCTAATCTTTTGTTTGGGACAGTTTGACTTCAATGCCAAAACAGTTGCAGCTTCTTTATTATATTTAAAAAAAATTAATGACTGAAAATGATTTGCTAGTAAAATAATAAAAAAACTTGACAATCTAAGTGATATTTGTTTTTTTTTATAATATTTAAATTCACTAATACTGTTCGGTACACACAGAGCGCAGCGAGATTTTAAAATATAAAATTAAATTTGTTACCCTGGTTAATTTTATTTCGAGGGATTTACTCGTTATTAATAATTATTTAGCGAATTTGGCACAAATTAAATTTTAGTACGCGTGGCTCTTACCCAATCAATTTACTATTTCAAAATTGTCAGTCTTTCTGTAACAAATGATGCTAATAGAGGAAACCGTTAGACCAGCTGTCTGGTGCTTCCCCCAATGGGATCACTTTGTAGGACTGTTCATATGTTATTGCTAATAAAGGATATGCTGGGACCTAACACATGGCTGGAGGCTAATTAATAAAAGATTTACGTGACCAACGCAGACTTTAACAAAAAATCTATATTTTGGAAATAGCAAGTTGTTAAAAAGAGCCACGTGATAATAATAATTAATTTTATTTTTTACAGATGTAAAATTTGTTTTTTTTTTTCTAAAACCCAACAGTGCAACACCACTCTCCACAGTCTCAATATGTTTTTATATTAGAATTAAATATCTTTTTTACACTCATCGACTGAAAGAAATAATAAAATAAAAAATCCATTTTGCAATATTCTCATTAAAGTTTTGTATCAAACGCACGCAACTGCGGCATTTATAATATTTAATTGACATTAAAAAGAAATGGACTTGTTGATTTTTCTTTTGTCTGTTTATTTTTTTTTTTATCGTATAATATGTATATTATTACAGAATGAGGTGAATTTGTTTTCGTATTAGTGATTAAATGTTTATAAATTATCATTACCATGAATCCCCGTTACTTTTAAAAGTATTTTTTAATTATCGCTCCGCAGAACGGAACATTTCTTTACAGGCTTGCAATAACAGCAACTAAAAGCTTATTCAGGTTGATGTTTGGCAAGGTTAAATCACTAGAAACAAGTGGCCTGGCCACTTCTAAAGTGTCTCTAATCACATTGAATCTTAAGCCTAGTAAATAAATCTTTAACGGCAGAATGCAGATGTTAAAAAGTTAGTTACTTTGAAATACTTAAGAGTAAAGCGGTTTGAATTGGTCAGGAATTCGGATGTAATAGTTCAGACTAATCAACCCAGTATAACCTATTAAATTGAAAAGCAATGATGGACATCCGCGGACTCTCCAGGGAAGTTTGAATCCCACTGTTTTATTCATTCAGTGTGAGTGCCACTCGGGAGGAAGTAAAGGAGTACAGATGTCTATACTGAATATTCTATCGTGCGATTTCCGCTATTACTTTATTCCCTTTGTGCGGATACATCTTCCGGGATACATACTCCACTATGTAACGCTGCTAAAGTTGTCGGTTGTTACAACTTTATTATTGTCGATTTTGAATTAATCCAAAAATGGAGTTGATAAGTTTTAATCTCATACGAATCTAGTTGTTGTTAATTTAATACCAATTTAATTATTAATAAACAATGGAATAATATTCATAATTGAAATAATCTTTGTTACTTTAATATATAAATGTTTTTTCCTTAAGAGGCTAGAAAAAATAGCGGTATTAATTAATCGTGACCGTATGGAAAAGATAAGATTACTTGACTATTGCATTCCTTATCGCGGTAATAATAAAACTATTTACAGAGAGATTATCAAGCTATGAAAAACACTTATTATTATAATTATTGTGAACTACGCAATAAGTTTACTAACTAATCTACAATATTGTCTTTCCATTGTATAATTAAGGTCTTATGTCTTACAGCGCACTTCTGTTCAATACATCTATCATAATAATGTAATGTAAAGATGGCATTACGTATGTATTTAGTTTGATCGTTGACAGAATTATATCTCATTTTTAAGAAAGGGTTAGTGAATAGAAACTGATGTAAAAATTCATTGAATTTTGCCGCAGTGGTATAACTGTTGCATAAAATATAACTATCCTCTACGGATAAACTATTGAAATATTATCAATTGATTCCATCGTATTTGTAAGTTTTCAATTGGTTTTCGCCACACCATGTCTTTAATACCCTTTTATGTTATCTCGAACGATATTAATGACGGAGACCTGTAGCTCTATTGAATATAATCGATGGACGGTTATGGTCGATTAATATCACTCTGGATTTGAGTGGGTTGGAAAGTATGACGAAAGTTCAAACTCTCCTGAGCTATCCTTTCATAGTTGCTTGATTATCAACAAATAATAAATAATTGAATATGTCACACGTTTACTTGTAACGCTTTTAAAGATTTTTTCCGTCCCGGAGCCTGTTATTATATTTAAGTTTATTGAATATCTATATAAGAACAATCGTTTTGTTATTTATTATTGTAAATTGTTTGGAGCGAAAAGGAAAGTTGCCGAGGAGTTTCGTTATGTGGCCGCACGTCGCAGGGCAACGGGGCCGTTCAATTGGATATGTCGTCGTCATCGCCGCATCCCTCTCTCGCACCCGTGTCGCATATCATTCAGATTTTAACACTATCACCGATCATACTTCATCCTTCATCGAAAACTTCCTTCATTGTTAATCATAAAAATGACCTACGCTGCGTTTTACATTTTTCCGCTGTCAAAATGATATAGAGATATATATTATTAATATAAATGCAGTAGTTTCATCGAACATACATTTAATTATAATTACGTTTTCATCCGTAGAATGCTTAACTAGGTATGTATGTATAGATATGAGTTTTAAATGTCAAACTGTTATTTGAGATCATATGAATCAAATAAAGCATATCTATTCGTTTGATATATGTAAAATATCAGTTTGTTGTGAAGATTATTAATTACTCCGCTGTATCAACAGTGTGTCGAATTTCGACCCCGACGAGCAATCAGCGGTTAAATGGTTAAAAAAACTCTTAAAAAAGGTATAAAAACCAATTAATATAAATAACTATATGTATGATTCAAAGTATGTATGTCATCTGGTGAATAAATAGTATAAATTTGTTTTGTTTACGCAGTTGGACGTACAAGACACGTGACAGTTTTAACAATAGCAATAGTTTAAACAATTGCAACGTCGATTGCGCGTAAATATAATTACTAGAGCATTGCAGCAGTACAATAATTTGAAATACTTCTCGCCGAATTAGCTTTCATCTCATCATTCATCACCGATTTTAAATTAGAGATCTCCCTATGGATATTACTGTCGTAGTATCTTTCCAAAAATTTATAAAAGCCATGATATTACCGTAAACGTTGGATTGTTAAAACGTAACAAGGAAAACAAATAGATCGTCTATCGATGTGTAGTTTAATAATAAAAAAATATGTTATCGGACGCTAAGTGTTTTGTAGTCCATGACCCCACCCAACTGATGATTATACCCTTGAATGTGTACAACCTATTTAATCGTTAGTCTTAACATATTCATGTTCTTGATGGATACAAGGCATCAATCGTATCCGAAGCTATTATTATCAATAAAGAAGCTACTCACGGAATGTTTTGTTTTTCATTATACCTTAAATCTTTGACTGGCTGCCTGGTACCGTTACCGCCCTGTGTTGGGAACAATTGCCTTTGTAACTGGACTCGGAGGTCACTGTGAGATTACTGGAGGTTGGTTCGTAAATGGACACTATGAGCGGCATCATTTGTATTACCTGTAGCCGTACCATAAATTTTCTGAATGTAATATTCGTTTGACATTTTTATAACAAAATAAACTATAAAAATTGAATCATTCAAACTATGTAAATTCTCACAGATTTTGTCACTTACGACCCGGGTTTCGCCTTTCGGCATCTTCAGGCGTTCAGGTGCACGGATGATAAGCTTATCCTTTTCGCCAGCAATGGCTCTAAACTCAATGATGCATTTATTTCTTATATAAACACGAAACATTCATTTAATAAGTGTCAGTTCAAGTTCATCCGTGCACTTGAACGATTCAAATTTAATATTGAAATTCCACCAAGCACCTTCAGTCGAAATCTTAAAAAATAAACTATATCGACTGTGGAAAGGAAAAAGAACGTAACCCACAGTTTTTTCAAAACAGCTTTTTTTTGATAATCACAATGTATCAAACTTGATACACCTACTTATATACAGACCCTTTCAGTGATATTCAAGGCCTGAAATTTATGATGCTTTGGAGGTCTACCTAACTTCAAAATTCAAAACTATGATAAAGAAAATATAAAATATGAATGCTTGTTTAGTGATTTTTACTGTACTATAATGCATTCAAATACATCTTACAAAAGCTAGCGCTAGCAAAATCTTCTATAATTTTATTATAAAGTAACCTGATTCACGAGCCATCTGGTAATTCAAATTCTGCATTGATAGTCGAGTAGCGGTGACGATATACTGTAATGCAAATGCTCCAGAGATTCTAATCATTGTGTGAAGTATTGAAGGACATTGTTTTGACCAACTGACCGTTTATTTTTAACACAATAATGTTGGCAACACTGGTGGATCCAGTGGCCACACTTTTGCATAATAATAAAATCATTGAAGGTCAATTTGGTCTTCGACGCTACTTCCTAGTAAACCTCTCGCTTTTAAGAAGAGATCCTCAATCTTTCTCACTTTGGGCATCCACAGTAGCTCATTATTGTTTTATTCAAACTGATTCTTCAGTATAAAAATACAAAATAAAAATGGGTATGACCTATGTTTTGCCTCTTTGAGAAACATCTTCAGGCTAATTATTTCTGAAGATTTTTCATGTAGAGTTATGAAAACAATACTGCCACTCTGAGATAAAATTTTCTTTTTTTATTTAATTTAAAAGAAGGGAGTCAGAGTCGCCTCTTTTATTATGACTCCGACTCCACAGCCTTGCTTATAAATGATAAGTTATGAGTGAATTTTGTTTATTGGGCGTAGCAAAAGGTAGATTAATTATAAATTGAGTCTTCAAGAGATGAAGTAAGCCAACTAGTAAAGAGGTAAAACATTTTTCTTAGACTTTTAAGTACAATAACTTTACTTGATGTTTTGGTGGATCGCATGTTTTTATTTTACGGAGATAAATCTATTGCAATGTGTTTTAACTGAGATTTCTTCACTTTTGGATGAGTGGAATACTAGAATGCATCTATTTTTTTTTTTATTAAATACCACTTGGCTCACTTCACCTCAAATGGGTCCAATTTATATTCAAAATAAAATTTCACAAAGGTGAATCCATCAAATTTCCAAATTTCGAATCAATCAAAAATTTTGCCCCAGAAGGTCCTATCTATGACAGTTTTACCACTCAAATGCCATATCCAGTAACAATAAAACAGTCTTCCAAGTACCATTAACGGTATTCATTGTTCCTTTTGTTTCGCCAAAAATCTACACTGAGAACCTTGTAATTCCTAAGTGGTGATTTGAATAGCAATATAACCAAAAACGAACTCATGAAGATTCTCAAGTATCTATGTTTTTGTGTTAATAACAATTATAAACTTTTGTGACTGATAGGCGAAACTATCGCAGTTGAAATAAATTCAAAAGAAAACACAATAAAAAAACTTTCTAGCCGTCAGAAAGCAATGAATGATTGAGAAGCACTGCTTTATGGTTACTTAACCACTAGTTAAATTTACTCAAGCTTGTAAATATTTATATAATTGGAAAACTCCACCTTGTTTATAATTCTAATCAGGTAATTTGTTCAAAAATAGATTTCATTTATTCTAATACTGTAGTTAGTACATTTCAATTATTATAAATTAAAATTAAATTACTATGTACAAGCAAAATGGATTTCATAAATGTTTTTATAATAATACATTATGTACTCAACTCTTTTTTTACACAGTATATTTTCCTGGCTGCGTGGTTGAGCGGTGAACGTCGATAGTTTCGGTTACGGGCTCGAATCCCAAATTCTAAAACAAAAATTTCAGTCTTTCGCTATCTGCATCTTAAAAGCTAACGACTGTAATTGTAATTTACTGCATAGAAAGTGCAAATATAACTGTATTCATTTTAAATTGATAAACTAATGATGAATATGATTTTTACACCGATAGAGATATATAATTTGTAAAATAATTCAGAGCTTGCTAATGAATGAGTATGCTTCATGAATCTAAGTATTTTATATAGCGTTATACACTATCGGGTTCTATGGTGCAGCGTGTTGGCTTCCATGCCGGATCTCACAGGCTCAAATCCTAGTATAAGCAGCATTTTTCCAGTCAATTTATCGATTTCTATTCGAAGACATGGCTGTTTGTGATCTCTAAAATGTCCTCCCTTCCCACCTTTCCGATCCTTTAATAACTGGGCGTAGTGAGAGCGATTAGTTAACCACTAGTCCTGTCCTAACATTATCCTTAATTCCCTACTACTCTCTTTGAAAAAAAAAAGGTTGAGCGTCTGAGCAATGTAGAAAACTTCTTTTGAGAAACCTCCATTAGGATTGCATATGCTCCACATGAGAGCGGACACAGATAAAGAAAAATACACTTTTTGATTTATTTCAATAGCAAATGGTATTTTGTTAATCATGTTAATGTAAAATACAGGTGTGATAATCTTTTACGCTAAAAAAGTCAACAACAAAACCATAACGTCTGTTTTTATTACAGGTTCTTGATAATAAATTAATATGATATAGAAAAAAATATCTATTACGTAAAATTTCGTTATCCAACCGAAGCACATGAATATTTATGAGCGAATTTCGATTCAATAGAGAAATTTATTGTAAAAAAAAACATGATAATTAATTATTTGTTTAGCGAAAATAGTAAAAGGTTAAAAACATCAATTTTACACGTCACTCTTCACACAGTGGTAACCCTAAACGCTCTTTCTCATTCGCTCTAGTTTAGAAATACTCAAAGAAAGAGCGAGATGTGTAGAGATGTTTCGTTTCTTTGGCGCTGTCAAAATATTAATGCGAGATCCGCATAGGGCTAGGTTTTTGAGCTGTCAAAAAATTATCGAGCCGGCCTGTCAAATTGACCAGATTTCGCTGCCTGTGGGTGTTTTTAAACGATCCAGTGTGAAACTGTGCTCATGTTATTTGCGACGGAGCCCCCCGTACGTACGCGGGCGCTGTGAAACGACAGATAACAGAACATGGTGACGTGTACGAGGCGGGAAGTGAAAGTAAACCCGTTTTTGACGCGCCGCGGTGTTTTACTCAGTAATGTCATCGTGACAGGCTCAGTCAGTCGCGGATCGTAAACGCACAGAGTCGTGCGGCCAAATTCGCGTAACGATTTCACCAAAACAATAAAAAAAAAGTAAACACAAATCAAAATGTGCGGAATATTCGCTTACATAAACCATCTCACTCCCAAGTCTCGTAAAGAGATTTTGGAGTTTCTGGTGAAAGGGCTGAAGAGGCTGGAATACCGCGGTTACGATTCCGCCGGTGTCGCCTTAGACTCTCCCAACTCCAAGAACATCCAAATTGTAAAGAAGAGCGGCAAGGTTCAGGCCCTCGAAGATGAGATCAGCGATATGGCGAAAGAACTCCAGTTGGACGATATCTGCGAAAGTCACTGCGGTATTGCTCACACCCGCTGGGCTACCCACGGCGAACCCAGCTCCGTTAATTCCCACCCGCAGCGTTCCGACGTAGAGAGTTCGTTTGTCGTCATTCACAACGGTATTATCACCAATTATAGAGAATTGAAACTCTTCCTCGAGAAGAAAGGACACGTATTTGAATCGCAGACCGATACCGAAATCATCGCCAAGCTGATTCATCATTTATACACTCAGCATCCCGATTACACATTCCAAGAGTTGGTCGAGCAGGTGATTCAGCAGTTGGAAGGAGCGTTCGCGTTGTGTTTCAAGTCCCGACATTTTCCAGACGAGTGTGTGGCCGCCCGACGAGGGTCTCCTCTCTTAATCGGAATCAAAACACTTCGACGACTCTCTTCCGATCACGTTCCGATTCTTTACACCAACAATAAAGCGGCGCGCACTCTTCTGCCTCCTCTCCCTCGTTCGAGGAGTCATTCAGAATTCCAACCTGAAGAAAATAGAGAAGTCGAATACTTCTTCGCATCCGACGCATCCGCAGTCATAGAACACACCAATAAAGTCTTATATTTCGAGGACGACGATGTGGCAGCTATCAAAGACGGCGTTTTGAGCATTCATCGGCTGTCTTCGAGCTCCGATGACCCGCACGCGCGCGAAATCACCACAATTAAAATGGAAATTCAGCAAATTATGAAAGGAAACTATAAATATTTCATGCAAAAAGAAATCTTCGAACAGCCTGACTCTGTATTTAACACTATGAGAGGTCGCTTGAACTTCCAGAGCCAGACCGTAACCCTCGGAGGTATCAAAGATTACATTCCCGAAATCAAGCGGTGCCGCAGACTTATGTTGATCGGATGCGGGACAAGCTACCACAGCGCCGTGGCTACAAGACAGCTTTTAGAAGAACTCACCGAGTTACCTGTTATGGTGGAACTCGCTTCAGATTTTCTTGACAGAAATACTCCCGTATTCAGAGACGACGTCTGCTTCTTCATCTCTCAGTCCGGTGAAACGGCAGACACTTTGATGGCACTGAGGTATTGCAAGCAGCACGGCGCGCTCATCATCGGAGTGACCAATACAGTAGGCAGTTCGATCTGTCGCGGGTCACATTGCGGAATCCACATCAACGCTGGTCCTGAAATCGGTGTCGCTTCGACTAAAGCTTACACTTCTCAATTCATTTCTCTCGTCATGTTCGCATTGGTGATGAGCGAGGATAGAATTTCTCTGCAGCAGCGCCGCGCTGACATAATCAAAGCCTTACACGAACTCCCCGCTCAGATCAAACTTGTATTAGACTTGGACGAGAAAGTCTTAGCCCTTGCTCAAGATCTCTACCAGCAAAAATCTTTACTGATCATGGGACGAGGCTACAATTTCGCTACTTGTCTCGAAGGAGCCTTAAAAGTGAAAGAGTTGACTTACATGCACAGCGAAGGTATCATGGCCGGAGAACTCAAACACGGACCGCTCGCCTTAATCGACGATTCGATGCCTGTCGTAATGATAATCATGAGAGATCCTGTTTACATCAAGTGCATGAATGCTCTGCAGCAAGTGACGGCCCGGCAAGGAAAACCGATTTTGATATGTGAAGAAGGAGACACGGAAACGGCAGCTTTCTCTTCCAAACTTCTCGGAATCCCCCACACCGTCGATTGCCTACAGGGAGTCCTCACAGTCATCCCTATGCAGCTTCTGTCTTATCATTTGGCCGTACTCCGAGGATGCAACGTCGACTGCCCTAGAAATCTTGCAAAGTCTGTAACGGTAGAATGAGTGCGTCGCATTTATATTTAGCATTTGTTACATTGTATTTGTGGCCTCGTTGAGCCTTTCTGAAATCGTACCACTGCTATCAATTCTCGACGGTTGAAAGGGATCAAGGAACAAACGATGATACTGTTTTGTAGACGCCTTCGAGTTTATCGATTTCGAACTTATCTTGAACCTGTATCGGTCGACAAAGGTAGCTATATGACTTACAATTCGGACCCTTAAGTTCTAAGAAACGTATCTAATTTTTGTTTACTCCACAAGGGAAGGAATCAATTCTTTTCGGCAGAAAAAATATTGCACAATCTTTGTCGTGACTTATTGTCGCTAATAGTATCATAATATTTTTTGTACAATGTTAAAAGTAAATAAAGAGATGCGTTTCTTTGACCCTTAGAGGTCGATTTTAATCCGACTGAAATGTGCACATATTTAAATGTGGATATTTCTCGAAACAGGTTTCAGATACTCTTCCTTTATGAACATAACGCAATCCCTTTGTACCGGCAAATTTACTTTCCAGCTGTGTATGTGCGGGCGGATGCGCCTCGAAGTTATGTTTACATTGATAAGTTTATATTTTTGTTAATTTTGGCCACATGTATATTAAAAAAAATAATGTTTATTTGGAACTAGGAAACATCTGATTTTTATATACATACTGAATAAAACATATATATTATATTCAAGACATTGCCTATTCATTTGTGTATTATTTTTTTATCTCACTGTTTTTTTATCATGTCGTATAATCAAAATTAACATATTTTACACAACGTTTAGTAACATTTTTAAGCCACATTGAGTTCTGTTTTCTTATCAAACATTTACTATATTTCAATATAATAAGGTAAAAAGCAATATTTTTAGTTGCACAAGAATTGTAAGTTACATTTTGATTGCTATTTCGGCTTCACACCATCGTCAGTTACCGTACTCGCAGAAGTTAGTAAGTAACAATGAGATATTTGGATATTAATTCTTTGTCTGAAATAACTCAGTTGGTGCATTTATTGTACCAGTTTGGTGAAAAAAGTAATTTATGCAGATTTAAAGGCAGAAAATTACACGTGTATCAATTCCTAACTTTGTCATAAACAAGGGATAAAAATGTTGCACCCAAATACGGACGTTCATAAACTATTTTTCCAGGAAATTTTAGAAATAAATATACCGCAATTAAACAGTCTTCCGATTTTAAATGAACAGCTACATATGCCAGGTTCTCCACTTTTATACGTTATATAAATATAATCATAAAACCTTTTCCAACAAACAAAAATAAATATAATTCTTAAAACTACTCACCATTCAAAACTGTGGGCATTTCCATGGGCTAATCCTTTTCGCCAGAAATGGCTTTAAACTCAATGATACATTTATTTCTTATATAAACATAAAACATTCATTTACTAAGCGTCAGTTCAAGTTCATCCGTGTAATTGAACGCCTGAAGATGCCGAAAGGTGAAACCCGGGTCGTTAGTGACAAAATTTGTGTGAATGTACAGAATTTGAACGTTTCAAATCCTAACTTTGTATTTAATAAATCCATCTATATTTTGATATTATTACTATGTATATAACATGAGGTATCGAGGCTAGAGGTCTTATCCAAAAAGCTCAAATTTTTTATTTGTTGTTTACTCAAAACTATCAATTTGTTATTTGCCAACATTTGTCACTATGGTGACGATATGATCAAAATATATCATAATTCTTGTAAAATTCTAATTCTTAAATACTTCGCTATTTGAAGCTATTATTTGCAAACGCAGCTCGTTCCAAAATTGGTGAAAGATGGACCATGAATGTAATTTAAGCGCAGTAGTGTTGTTTTGTTGATATGCTCTCTTACATGGCCGTAAAAATTGTATTATGAACGTTTCCACTATTTTCTACATAAGTAAAATCTTGTTGCATGCTGTGGCCCAGTTGGTTAGTGCTTGCTCTACCGATCACGCAGGTCTAGGTTCGATTCCCGGTCAGACCACAGTGAATTTGAGAATTATTCAATTCAAAGTTGTGATTGAAGACTGGGTGTTTGTGATGTCAATTCACATTATTTCCTCTCCTGCCATCCTTCTGATCCTTTAATAACTGGGTGTAGCAATAGCAATTAGTTAACCACTAGTCTTGTTCTAGCCTTATCCTTCTTTCTCTACTACTCATTTTGAAAAAAGTGAGGTTGAGCGACTGAGTAACAAACAGTTCTCATGGAAAAAACTTCTATTAGGAGGCCATATGCTCTACATTGGGAGTGGACATGGATAAAAATATATAAATCTCGAGCGATACTTTTGATAATGACAGATTACATTTTTTTATGTAGTAGTTTTATGAATGTGATATAATTTAGATAAGAGATGTGAGCTCAAAAATTCGCAATGCTGTGCAACATCTTAAAAGTGATGAGACGATTAGACCAGTACACGATTAGTGGTTATCTTGCTTCTCTTGCTATGCCCCATGTCTTGTATTAGATATGCGGGATAGATAAATCCATAATTAGATTGAAAAAAACATTTAATGATAGTGGATGTACAGGGATTCAAAACATGCGGATACCATAACAGAATAGGAAAAAGGTCCAAAAGCATTAAGCACTTAACTATAGAACCAACGGACAATATATTATAAAGGGCTCACAAAGTACAATACAAACCTTCTATTCAGTCTTTGGCGCAGCGGTTAGTGTTTGTTGGCTTCTCTGCCGGATCATACAGGCCTGAGTCCCAGTATGAACAGCATTTTTTCGGTTGATTCATTGATTTCTGTTTGAAGTGTATGTGATGTCTTAAAATTTCCTCCCACCCTTCCGATCCTTAAATAACTAGGCGTAGCAAAAGCGATTAGTTAACCACTAGTTCTGTCCTAACCTTATCCTTCTATCCCTGCTACTTTCTTTGAAAAAGAGAGGTTGAGCGACTGAGTAATAAACAGTTCTCGTAGAAAAACGGCTGTTGAGATACCTCCATTAGAAGGCCATATGCTCCACATTGGGAGCGGACATGGATAAAAGAAAAATACACTTTTTGATTTGATAAAAAAAAAACGTTATCGTTCTATTCATACTACTTTCTTTGAATAAAAGTGATTGAGCAACTAAGTAACAAGCAGTTCTCGTAGGAAAACATCTGTTGAGATACCTCCATTAGAAGGCCATATGCTTGGTAGCGGACATGTATAAAACCATACCTATTCTTTGAAAAAGAGAGGTTCAGCGACTGAGTAACTAACAGTTCTCGTAGAAAAACTTTGTTGAGATACCTCCATTAGGTAGCAGACATGGATAAAAAAAATTCAGTATGAAATCTTTGACTAATATTGTAATTTCTTTTGCAATTGCTGTTATTTGATTTCATTTTAGGGCATTGTTAAAAACGCCCTTTGAAGCAACGAAATAGTTCAATTTCAATTATGAATAATGTGTTATTGGTAATAGAACTTGTTATTGCGTAATGTTGTTGAAATATTTCAAGTACGAAATATCGCATGCAATCTAGTAGAACTTCAGGAAAGGTTTTATAGCCGTTACTCAACTTATTACAGAGTCTTAGATAGCTGGTTGAGATAGGTTGCATCAGGTTTAACTACTTTTAAATTATAATTTGATACATATATACATTGTATTAATATCATTGGTAAATCAAATGCCAGGTGCAATAATACACCAACTCGTAATTGTTAGATTTTCATAGTAGCCAATAAGCCATTCTTATTTACTAACCAACTATATTTCTTTTTGTACACTTCCATTTTTGAGAATATGTACTCCGATTGAAGCATCATATCAGATACTGTTTTTGGGATTAGATTACGAGAGAATTTAGACTTAACAGACGTCCATGACTTTGGACAGATATGAAATTGTATCTTAAGATATAAAATAACTTAGATTATTCCACGTATTGTGCTAATCTACGTTATTTTATATTAAAATGAACTTCCACAAAGTTACCGCCGAATCCATCGAAAGTATTGTATCTAAAGACTTGGGTGTTTTCATACGTTGCCACCCACCCTCTATCTCCTCTTCTTTCAATATGTAGCATATGGAGGTATCTCAACAAGTGTTTTTTTTTACACTAACTGGTTGTTACTCAGTCCCTCAACCTCACTTTTTAGAATAGAGTAGTTGTCGGGCCCATGGCAGAGTGGTCAACGTCGTTGGTTACCATGCCCCACTGAAGTTGTTGAAACACAACAGTACGATCAACATTTTTTCAATTGATCTTGCAATTTCTGTATGAAGGCATGTTTGTTTGTGATGTTTAAAAAATCCCTCACAACATTCCATGGTGTAGCTAGAGTGATTAGACAACTACTATTCCTGTCCAGCCCTATTCTTTCTATCCCTTTAAACGCACTTACCATACATGAATAGATGTAAAATCAAATAATGAAAGTTGATACTGGGACGACTTTGACTAATTGACTACATGCCCAGCAAATAAAACCTTCCTTTTAACCAAACTCATTGTTTTCTGCATATAGCGATTGATTCAGTAGTTAGTTACTTTGTGTTAATTAGTTTTCAACTTGTTGCGGTACCAAATGTTGATTGTTATGATGCAATTTTTAAGGTGAATCTCAATGAAATGAAAGACCACTTGTCAAACTTCCTTATCTCGTTACAACTGTAGATTAAATTCATAATATAAATACATGAAAAGCTTACACTACACATACTTGATAATATGATTTTTAATCATAACATCTCAACATGGGATGGGTTTCACAAACCATTTTACTTCATTGAAATTATTTACACAGCTTGACAATCGAGTATTATCACAACATGAATTGGTGTAACCTTTTAAGTATTTATTTTTTAAACAGGTTTATTAAATATAATTGAATATTTATATCGAAACAAATATTGATATCAGTATAATTTGGGAAGGAAATTACTTAGCATTTCAAGTGTTGCATAATTGTTGAAATTTTAACAATAAACCTGGGCTGTGGAGTCGTGTAAAAAAAAGACGACTCACTCCAACTCCAGCTTTAAAATAGTTAACGACTCTGACTCTGACTCTGAGGAAATTTTTCATACCATCAGACAATCTTTAGTCAGCCAAGCATGAAATGACTTTGGATTATTTTGTTTGAATACACATCATTAAATATATTTTTCAACAAAAAATCGAGCCGTTTATTTTTCACGACTCCAGCCAAAATACAGTGACTCCGACTCCAACTCTGACTCCACAGCCCTGCAATAAACGATACACTGGCTTTAAAAATACGTATAATATTCTCAATTGGAAATACAATATGATGTAGTTACTACTAACATTGCAGTAGTCATATCATTTTTGCTCTTAGACGCCTCTTGTTATAATTTATCCTGAAATTACTTATTGATCGTAATGATATTGTTATCTTTGAATGTTGTATCAGTAAATTTGTCCATTTTATTTGATAAGCAATTGTTTTGATGACAGTGAAATCAATAACACCTCGACTGCCACACCTGGAAATAGTTTAGGCTTTGTTTTATCTGTTTGTTTCATCAATTCAGAATGAAATGATTACACTATTATTTAATTGAATTAACGAGAAAAAAAAAAATATTTAACACTTGAGTACCGAAACGTTGAAAATTTGATCGAGCAGTAATATGGTACAAAATGACCCCAGACATGTGTAATATTTGCATTTGATTTATTGAGGTATCATTAAATATTACAATAAATATCAAATAGATATTAATGGTATTTAGCAAATGGTTGAAATGAGAAGAATTTCGCAATGCGAATGCACCCCATATGAACCCAAAAGTTAAGTACGCTGTGATTTTTATTTAGTGTAGACCCAAGAACTACAAGGCTCTAAGTGTAGATTTTCGGCGAAACAAAAGTAACAATTAGACAATCTTCCAAGTACCATTAATGGTATTCATTGTATCATTATGTTTTGCCAAAAATCTACACTTAGAACCTTGTGGTTCTTCGATAAAGATTCATCACCGTAATTTTGTTTGTAAGATAGAACAATGCTTTATATTACATAATTCCTTTTGCAAGATTTCAAATATTTTACTCGTCTGTCCATTCATTGTAGCCATGCGTGAAATTTATTTCATTATTTTTTAGTTGTTATCCGTTCAATGTGGCTAAAATTTCCCCTTAAATGTTGCAGTATGGTTATGAGGCTTCAGTGTTGTTGGATTTTTGAATGAATTATTCAAATAAGACTATAAGCCTCATTTATAAGCAGTGAAAGTTAAAAAATCTTTTTTAAAACAATAAAAATTAATGTACAATGTAAAATTTATTGATTGCTTTATATTGAAATAAAAAAATCGTTTAGAGAGAAAGTAAAATTAGCAGATATGTTAATGGAAATTTCAATTCATTATTTTTTTATCATGTCCACTTCTGATGTGTTGCATATGGGACTTATAATGGAGGTAATCGAAGCAGTTCCACTTTTTACTCAAAGTTATAAACCAGTGATGCATAACCTGCAACCAGTGGTGGGCTGCCAATATCTTAACAAGGGGCTCGGTAAATCTCATCCATAATGCCTTCAAGTCATGGAATATAGATAATAACATAAGGGGCTCTCCGGCCGTGCTGAAATTTATCATGGGGCTCGCGCGACCCCCCCGAGCCTCCTCCATCCCACCCCTGCCTGCAACCCAAAACGACATTTATTGTGGATCATAGACTAAATTTAGTGTGCTTTTTTTCGAACTAGCAACACTTTCCCGTGACAGCCAATTTGACAGCTGACCACTGATTTGTGCTCAGTTTGGTTAGTCATTTCACCATGAATAGACTTATGCTACAACAACGGTTGCAAATTGTGAACAAATATTTTGTCATTTTATTATTTGTGTATAAGGAGTGTTGTTTTAGAGGTTTGACTTTTAGACAACACGTTTTCCAGTGACTGGCAATTTGACAGCTGGCAACTGATTTGAGCCCTAGTTTGCCATAAAATAGATTTACGCTTGCAAATTGTCCAAATTTAATTCTTCAAAAATGAACAACATAGTGGTATAGAAAATCGTGTAAAAATTGTAATAATGAAAACCCAATAAGTGAAATAAACAAAATATCTATTAATCTTTTATGAACGGGGACTTTTATGAGGGACTCGACATAAATCGCTTTCACTGTTAGAAATGTCTGACACGTCTAATGTGCTAGGATCTAATGAAGCCTTTTGTTGGTTATGACAATATTGTGTTAGATTTAATTGTAATAGAAAATTCATTTCTGTGTTGAAAATGAGGACTGTGGAGCCGTTAAGACACAAGACTCCGACTCCAATCTTAGCTTAAAACGCGACTTTAATTATTTTTGTATACTTAGTAGCATGACTAGAGTTGACTTTTGCGATTTGAATACACATTTCTTTTTAAAAGGACTCGTAATTTTTTTTCGTGTCTGACTTCAGCTAAAACAGTCCCGGCAAAAATAAAGAACTCGTACTTTATAGTCGACCATGTTATTTAAAAATCGCGTAAAAAAGAATTGAGAGTAGTTATTCACAGTGGCTTGCGGGTCCAAAAAGGTTGGCCACTTCTGAGCTTGGCAATGCTTTCTTTGAATGCGCCAGTTAAAAGAAATTATTGCAGCATTTCAACTGTAACATGAATTAATTACATATTTACTATGTTATTTTTACAGAACTGGTTCTTGAAATATACGAAGTCTTTTGTAACAATTTGGAAATGTAATGTCTGTGTGGAAATGTAATGTCGAAATGTAATGTCTGTGTGGTCAACGTCGTTGGCTTCGGTTACGAAGGGCACAGGTTCAAATCCCGGTGCGGACAGTTTTATAAATTGATTTTTCGATCGATTTATGAATTTCTGTTCGTAGGCATGGATGTATGTGATGTCTTCAATTCCCCACTCCCACCCATCCTATCCTATGAACGGGCGTATCGAGAGCAATTAGCTTACCACTAGTTCTGTCCTAGCCTTATCCTTCTTTCCCTACTACACACTTTGAAAAAAAATGAGGTTGAGCGACTGAGAACAATTCTCTCAGAAAAAACTTCTGTTGAGACACCTTCATTAGGAGGCCATATGCTCCACATTGGGAGCGGACATGGATAAAAAAATATTTGTTGTGAGCTGAATACAATAAAATAAGCATAAAATGCATTATAACATTTTTCTAAAAGCGTTTGTAAGAAAATACGTACCTACCCATTATTATATTATTTGTTTTTCTTAATAAAATGTTAAAAACATTACAATTATTTGTTTAATTTATATATTAATTAAAACATTTTTTTGTCATGTAAAAAATGTGAAATAATCAAGTTTGGAAGTCATTTTTTGAGACGAAATTTGACATTTGGGGAACAGGAGAGTCAAACATGTCTTGTTTTGTCACTTCTGTTTTTTCGCAATGGCGATTCCGAAGGTCATAAGGAATAGTATTTATTTTACCAATTTAACATATCTTTAAGTTTTAAAAATCGGACCCATATCGTTCTACAGTGAAAATAACGCAGCTAAAACTAAAATGGAATTTAGTTTCAAGTGGAATATACGTGATCTGAATCAATGGCGGTGAAAATAATATACATATATGTACATATAGAGATGCGACGTCGAGAGAAAGTATCTATATTAAATATTAGTTTTGATAATATCGAGTATCCAGAAAACGTTCAGAGTATATTTTAATTAGTTGATAACAAAAAGAAATGAGAAAAATTCACAATATGAAATACAATAAAACTAACACTTTTAGGTTTCTTTAAGGGCTGGTGCAAAAAAAAACATTCTGATATATAAATAAAACGTAGATTTTGACATGGTTTTTATTTATTTATGAGTTGTTCATATCACACTTTTTCGGTTCAATAAATGTATCATACTTGAAGGTTTGGTTAAAATTTTGAATATTTTACACGCAAATCAGGAGAAATAAAAACATAAATGCGGGTACTCAATGTATTGAAATGAAACTTGCAGGACAACTTGAATTTCAAGCACGTAAAAACGAGGTAATCATAATATATTATAATACTGTCAGCAATCCGCATAGCAATCTATGCCCTCGAAAAAAGCCTATGTAAACATGAAAATAGTTCTTAAATAAAATGTGCTCTCCAATCAAGTAAAAACAAAATTAGTTTTACTACAATCAATTTGATTGTAGTAAAATTGAATTTAATAAAATCTATTTGTAATAAAAAAAAAATACTAACGTGACAGCTGTAAAGATTGCAATGATAATGGTTTCAGATATTTACAAACAAAATGATGCAGAGCAGCCATGATACTTGAATCCATGGGTGGCCAACCTTTTCTACAGCCGGGCCAGATTTTAGAAATGAGATTTCCTACCGGGCCGTTTATTTTTTTCTTAAATTTCTTTTATTATTCAAATTTTTTAAGATGATATAACAAAAATGAGAATCAAACATATTTATTAGATTAGAGTTTAGGTAATACAAATAATAATAATAAAAAATAAACAAAATATAATAAATTTTAGTGAGACGTCTGATTTTGTTTTTCAGAACTAAGTGCATAAATGTTGATAACGATTGATGCTGTTGCTACACGCAAACAGTTTTCCAAATGCGCATCAGTGATTCGTGTTCTCATTTTAGATTTAATATGCTTCATTCGACTAAAAAGCTGGTTCCAAATAGTGAGATCATTGATGGAGCAAAACAAATTGTAAAACTCTTCCAAGCCAACCTGATTGAATTTCTCCTTAACTGTGCATCACAACACATTTCATAATGTTCCATTTGTAAAATTTCTGACAATAAATTCACGTCTACAGAGAATGACGTTGCAAATGCAGCAAAAATTAATCACGATAGTTGAATCAATGTACTGAGATACTTCCATATATGAGATATGATACGAACTACGCACGTTGGAATGTTCTTTTAGTGGTTTTATGTACACTGAAAGAAAAAAATGTGTGCATATGCTCCGCGGGCCACAAGTAGACACCCAGCGGGCCGCGGGTTGGCCATCCTTGCTTTAATCCATATATGGGTAACCACCGGCCCACCAAGCTATTTTGTCCGGCCCTAAACTAAATTTTGTAATCAGTATGAAATATTAATATTATGTCGTTCATTATATAAATAAAAAAATATATAAGAAGTAGCGACGTGTTTTATTTAATTTAATATTACTTTATTATGTTTGGTAATTTGGTCCGGCCCTTGACTCGGAGACAGAATACTAATTTGGCCCCAGACATAGGAAAGGTTGCCCATGCCTGCTTTAATCCATCAGCTTAAATTAGCTTCCCATTTGTTATCAGCACACGCACATATGAAGCTTATAGTTACAAAAAGCGATATGTAGAAATTGATTGTTTTAAGATAAGATTTTTTTTTTCTATTGTGTCATATCTTGAAATAAAATCAAAATAGCAGCGCTTACCTGACGCCATACAGTTAAATATAGATAAGCAATATAATATCGTACATACCAAATTAAATATTTTAAGATTATAAATATTTTTTTCATATGTAAAAATTAAGTTTTGGATACCTTGATTTCAATCGAACCAATTTTTAAAATTTATCAGATATACATTTGGAGAACTCGGAGATAGGAAACGTAAAAGCCAGCGCACTGTTACGTCAGTTTTCACGGAGAAATGTTAGAACTGGCCAGGTAACGTGCTGCGAACACTTAAAGAGAGCCTCAATCCTGCTTACTTCTTCATCCTACCTTCAAGATTTCAGCGTTCTGGACCAACATTCCCTCCAAGCTGCGCGCGTGCGCGGCCGCGCAGCAGTTGGGAAGCCCCCGCGAACTCATTCCGGGTTGGCGCACACTACAAGACAGTTGTTCAATTAATATTTATTCGGTCCGCACATGGTCGGCGCAGCTTTTGAGATTTCCGCGCAGCTAACCCTTCGGCTTAGAGGGAACGTTGTTTTGGACAATCGTTGGATACTATTCATAGGGTGTAATCGGTGGAACTGAGAGACGCTGGCATGTCATGAGAGGAAACAAAGCAATTGGCAGGTGGCCATATACTCCACATATCGACTGTGGAAAGGAAAAAGGACAAAACCCACAGTTTTTTCAAACCAGGTTTTTTTCGATAATCACAATGTATCAAACTTGATACACGTTTTATCAAAAAAATGCAAGCTGCAAATGCCGAATTAGTATCTAAATTTAGCATTTAAGTTTGAAAAAGATGACCCTGTAAAATATTAAAACCAAGAAAAAAGACTGAAATAAAGGTTTTTCCTAGACAATTTCTTTCATTAATATTAGATTATGTCAATTGAATACTAGTTTTGAAGTCTTCTTGCACTTCAAGGTTATGTAAAATTCATAATTTGCATATGGCTCAAAATCATCAAAATACGTCTTTTTTGCGCCTCCTGTAAAAATTGATATGTGTGGATTACGTCCTTTTTCCTTTCCACAGTCGGTATGGTCATATATATTATGTATAGACTGTTAAATGTTTAATCGCCACAAACTAAGTTTTCCGTGTTAATTTGTTTGTGGATGTACATATAGTTTCAAAAAAGTAACGATTTGAATGATACCTTAAAGCTTAAAGTAACGATTTGATACGGAGTAGCTGGTGACTCATACAAACGTAGCATCTGTAATATTTTATTTAAAATTCAGGAAAGCACAATGGTAATATAAATCGCTGTCGATTTGTGGTTTCTTTGAGAAAGACTTTATTTAAAGAGGTGGTGAAAGAAGCCACAGAAAGGAAATAATTTAATAATAATTCTTACGCCGAGAGAATACTAAGCATCGTTGTTTTAGATATATATATAATAAAGAGATCTGCAAATAGTATTAGGCTATTACGAAATGATTATCGTTATAAGAAAACAACACAATCTTTCACAAATACTTTAATTATTGTAATGATAACACGTATAATATCCGTATAAGGACCTTCTCCCACGTCGGTATTTTTTGACGTTTAGTTAGTTACTGCTAAAATCTGTGTGGGCGTGTGCGTCGATGTACCAATATTGAGAAGATGCATCAATAATCTCTGTCAATCCTTCTAAGTGCGTTAATGCAGGGGTGGGCTGGAAGGGGGCTCGGGGGGCTCGCCCGAGCCTCTTGTTAAAATTTGACGTGGCCGGCGAGCCCCTTGTTGAGTTAAAAAAATCATTCGTTTAAGATCAAATCAGGACCTAACTGCAATTTCTTTTAAATTGTAATACGAAACAGAAGACTTTGTTGCTAAGACAACCAACTAGCCGCAAAAAAGCCAGCGAGCCACGTTATATGCATCATCCATGGTATGAAGACATTATGGCTTAGATTTACCGAGCCCCTTGTTAGCATATTACCAGCCCACCGCTGCGTTAATGTATACAATGTCCAGAACAGTATACAAAGTAAGTACAAAAGAATATTGTCTTTTATTAATATAATGCCTTTCCACCAAAACACCCTAAAAGTAATCCATTATAGCGTTAAAATATCGACTGTGGAAATGAAAAAGGACCAGTGGCGGATTAAGCACTTTAGAGGCCCCAGGCGCAATAAAGTTTGGAGGCCCTGTTTTTAGAATAACATAAAAGTGCTGCAAAACTCTTCGTATAATAATAATTAATATTGAAAATTAAAATCAAAATTTAATGCTTTATATAATATATGCTATTTTTGAGGCCCCTGAGATTTGGAGGCCCCAAGCGCGCGCCTCTTGCGCTTATAGGATAATCCGCCACTGAAAAGGACGTAACCCAAAGTATATTCAAAACAGATTTTTTTCGATAATCACAATGTATCAAACTTGATACACGTTCTACCAAAAGGATGCAAGCTGCAAATGCCAAATTATTATCTAAATTTAGCTTTTAAGTGTGAAAAAGATGACCTTGTAAAAAATTAAAACCAAGAAAAAAGACTGAAATAAAGGTTTTTCCTAGACAAATTCTTTCATTAATATTAGATTATGTCAATTAAGCACTAGTTTAGAAGTCTCTGTGCATTTCAAGGTTGTGTATAATTCATAATTTGCGTATGTCACAAAATCATCAAAACACGTTTTTTGCGCCTCCTGTAAAATTTGATATGTGTGGGTTACGTCCTTTTTCCTTTCCACAGTCGATATGTTTTTTTAGTTTTTATTACTAACAAGGAATTACTCAATTGCGAGAAAAATGTGCGTTGAATAATTTAATTGATGTGTGGTTTTAGCACGTTGAGTCTGGAGCCGTATTTTTACATGATTAGCTTTACATGTATTGAGTCCCGAAACTGTGTTTCACGTACACATGTTCTAGCCTTTCAAACAGAGCTTTATTGAGGTAATAAGCGAAACGATTTATGCACGCTACTATAGCAGATGCTTAAATCATTCTAAAACAGTAATTTAATTGTTATTTTCATCAAAAATAGCTAGTGATTTTATCATCCAAAATTCTATTTTATCATAAAGCATTGATTGAGTCCAATAACTCTTCTGAAGACCACGTGATGGTACATTCGCGGAGTCCATTAAGAATTGCTAATTTGAATAAAAGCACAACGCAAAATGTCAGGAAACATCACAAAACATATATTTTGATACCAATTGCAGGAGCGAAAAATAAATACGCCTGTAGAACCTACAAGGTGTGTGCAAAGCAAAAAAAAAACAGTTAGACTCGGTACAAACATTGTAACACAACTCTACGTAACAAGAAATACCGTCAATGATAATAATTATAGTCTTACAATCAATCAAAAATCTTTCATCTGAGTGACTAAGTAGATTCACAAAAAAATAATACTTCAAAAATAAGCCGGGCACATGAGACCATCTGAATATTATTTCGAATCGATGAATAATTATGGGCCACATTTAAATAACTGAGAGCCGCATGCAGTCCGTAAGCTACATGTAAGTGATAACTGGTTTAGACAGCATATTATGTAATAGTTGAATAATGCGTATAATTACTAATGCTTAGTAATTGTAAAAAAAGCCCTTAGACTTTGTATCACTGATAAGTAACTTATTATTTTAATATCATTGCGATAAAATTACTAGTTAATTTAGTCGAAAAATAATTGTTTTATCTTATATCCGCCGGTTGTTTTAAATTTAGCGATTTATACACCAACACTAATATTATTACATTTATATCTTCACTCTACCGGCAGAAGTTGGTAAATAACAAAATTAACAAAAATGACTAAGTACGTAGTAGGGATTCTGAAGTCTCGGTTTTTTTCATATCCCGGGAAATTATCGGGATTATAATCTCGGGAGATTATATAGTATTGTTGCCTTTTTTTTAAACATATTTAAATATTAATTAATGGGATGTATGAAGTACAGTAGGATTCTTAAAAAATGTAATATTCGAGTCTAAACAAAGATATATTTTTTGAAACATATAAATGAAAAATTAGCAGAAGAAACGCAAATATCAAACCAATACTAAGAAAGGTTTAATATTGAAGTAAACTCGTAATGGGTATGAGTTTTTTTAACCCTCCAAAGACGAGCGTGACCATATGGTCACAGTAAATACCGTTATCTATTGATCCCACTATTCATCTTTTTTCTACCTGAATATCGTTGCTTTCGTTCATATTTGGTTAATAAGGGTACAGACTTCAGCTAGTCATCAGCCGTTGGGACAGAAACGGCCACCAAAAGCACATGCGATTTTTTGAATTTCTGTTTTTTTAAATTTACTTTTTGAAACGGTTAGTTATTTTTTTTTATCAAAACATCAAATTATTTACAGTTCTTTTGCTAATATATTTGTATTGAAATTATGTTGATCTAAAGAGGTCAAATTTTAAATATTTTTAAAAATTTCACGTTTAGCTATATTTCAACCCCGAATGTTTGCTTGCCCATACGGTCAGGCTCGTCCTTACTACTGTCCGTACACAATATTACACGGTAATAAAAGGATGAGCATGACCATATAGTCATGCGGGGTTTCTATACAACGACTTTAATTCTAAAATTCTAGTATTATTTGTTTGTCGAATCCTATGGCGCAACCGTAAGCATTGTTGTATGGGTAAAATAAACTAAAATAAGGTAAACATCACAGCAAATATATAACGTAAAATATTTCTAACAATTTTAATAAATGACCTGTTTAATATTATTTTTATAAAATAATGTGGCAGCCCTGATACAGCGTATGATCTTTAATTATAGAGAAATTGCATACTATTTGCAAAAAAATAAACTTTTAGTGTTAGAATATACATCTCGCAGGTTATTCGAGAGTATTGAGTCGATAACCTTTTGTGTAAACAGAAATTACCAGCGTACCGTGCTTAAAATATTTATCATTGGTACACGGTGTTTACAAGAGTTATCTTCACTATTATCGCAAAAACAATATATATGCTGAGTTTTGCTTTATTTACTCTTAAGCACGGCTTCTAAACCAGGTTTTGGGTAGGGCACGGGCAAACCCATTAACTCTAAAATTTTTAAATCTGTCGACGAGCAAAATGTCTATTTTGGAATCTTTCAATCCCCGAGTCTTGAAAAACTTTTTTGTATCGGTATGGAGGCCTCGAAAAAATTTAGATTCAAAAGGGGCCACGGGTCCAAAAAGGTTGAGAAACTATGCTCTAGAATACCGTATTTGGTTTAGATATTTGTTAATACGTACAAACTTTAACATTTGACGATCACTTTTATGCATTTATTTTTCACTGAGATCAATTACTTAGCAATCCACGCAAAAAATATTAACAAATACAAAAATGTTTTGGATATGAAAATATAATCAAATTTTCCGATCGGTTTTTTAATTAATACTTTATCCATAAACCAATTTATGATATTTATTGTCCGTACTGAATACTGTTATTCGAGCCAGTGAACATTACAATCGAAGCCAAGAGCGTCCAACAGATCTAAACTATTTGTGTATCTATGAAGTCTTTTACTTATAATGAAATACAAAAGTTCGAATCTACAAAACCATCATAAGACCAATCTTGGGGTATGGGCCAAAGACCTGGACGTTTAGATCTAAGGACTCGCAGAAGCTACAAGTGTTTGAACGAAAGATCCTGCGAAATACATATACGATTATGGCATCTGGTGACGTCGGCACAACTATGAACTTAATGACCTCTACGGTGAGTCAGAACTTGTCAGGTTTGTTACGCTGGACCAGACATATATCATTCATGGATGAATGTAGTCCAACAAAATGTCTCACATTTACTACCCTCAAAGTAAGACAAAGCATTGGCAGACCACGGCTTCGCTGAATAGATTGGTGTCACAAAACCTGCGAGTGCTAGAGATCAGCGGCTGGCATAAGACGGCGGAGGATTAAGTGCAGTTGAAAAGAGTGGTTAAGGCGGAAAAGGTTGACCCAGGACTGTTGCGCCAAGAAAAAAAAAATTCATTAATAATAAAAGATAAATATTATACAATTATTAAAAGTTGATAGATGAGTCTTTTAAAAATAAATTGCGATGGTGTTAATTTGATATCGACAAATTATCTTCCGAAGTAAATTCATATCGACTGTGGAAAGGAAATAGGACGTAAGCCACACATATAAAATTTGACAGGAGGTGCAAAAAACGTGTTTTGATGATTTTGGGCCATATGCAAATTATAAATTAAACACAACGTTGAAGTGCACGGATAATTTTAAACTGGTGTTTAATTGAAATAATCTAATTTTAATTAAAGAAATTGTCTAGGAAAAACCTTTATTTCAGTCTTTTTTCTTGGTTTTAATATTTTACAAGATCGTCTTTTTCAAACTTAAAAGCTAAATTTAGATAACAATTCGGCATTTGCAGCGTGCATCTTTTTGATATAACGTGTATCAAGTTGGATACATTGTGATTATAAAAAAAAATCTGTTTTGAATATACTTTGGGTTACGTCCTTTTTTCTTTCCACAGTCGATATATTACTATTAAATTAGTCACATGCCTGATGTGGCCCAGTTGGTTAGGGCTTGTTCTACCGATCACGCATGTCTGGGCTCATTTCCCGGTAAGATCACAGCGAATTTGAGAATTATTCAATTCAAAGTTGTGATCGAAGACTGGGTGTTTGTGATGTCAATTCACATCATTTCCTCTTCTCCCATCCTTTTGATCCTTTAATAACTGGGTGTAGCAATAGCGATTAGCCAACCACTAGTCCTGTTCTAGTTTTATCCTTTTTCCTTATTACTCACTTTGAAAAAGTGTAATTGAGCGACTGAGTAACAAACATTTCTTGTAAATTTTTTCTGTTGAGATAAGGAGACCATTCGCTCCACTTTGTGAGCGGACATGGATACAAAATTCACATGCGCCACGGGCACCCGGTGATAGATTGAATTTGCATTATAATTATTCTTTCTGTCGTAAGAAAACTCTCGGTTATGGCTTGCAAATTGCTTCGTTGATCTATTTTGCAAGTAGAGACGGCAGATGGCGATATTAGTTGTATTTTGGCTCGTAAAATTGGCATCGTATACTCACCTCTCATAAACAATATTAATTACTGTATTATTTATATGTTGCAAAGAGACAGCGGCCAAATAGAGAAGTTTTACAATTATTAACGAAAATTAAAGTGGTAAGAATTTGCTTGTTTAGTATTATATATAATATGTGAATAAAGAAAATATGAAAGCCACTTAGCGCCTATTTTATTTCTGTATTCATATATCGTCACCCAGCGGCGTGCTGCCAATACGTTAACAAAGGACTCGCTTAATCTCAAAACAATTCTCGGTGTTCTGGAGAAGGAGTGAATTTTTTTATCACTCCAATGCAATTATATGCAATTTTTAAATAAGTAATCGATTGCTTCTTAATACACTTATAATATGCAATTTACCGTAAACTATCAATGTAAATGACTACAAATGTAGTATTGTGTATACTGAAGCTGTCGTAGATAATATATATATGTCAGAAATTGCAGTAATATACTAATTTAATCGGAGAATGTTGTTTTCTCTTAAATTAACTAGTCAAATTTAACAAAAGGCCCCCGCGAGCCCCTCCGAGCCCCCTCCAGCCCATTCCGGTCGTCGCCTTTCTGACATAAGTTGGTAACTAACAAAAGTATACAAAGAGAATCTTTAATATCAATTAATTATGTGGAATAACTAACTCAGTTGGTGTATTGATTATACTAGTTTGCCAACATAAGCATTTATTTTTCTAAGCAATTATTATTAAAGCTAATTTAATGGCAGGCAATAGTCTATGTCTATTTTTTAAAAAAATATTATAATTGTTAGATTGGTATTAATGCATCTATATCAGTGATGCACAAACCGCGGCCCTTTTTAAATTAAATCTTTTTCTCAAACATGTTTTTTTTTACGTAAAACATTTATTAATGTAAGTAAGCTTTTTCTACAATGAAGGAGAGTAAATCGGTTCATAGAAACAGGGTTACAAATATTATGTTAAATTAAAAAAAAGTTTGCATTAGAATGCATTAACTTATGAATTGCATATAAATGATACATACATATTCCACAATGAAACGAGATTTAATAACCAAGTACTTACAATCCTTTTATTTGCATGCCTTATTTATTTTCGAAATAAAACGGTCAAAATAATATAATGGAACCCATTACTCATTTATCTAAATTCATTTAATCTTTTTTACACGGTTTTAAGGCTGTTTTACATGAAACGTACATATGTTTTGTATAAAAAAAGATTGAGCGTACTTTAAATAATTTTCTTCTTTGCGGCCCGAACCCACGATAATTTGTTTTATGCGTCCCGCTAGAAGGTAAAGGTTGTGCATCACTGATCTATATTTTGATATTATAATAATCTATGTAATATAAAATATCGATGCTAGAGGCTGAAGATTTTCATTTGCTGTTTACTCAGAACTATCAATCTGTTACTTACCAACTTCTGTTAGAACAATGACAAAATAATACATGGATTCCTGGCTATGGATGTCCTCTTTTTTTTTACAATAAATTAACGAACAACAAAAACATCTCTTAAATTTTTAAATATTTTGTTAAGCGCCAACAAATGAGATATATTAATTTAAATATTTGCATTTTTTAGTGTAATTGGACATTGATTGCTAATTAAATGTTGAAAGATTTTTTAGTTAGTTAGTTTTTTTTTGAAAAATATAAGAGGTGACCGCTTAAGCACACCCCTGCCTCCCTGCTATTTTTTACAGTTCGTGTAATAGAATAAAAAGGAATGTTTAATTCAACTGTGATGTTTTGGAAATTCTTTAAATTTGGAACTGCACGAATGTTTGCCAACAAGTCACGTAATAATTTGTCTAAATTATAGATGTCACTGTAAACCGTTGCACTCACCCGATAATTTGAAAAAAAAGATGGTAGCGGAGATATGAGTAAAAATCAAATTCCTTAGCAATGAAACTTACGTTAGTAACTCAATATACAATGCATCGAATGATCTAATAATATTGGCCCAAGATAGAGAATATTATACTCCAGGTTTGCCATCAACAATTATTATAATATAATATTATCTATTTTAAAAGATGGCGCCAATAATAAAAGAAGAAACTCCACCAATTAGTTTTATTGCATGCGAAATAAATAATTGCGAGAATAACTTTTCCGGTTCTAAGCTCAAGAAATGCGACCCCAATACCCACATTTTCTTAAATATCTATTTTAATATGGGTGATACAATGTTTATAATTAAGGTATTCTTATATCATAGTTTTTTGGACCTTTTGTAGTTTATATAAATACGATAAGATAAGAGATAAGCGCCCGCTTATCAGCGATCGTTGGTAAGATAACTAGACTGACGCGCGCCAGTCGCGCATTGACATTGGCATTGGAACGACGTATATTTTACGCGCAACTTAAAATATGATTATTTATTAAAAAACCAAGGATTTTTATAAAAAAATGTATGCGGAATGATGCAGAGAGATATTTTAAAGCCCGTAGACTATTTATTTTTTTGAAATTCATAAGAATAAGGCCAATAATGAGGAAACCACTGGGGTCAAAAATGACCCCCATCGCCAGAGACGTATTTTTCTAGTCTCCGAGCCGCGAGAGATAAAATCTCGCTTCGAATCAACGGCCCTGATGGGTGTTAATAAAATTCGTTTAATATATTTATCGCTTAATTTGATGCTAATATATTAAATTATAAAACTTACTGACGTAATATTTCGTAATTTTTAGCATTTATTTAAGATTAATTATAGTAAGAGGAGAAAAGCCGATATGGCAACACAACATACATTTTGAAATGGCAGGCAGCAAAAAAATAGCATTCGATTTTTAAGTGTTCGTTTTTTAAAACTCGAAACAAAATAGGCCAGCTGTCAAAATATTAATAACAAACAATGCGTAACTATTTTTTCTATTATTATTGAACTTACTATTGATTTTATCAGATTAGTCATAAGTATTGAGTAATAAAATTATAATTTCAAAAAAATATACACTTTTGGGTATGATATGTTAACTATTAGTTGTCTGAAAACGATAAACAGAATATTGATAACTGATTGGTAAGATTATTGAGAAACTTCTGCTTCACGCATATGCAGCGGTGGGCTGCTAATATCTTAACAAGGGGCTCGGTAAATATTATTAATTTTTTTTATCCATGTCCGCTCCCAATCTCGAACATATGGCCTCATAATAAAGGTATCTCAAAAATTTTTTTTTTCTACGACAACTGCTTGTTACTTAGTAGCTCAACCTTTCTTTTTCAATGATAGTAGTAGGGATAGAATAATAAGGATAAGACAGGACTAGTGATAATACTACTAATAGTAGCGCCCAGTTGAATTAAAGGATCGGAAGAGTGGGAGGCAAACTTAAGACATCACAGACACCCATGCCTTCGAACAGAAAATAGATAAATCGATCGAAAAAATGCTGTTTCGTACTGGGACTCGATCCCGTGAGGTCCCACACGGAAGCCTACAACGCTGAATGAAAAAAATAAAGGACAACTAATTTTCAAATTTAGCCATCTACAGAAATTGCAGTTATGTGATGATTTGATCTAAGACGAATGATGTTCTTATCTTAACAAGGGGCTCGCCGGCCGCGCCGAAATTTAACAAGGGGCTCGCGCGAGCCCCTCCGAGCCCCCTCCAGCCCATCCCTGCGCATATGGATCATCAATAAAACATACCAACAGAAGTTTCTTTGGATGAGAACTGGCTTTTATTAATTCGCTGAATCTCCCTATTTGGAAAGAGATGACCGGAGAAAAAAACATTGGAATATGAAAGGTCTTGTAAGGTGCAGTGATCCGCAAAGTGGGTCTGCGGACCCCTTGGGGGTCGTGGGCTCTATCGAAGGGTTCCGTAAGCTGCCCAGTCAAATCAAACCTATACGAATAAATTTAATAAATGTTTTATACTTATCAATATAAGTTCTCCATTTATTTGCATTTTTTCGTCGGTTATATTATAAAGACGTCACATACATCCATGCCTTCGAACAGAAATTCATAAATCGATTGAAAAATCAATTTATAAAACTGTCCGTACTGTGATTCGAACCCGTTGGCTTCGGTTACGAAGGTCGCGGGTTCGAATCCCAGTACAGACAGTTTTATAAATTGATTTTTCAAAAGATTTATGAATTTCTGTTCGAAGGCATGGATGTATGTGATGTCTTGAATTCCCCCCTCCCATCCTATCCTATGAACGGGGCGTATGGAGAGCGACTAGCTAACCACTAGTTCTGTCCTAGCCCTACCTTTCTATTCCTACTCTCTTTGGAAAAGGAGAGGTTGAGCAACTGAGTAACAATCAGTTCTCGTAGAAACACTTCTGTTGAGATAAACTCCATTAGGAGTACATATGCTCCACATTGGGAGCGGACATGGTAAAAAAAATATTATAAAACGTTATCTCGAGGTTTTACTGTAGTTAACTTAACAGATCTGTCATCTTGTTAGTACTGTTATGCATAAACCATTTTGTCATATCTTAGCCATATCCTTTTCACACCTATCTTTTTATCTATACTCTCTTCAAAAAAGTGAGATTAAGCAACTGAATAACAATCAGTTCTCGTATAAAGTGTCTGTTGAGATAGCTCCATTAGGAATCCATATTCTCCACATTGGGAATGGACATGGTTTACAATTATCTGGTCATTATTAACTATTACTTCTGACAATAAGTTGTTGTTGAAGTGTTGAGTACCAGTTTTTTGTCGGTTGTTTGAAATTTTGAACACGGCGCCTAGCATAGAATGACATAGTTTAGTATTTTTTTATGTTCTCTCTCTCACTCACTTTCAATTAACCTTTGCAGTTGTTTTATTGAACAGTTTCCGCTCCCAATATTAAGAATTCGGAGTGTTGGAGAAAGAATTGAATGAAAGCACAGATAAATAATATGCCTTACGACACGCTACTCTTTTTCCTCTCGAAAATTTACTAAATGCTTTTTATAACAATACTGTATGAAACTTAATTAGGAATTTGATAATGCCAAACCACCATACACGGAAACCGATTATTCATGTGAAATACGAATATGTATTAGTATAAAAAAGTGACACTGTTACGTCAATTAATGGAACTTGTTAAACTTAGAACAAACCATAGAGAATATTTGACATATGTTTTCGAACTTTAACAATATTATTATTCCGCAATTTGAATAAATAACTGGTTTACTTTTTTCCAATATTTAGTTTTTTCTTGTATTTTTCCTAATCATAGTTATATGTCCAAGCATTTTTTTTTTTTTTTAAGCATTTAGTCAACTTTCGAAGAGAAAAAGAGTTTCACGGCATATTATAACTTTAGTAAAAAAGACCGACAAATTAATTGCCATTATACTTGTTGACTTGACAGCTCACAGCAATTCTTTTGCTTCCTTTTAGTCAATTTTCTTCAGTTGGTTATATGTGGACTCCCCTGACATTTTTGTTGCCACAGATCAAAGGATCAAAGTATCTTATCTAAGATGAATACATTTTGACATTTATATCATGGCGTAACATACAATTTTACGCATTAAAATATGTTTTCTGGTATATTACATAATTCATGAGGAATTAAATAATTATTCTATTCTATGTGAAGTGTTTTTTTTATTTATTACCTATACCTACCAAATTTTGCGTGCACTGCGAATTTTGAAACAGATTTTTTGCTTTTGTTTCGAATGTTCCAAACGATTTGAAAATTGGTTTGAAAACTGGTTTGACGTATAGAATATTGTTACAGCTTATAAAAACAGCCGTTGCATTGTGGTAATATTATTGTTTACTCTCGCGGCCGCATGTCGCTGCACGTACCACTTTTTAAACGATTTCATAATCTGGCGAAGTGGTCTTAGAAAGTAGTTCACTGACTTGCAACCGGCAGCCGGCGACTCAACCCACATACTTACTGCCCGTGATAGACTGGTCTGTTCCTATTTCACATTGTAATATTATTCAAATTCCACATCGCAGACAATACGAAACTGTCACGCCTGATTAGTTGCAACAATTTCCCGCTAGGTGCTCTGTATTTTAATCTGAAACGTCACTTAATTGTTTTTTTACTGTAGATTTTCCGTACCATAATAAATCTTCCTTGACGAAACTGTACCTGAATGATCAATGTCGTTAACTTAAGTTGTAGAGTTCACGGTGCCATCCAGTATGAACAATTTTATATATTGGTTTTTGAACCGATTTATGGATTTGTGCTCGAAAGGAATGGATTTATAAATCCTCACTCATCTATCTGATCCTAAAAGCATGGCTTTGCTCGATGCCGAAAAAGGAGAGGTCGAGCGACTGTGTTACAGGGGTGGGCTGGAGGGGGCTCGGGGGGCTCGCGCGAGCCCCTTGTTAAGATAAGAAAATCATTCGTCTTAGATCAAATCAGCACCTAACTGCAATTTCTATTGAATACTCAGTAGCCCCTTCATTTTTTCATTCAGCGTTGTGGGCTTCCGTGCCGGACCTCATGGGTTCGAGTTAATTACTAGTCCTGTCTTAGCGCTATCATTCTATCCATACTATTCTCTTTGGAAAAGAAAGGTTGAGCGACTAAGTAACAAACAGTTCTCGTAAAAAAAACTTTTGTTTGCAATATGTTCCACATTGGGAGTGAAAATGGATACAAATAAATGGATAAGATTTACCGAGCCCCTTGTTAAGATATTGGCACCCCCCCACCGCTGCTGTGTTACAAGTAGTTCTCATAGAACAACTTTTCTTGTTATAAGCTCCATTATGAGTTAAAAAAAGCATTCTTCTTATTTTAGATTAGATTTTTGTTCCTGTCTTCTAAAGCAGCGATTTCCAACCTGGGAGGCGCGAGCAATCCAAATTATTTATTTACCCTTTCAAACGTGTCTTTATTACTATATGACATAAAAGATGAGGAGGCGCGAAGATATTTTCTTCTTCAAAGAGAGACGTGGTAACATTAAGGTTGGAAACCACTGTTCTAAAGTGATATTAGGTGGCGTTGTTAGCATAAGTATGACCTATTTATCTTCTATTTTATGTCAGATATTCTCAGGTCCTGAGGGAAGAAGGAGAGTTGTAAGACCGTAATTCCACTGGATGGATTGGGTGTCACAGGACTTATATGAGGATCAACGATAGGCGTAGGTAAGCTAAGGAATTTAAGGAAGAAGGAAAATAGTATCTTTCCCATAATGTGACAAAAAAAGATGGCGGCAGAGAGCGAGATTCTTTTAAACTTTTCCGTTCGTTTTATCACGTTCGCAGATTAATTATTTTATATTATGCACGTGAAGTAAACACACAATAACGTGTAATTAATTATTGTTGATCTATCGTTTAAAGTATTATAGAATATGTGATCGATGCAATTAATTAAGCCGATAAGAAGCTCATTCTCGCTAACACTGTATTTTTTTTTTAATCAGCAGGTATGTAAAATAATAAATATGCACACAGAGTATGAATTGCAATACTGGAAGAATTTATCAATACCGATATTACAAAAAAAGTCAATTGAATCGCTATATCGGACGAGTAAATTACAACCGGTATTTTAGTATCGAAAAAACACAACGAAAACTGGAATCCCGGTTTTGGTAATAACGGTATTTCAATATCTTACACATATTAACCTATAACTGACAAAAGAACTTAAGCGACACAATTCGGTAAAATTGCGTTTTAAGCCAATTATTGTTCAATATCGCCCAAGGCGTGAGTGAGTTTTTTTTAGAGCGTTATCTCATTCGATTGATCTGTTTTTAGGGCCTGTGCATTTTAGTGTTTTGACTCTGTACAATTTTAGAAAAAGTTTGTAATGGTTTCTGTATATTCAAAATTCGATTTTAGTTTAATTTAAGATTTCGACTGAATGTGCTTGGTGGAATTTCAATATTAAATTTGAATCGTTCACACTATGTACATTCACACAGTTTTTTTTTTTTTTTTACTAACGACCCGGGTTTCGCCTTTCGGCATCTTCAGGCGTTCAGGTGCACGGATGAACTTGAACTGACGCTTAGTAAATGAATGTTACGTGTTTATATAATAAATAAATGTATCACTGAGTTTAAAGCCATTGCTGGCGAAAAGGATGAGCCCTTGGGGAATGCCCACAGATTTGATTTTAGTTAATTCTTAATATCGAAATACTGTTATTTTTGCATTTTCACGACTGGTATTTTAATATTGAATACCATTAATGCCGGGATACCTGTTTCTGTAATGCTGGTCATGCAATCTCTATACCGGAGCCATATTTCCCAAAAAAACGTGATAGCATGATGAAAGATTTTGAAAGGATTTAAAACACCAATATTTGGGGAAAAAAAGTGCTGAGAACCAGGCCGGATGGAGGAAATCGATGGTGGAAGTTAGGGCGCCGCTCGAGATGAAGCACCATCCTAAATTGTATTGGTAAATCGAGATTGAAAATAAAATAGACTTACAATTCTATCATATTTAGATATTTAGGTGATTGAATCTTTAATACCAACGTATTTTGAAAGATGAGCCGTAGATATTCACCTTATTAAACACAGTTAAATAATCATTGAGCTCTTGATTGTGTTATCTAAATGACATGATAATACATTTCTTATGTTAAACAGATGGCATAAAATATTTTTTATCAATATGAACGATCTTTAGTATACTAAAGACATTGTATTTATATAATTTAAATGATAAATAATTCCATTATACATATTTAAAATATTTCTTCCTCACATTTTATCAATTACATGTTCCTATCATAATATGGGGGTTTTCTTTTATCTTCTTCCCAGCCATTACGAGTCATATTATTGTATTTTGTTAATGAAATAAAAATTCTACAAAGAAGTGGTGTTTTTTTTATATTATACAATTAAAGAATACAGAAAAATAACATTATATTAGCGTTTGTGATTTTATTTAAAGTGGAGCGGGAGAGCTAATTTTCCTGCGACAGCGATATCTATCGGCGAGTAAAAAAGGTAAATTATTTTGTTACAAACAACATCTACTGCTAAGGTCAAGATATAAAATTTGAAAATAGTAGTTTTAAAAAAAAAAAATAGTTTTGTAATATTTTTCCACTATCGTTTGATGGTAAGAGTGGATGTTCTAAAACAATAAAACGGACTAAACGAATCCCTCGAATGATTTGTATTAATTATAAAGCAAAATAAATATTTATAATACTTCTTCTTTGGCCATGTTCGCTCCTTATGTGGAGCATATGGCCGCCACGCGGCACCTCCATGTTTCCCTGTCTCCCGTCAATTGCTTTGCTTCCTCCCATGACATGCCAGCATCCCTCAGTTCCGCCGAGTACATTCTATGGATAGTACCCGACGGACGTCCGGGACGCCGGAATCCCACCGGTCGAAAGAAAAGGCAGGCAGGATTGAGGCTTTCCGGAGGCATCCGCAGCACGTGACCCAGCCAGTTACAACGTCTCTCCATAACCACTGACGTGCAAGACGCCACGTTGTCATATTTTGCATTATTTAACTTTAAAATAAGTTTGCATGAGTTTTCAGTTAACAACATTGTTAATGAATAGAAATATTTTTTATTCAAAAATACTACAGTATATACTACGGTCTGGGTTTATGTCAAATTGATGTATCTTGTCTCGGGACGTCAAAAAAGCCGAGATTTCAGAACCCCTAGAGAAGAAAGATACTTTGGGCAACGTTCACACTGAGAGCAGCCATAATGTGTACTCTGCTTTAGAAAAAACAGAATACTATTATTTATTATAAGATACACGTCAGATAAGAGCAATGGAAGATGTGAGGAATAAAAGGTAAATGGAGTAAAATGATATAGCCAATATAATAGAAAAGAGAGCAAAGTGTCAATATGCCAAGAGAAAATTAATGTTGTAATCAACGTTCCCTGTAATTTTTCTATTGTGTGCGCGGACCATCAACTTCTGTGAGTAGTAAATTTTCAGAAAAATAAAAAATGTGCGTAAATGTAAAAAATTGGTGAAAGAAACTTTTTACAATATGCAGCCTTGTGCGGGGATGGAAAAATGTGTGCGGGCACATTGGCACACCTTAGCGGGAACATTGGTTGTAATGCCAGGAAATGTAAGAACATGTTTTTGTAACATTTTAATTATCTGCTTCGGAACCACTGGAAAATAGGTTGTTTTTTTTTTTTTTAATAAAACACATTTTATAATAAAATAAAAAAAAGTATATTATCGCTAATTAGGTAAGTATCACATAATATAATGACTATAATTTATTATTATAGTGGAATCTGAAAAATACATTTTTACAAAATTTTAAATTTGGCAAGAATAAATTTACAATAATTGTTAAAATACTAAAGTATTTTATTAATGTGATAATATAATCGAAATATTAAAATTTATTTGAGAATTATTGTTTTTTGATTTTTTTCCGAATCTTTTTTTAAATACACACAAAATTTCGTTGACGCTTAAATTATATTTTTTAATTAATTATTTACGATAAAAAAAAAATCAATAAAAACAAATGGACTTAATATTCTCGTAACGTTGTTATGAAAATCAGTCAAAATAATTTTGGACAGCGATCTTTTTAAAATAAAAAAATCTCACAATACACACCATGGTAATTGATATAAAGGTAAAATAGCAAATAAAGATAAACTAATTTGCTTATAAAAAGCATGACAGTATACCCATTATGGAAAAAGATTGATACAATTATATTGTCTTACATAAGTAAAAAAAAAAAACAAAATAATCTAGAAATTGATTCTATCAGATAACAAAATTCTGTTTCTCTGATGACATCACAAGCAGAGTTCACATGACAGCTCGTCATTTAACTTTTATTTAATGGACCCATTAGAGGTGAAGTGAGCCAACTAGGGAAATGTCACGTCTTTACTTGGTGTTTTGGTGGATTGCATGTTTTTATTTTACGTATATTGGAATTTGTTTCAACTGAGGTTGCTTCACTTTTACGATACTTTAAAATGCGTAGAATATTACTACGTATCTAAATTATTTTTTTCCAAAATACAACTTGGCTTACTTTACCTCCAGTTGGCCCATTTAATACATTGTGTATTGTGTGTTAAGCCAAGCTAAAATATTAAAATAAAACATGAAATGCTGTGCAGTTTGCGGTTTAAATGGTGGTAATATGACGCGAATACCATATTCATCGTCACGAATATCATATCTTCAATATAATATAATTATTACCATGAAATACAGTTTTATATAGTACATTTATGAAACATTGTAGAAACACGTAATTTATAATTAAAATAAGTATTAATTTCGGATCTGAGAGGTAAGGTAACTTCATAATATCACTTTTTTAATTACAATATAATATTATAATAATAGAATAGAAGAGGAAAATAAAAGCAACGTTGCAAGAATAGAGAGATCTTAATTTGACAATACTTCGTTGGGTAATATCTTGAAATATATTATTTAAGGAAACCATTTTTGATTGAGCTTGAATATTATTGCATTAGATCAGTGTTTCTTAACCGTATTGAAAGAATCGCCTCTTTAGCAGAAATAAATTATCCAAGATTATCTAACGTCCTCCCCTCATCGAGGAATTTGAAATCCTCAATTCCATATACTTTTTTTCGAAAATATCCCCGAAATTCGTTTTTTTTTTGGCTCACCGATGAATTTGAATTCCTCAATTTCCTATACTATCGCCCACTCGCATTCCTGCCGCTCTCCTCAATTTTGAAAAATTAAAAACTACCCCAGGGGGGCAGTATCGTCCCCGTCAAGAACCACTGCATTAGATGGAATAACGATTCTGTAAATTAATTTATATTGATATTTTGAAAAACTCACGTACTTTATAGTGATTTATACAAAAAGACACCTCTGAGATCCTGAAATTCATAGGCACAAATTTATCATCTACAATAATTATCATCTTAATATAAAAATATAGTTTGATATCGTCGATGTCGTAATTTATACATTTAAAATCGTTCATTTATTATTTATTGTGATACACGCTAAAGTGTGTTTTATAAAAATCAAGAGGTGACATTTTAATGGCGAAGATTTGCGACATCACACATATTGTGAAGTACAGAATCAAATTTAAACATCTTCAAAAAATGCCTCTATAAAATTCAATAATAAAATGTGGTGGATGTTATATTTTTCTGTCAAAACCTGTTTTAAAATATTCAATGATAACACCGAATCAAGCTTTTGTATTTGAATTACAATATTATATGTATCCGTGTATGGTAAAATATCAAAATTGTCCACGTCGACAGTTTAATGAAAGAAAAGATTGTCAATAAATACCGGTTGCATAATATCTTTTATTTTTTATATATTTGATATTATTCTTAAATGAATTAACTAAAATACGCTTAATTGATTAATTTTGAGTAGCTGAACATTGTTTTATTTGTATATTTCTCCGATATATTCATGGATATATCTATATGGAATTGATTCTGGAAGTCACAATAAATACTAAATCCAACACGATAACACTAATTCTGTATGCCAGTTTCATTATTTAATTAATATAAAACAATATAATATCAAAAATGATGGCATATATCTAAAAAAGTGTTGATTGAATCATTAATCGATTTAAAAATTAACGCCTTTCTCTGATAAAAACGATACGTACTATTGTCGTATCGATTAGATTGTAGAATTTTATTGTGTGGCCTTCTTAACAGATAGCAAGTTTATTAATCATCTCTCAACTTATTAAATATGACAGTTTAATTTTAAGAATCAAATATTAATTGATTTCATAAAACTGTTATTTTACTTCGGTGGTGAATCTAGAAGGAAATATTTTTTCTCTTCTTGAATATTGGCTACTAGCAATGTGGTGTATAATATTAATATGATTATATATCTGTTCAACTCTCTGTCTTTTTCTTGAGGCTCACCCACTTCGGATACATCCCACGATTAGTACACATTTGGAAAGATTTCAGGACGTCAAAAGGACACAAGACAAGAGGTTTACCGGTGACTCAATACATCGCTATTTTTGATTTATCGTGTCATTAAAGATATGCTGTTGATAACAATAATTGATTATTTTATCAGGACCTTGTACTTCCCGATGATTTTTTAAAAATTCAATGTTATATTATTTTTGATAACTGATTCACAGTAACCAGGTAAAAAAGCAATGTATTTGGTTCGATAAGAATCAAATGATATAATATAATACATTTGAACGTATCACGTATCGTAATATTACTTTACTATCGTATACCAAAATACTTTGCTATTTTTACCCACTTATAATGGTGTTCGACTAATTAGAGTTGAATAAAATAATGTAAAAGTATACGTAAATACGTTTAATGTTACATACACAGCGAAATTTTACATTTAAATGTGAATAAAAAAAGGAAATATTATTTTTTACAGAATTGGTAAATTTAAAATACGATTTCTAATACATTTGAAATAGAATTATGAAAAAATTGTGCAAAAATCTACATTAAAAATGTATTTTTAAAAGTATGTTCGATAATTTATCATCTATGCAAAGACAATGAAAGAGTTCATCGGTTATAGTTTTCTGTCAGTAAGAAATAGTTTTATATCAAATAGTTTACAAACAAAGGTAGAAGCTCGTATTGCAATTTAAAACAATCATTACGTTCGTAAAAGTAAATGTCATGGCTTCAAGCAATACGACAAAAAATACTGTGCAACATTTCCCTTTCAATGAGAAGCCAATATGTCTTTTTCAATGCCAACATGAAGTGATTCGGTTCGTAGTTATAGATACCTGTCAAACAGCCGCCTCAAGGATTTATTCGTAAAAAAACTCCGATGTCGAAAGCATTCATTCTGCTGCTGATCACTTAAAAGTCTTGATTTTGAAATTGCACATAGTCCATTAATTAATTTCACCATTTAATCTTTCGCAAAAACTTTTTACAACACGCATATATTATAACATAACTCATTTATTCTACTGTGACAGATTTGGCGAGGTTTCTCGGACAATCTACATTGCAGCCGCGAAGGACAGCGAGGTGGTAAGATAACAGCTGCATCGGAATGACTGTGAGGATTCCCTGGAGGCAGTCGACTGTCTTAGGAATTCCCAAAACATTGGACGAGAACGCGGCCGTTTCCGTGTCGCCTTCTTCGCATATTAAAACCGGCTTTCCTTGACGTGCGGTGACTTGCTGCAGGGCGTTCATGCACTTCACATAAACTGGATCTCTCATGATAATCATGAGGACAGGCATAGAATCGTCAATCAGCGCCAAAGGTCCGTGCTTGAGCTCTCCAGCCATGATACCTTCACTGTGCATGTATGTCAACTCCTTAACCTTCAACGCTCCTTCTAAACAGGTTGCGAAGTTGTAACCGCGTCCCATAATAAGCAGAGATTTATTTCGGTATAAGTCTTGCGCAAGGGCTAAGACTTCATTGTTTAGAGACAAAACTTGCTTGATTTGTTCCGGAAGTTTTTGAAGTCCAGAAATAATATCTTGACGTCTTTTTTGCTGAGAGATACGGTCTTCACTCATGACTAAAGCAAACATGACAAGTGAAATGAACTGAGAAGTGTAAGCCTTTGTTGAGGCGACTCCGATTTCTGGCCCAGCGTTGATGTGAATACCGCAGTTTGATCCGCGGCAAATTGAGCTTCCTACGGTGTTAGTAACGCCGATGATCAAAGCACCATGCTGTTTGCAATATTTCATCGCCATTAAAGTATCGGCAGTTTCTCCGGACTGAGAAATGAAAAGGCAGACATCATCTCTGAACACAGGGGTTTTTCTGTCAAGAAAATCTGACGCAAGCTCAACCATGACAGGTAATTCAGTAAGCTCTTCCAAAAGCTGTCTGGTGGCTACTGCACTGTGGTAACTAGTTCCGCATCCGATCAGAATCAGTCGTCTGCAGCGTTTAATTTCGGGAACATAATCCTTGATTCCTCCCAATGTGACGGTCTGGTTTTGGAAATTCAGACGACCTCTCATTGTGTTGACTACAGAGTCGGGTTGTTCGAAGATCTCCTTTTGCATGAAATAATCATAGTTTCCTTTCATGATTTGTTGGATTTCCATTTTGATTGTTGTGATTTCACGAGCGTGGGGGTCTTCAGAATTTGAGGAGAGTCTGTGGATGCTCAATACTCCATCTTTGATAGCTGCAACGTCGTCGTCTTCGAAGTACAATACTCTGTCAGTATGCTCGATGACAGCTGAAGCATCAGAAGCGAAGAAATATTCGGCCTCCTTGCTTTCTACAGGTTTGAATTCAGAGTGAGAAATTGTTAAAGGAGGTAAAAGAGTACGAGCTGACTTGTTGTTGGGGTACATAATTGGAACATGATCTGATGAAAGACGGTTTGGCGTTTTGATCCCGACCAGGAGAGGAGAACCACGACGAGATGCTACACACTCGTTGGGGAAATGACGGGATTTGAAACAAAGAGCGAAAGCACCTTCCAACTGTGAAATAACTCCTTCAACCAATTCTTGGAAAGTGTAATCAGGGTGTTGAGTATACAAATGAAGTATCAATTTGGCGATGATTTCAGTGTCAGTCTGCGATTCGAACACATGTCCTTTGTTCTCAAGGAAGAGCTTCAACTCTTGGTAATTGGTGATGATTCCATTGTGGACGACAACAAAAGCGCTTCCATCGTCGGATCTTTGGGGGTGAGAGTTGATAGAGCTAGGTTCTCCGTGGGTAGCCCAGCGAGTGTGTGCAATACCGCAGTGACTTTCACAGACTTCATCAACTTTGAGTTCCTTAGACATGGACGTGATCTCATCTTCTAAGACTTGAACCTTTCCGCTCTTCTTCACGATCGTAATGTTCTTGGAGCTCGGCGAGTCCAGCGCAAGTCCTGCGGAATCGTAGCCGCGGTATTCTAGCCTCTTGAGTCCCTTGACGAGGAACTCCAGGATCTGGCTGCGCGTCTTGGGCGTCAAATGGTTGATGTACGCAAATATTCCACACATTTTCAATATTGTTTTGGTTACAACGCGAACAACTTTAAGCACGACTTAACTACTGCAGGCTTCGCGAACGACTGACGGTGGAAATGAATAACCTACGATACAATACCCGTCGCGCATTGATTATAATGCAACATTATTTATCATAGATTTTATTCAGTAGATTGCTTTCACTTCACGGCGTCTGCGTCACTTCATTACCGTATCTGCTATTTTTTTCGTTGTTCGCCTTAAATTATTATCAATGCAGACAATTTTTCTTCCTGAAAAAATGCCCTTGAGCCGCCCATTCTTGTTTTAATGTATGCATAGATTTTTGAACCAGTGATACGCAACGCTTACGTAAATTTAAAAAAAAAATCTCAAATTATTATTTCGGTCTGCAGTTATAAAATGACTGCAGTTTTCTGCGATTTTTTTGAATGGAATTAATTATATGAAGCGAAAATAATTCCGATTTTCAAAAAAGTTATTATAGTAAATATATTTTTTAAAATATATATTAAATCAAATTAACTATACCCATGCAGACATGGGTAATAACGTTCAATCTTGGGATCAGGGATCCTGACCATTTTTGCGATTCCTTAATCCCGAAATTTCGGGTATCATTATAAACTATCTAAAAAAAGCTCATAGATTGAATAATTGTAAATCACAAAAATGGGATTGAATACCCTAATGGCTTTCTACAAACGAACTTATTTATAATCTTTATAAGCAGTGGCGGATTATCCTATAAGATAAGCGTATGAGGCGCGCGCTTGGGTCTCCGAATGTTAGGGGCCTCAAAAATAGCTAATATTATACCGCATAAACTTTTTTTTCATATTTGAATATATTCTTACTATCTTATTAGAATTTTCTTTTGTTTTTATGCTATCCGAAAAACAGGGCCTCCAAATTGTATTGCGCCTGGGACCTCCCGTGTGCTTCATCCGCCACTGTCTATAAGTTATTACTGAAATATGAAAATAAGACGATTTTTTTTTATTAAATTTAACTCTTCTCCGTAGACTTCAAGCTACAGTTTCCATTACAAAAAGCAAATGCAGCTTGACATTATTTGTAGTAATCGGATAACTATTAAAAGATTTTTAATTTTGACCATTGGCATAACACGCCTTGGTTATGCTCGACCCATCAGTAAAAGCTCCGCTTAGTGAACCAAAGTTTCTGGGCTCGGAAGAGTAATTATTGAATGGTTTTACTATTAAATAAAAAAATGAAAATAAGATAATTTTCATATGTTGTACGTTGTATAAATTCAGTTATAGCTTGCTTAAGAAAGATCTTATAACTTCTAAAATATAACGGATGTAATTTGGGGACTGTAAGTCTAAATACCGATGCACGTGCTAATGGTTGGCAAAGACTTATTCAAACCTGTATACATTTTTTTAAATATTACTTTTCTCTGTTATCTATCGCAAGATGAAGGCCTTCTTCCTTTTTATGACAGTCAAAATAGTATATATAAAAAATTTAGGAAATGTATTTTTTATATTAGTAATATTTTGAGGGATAATAATTAATATACATACATAATAATAGCAATAACCTGTTTGACGTATGAACTTGTTGAGGAATTGTTTATTTTTAAAATGCCTGTTAGTCAGGGGTGGGCTGGAGGGAGCTCAGGGGGGGCTCGCGCGAGCCCCTTGTTGAATTTCGGCGCGGCCGGCGAGCCCCTTGTGAATGAAAATCATTCGTCTAAGATAAAATCAACACATAGCCACAATTTCTGTAGATGGTTAAATTTTATTATGATACAAAACTTAGTTGCCTCTTCATTTAGCGTTGTGGGCTTCCGTGCCGGACCTCACGGGATCGAGTCCCAGTACGAAACAGAATTTTTCGATCGATTTTCTGTTCGAAGGCATGGGTGTCCAAAGATTCTCTCCCACTCTTCCTATTCTTCAATTCAACTGGGCGTTACATGAGTAATAAGTTAATTACTAGTCGTGTCTTGGCCTTATCATTCTATCCCTACTGCTATCTTTGGAAAAGAGAGGTTGAGCGACTAAGCAACAAACAGCAAAAACTTTTGTTGAGATACCTTCATTAGGAGGCCATATGTTTGATATTGGGAGCGGACATGGATAAGATTTACCGAGCCCCTTGTTAAGATATTGGCAACCCACCGCTGCTGTTAGTGTCTAACTACTTCTGGCAAAAAGCATTAATTTTCAGGTGATGTTTAATCATTATGACAGCTCCCAATTTCGAAAATAAGGACATCTAATGTAGTATTTTCTACGAGAAAAGCTTGTTACTCAGTTTGTCAACCTCTCGTTTTTGAAGAGAGTAGAAATATAAGGATAAGAATAGGATAGGGTTATTGGTAAACTAATCTTTCTCGCTATGCCACGATGTTATAATCAAACGAGTCGGAAAGAATTTTAGACATCCATGTCTTCGAAAAAGAATATGTAATAAAAAAAAAACTAGACCAATATCTATTACTGATTAAGTTTCATTATTATTTTTATAAAATTGTCTATAAAAAATCTTTGTCGCCTGCTGTGGCCCAGTTGGTGAGAGCTTGCTCTACCGATCATGCAGGTCTGGGTTCGATTCCCGGTAAAATCACAGCGAATTTGAGAATTATTCAATTCAAAGTTGTGATCGAAGACTGGGTGTTTGTGATGTCAATTCACATTATTTCCTCTCCTCCCATCCTTCTGATTCTTTGATAACTGGGTGTAGCAATAGCGATTAGTTAACCACTAGTCCTGTTTTAGTCTTATCCTTCTTTCCCTACTACTCAAATTGAAAGAAAAATGAGGTTGAGCGACCGAGTAACAAACAGTTCTCGTAGAAAAAACTTTTGTTGAGAATACCTCCATTAAAAGGCCATATGCTCCACATTGGGAGCGGACATGGATAACAAAGTAGTTTTGCTGTATTTTTAGGAACACTAACGTTAAAGAACATATTTTTCACTTGGCCTAAAGAGCTAGTAATATATCGAAAGTATTTTTTAGCACCGTAGGGGTAGTGTTAAAGAAAGCGCCTATGCGTCTTCGGAATATTTAAAGCTGTCAAACTTTCAGATTATATTCCTCGAGATGGTCAAGGTCCTGCCGGAGCCATGAAATGCTCGGTAACACAAGATTTTTTTTTCCTTGTACGGGCTTACCATTTATGTATGCATTTACGCATTTTTATATCGACACCCAAAGGAAAAAGCCTTAATTCAATTATGTTATTTTGTAGAAAAGCAAAAAACAAGATTCAAAAATAAGTTATTCATAAGTCAATCATTATCAAAAGAATTGATGTTTAGCCCTCATATAAAATGAGCAAAAGCGAGTTACAGTCAGCGTTGGGCTGTCAATACGTTAACAAGAGGCTCACTTAGTCTCAAAGCAATTCTCGGTGTTCTGGAGAAGGAGTGAATTTTTTTTATCACCCCTATGAAATCTTGATACACGTTCTATCAAAAGGATGCAAGCTGCAAATGCCGAATTAGTATCTAAAGTTAGCTTTAAAGTTTGAAAAAGATGACCCTGTAAAAAATTAAAACCAAGAAATAAGACTGAAATAAAGGTTTTCCTAGATATTTTCTTTAATTAATATTAGATGATTAGCCGCCTGTGTGGTCGAGTGGTCAACATCGTTGGCTACCGCTACGGAGCACACGGGTTCGATTCCCAGTACGGGCAGTTTTATAAATTGATTTTTCAATCGATTTATGAATTTCTGTTCAAAGGCATGGATATTTGTGATGTCTTGAACTCCCCATTCCCACCCATCCTATCCTATGAACGGGACGTATTGAGAGCGATTAGCTAACCACTAGTCCTGTCCTAGCCATCTCCTATTCTTATTCTCTTTGAAATAGAGAGGTTGAGCATCTGAGTAACAAGCAGTTCTCGTAGAAACATTTCTGTTGAGATAAACTCCATTAGGAGTCCATATACTCCATATTGGGAGCGGACATGGTAAATATATATATATATATATATATTAGATGATGTCAATTAAACACTAGCTTATAAGTCTCCGTGCATTTCAAGGTTGTGTATAATTCATAATTTGAATATGACCCAAAATCATCAAAACACGTTTTTCGTGCCTCGTGTAAAATTTTCTATGTGTGGGTTACGTCCTTTTTTCTTTCCACTGTCGATATGTAACAATATGTAATTTACCGCAAACTCATCAATCTAAATGACTAAAAATGTACTACTGTGTATACTGAAGCTGTCGTAGATAATACATACATAAGTAAGAAATTACAGTTATATGATAATTTGAGCGGAGAATAGTGTTGTCTCTTAAATTAACAAGAGACTCAGCGGTCATAGTAAAATTTAACAAGGGGCTCGCATGATCCCGTCTGAACCCCTTCAGCCCACTCCTGGAGTTACTGTTTTATTCGTTGGCGTCGTTTATTTGGTAGAACCAAGAATGTGATGCGTCAAAGTTCTTGATTATAACAATTTTAAAAACAATTATTATTGATTACGCGTATTCAATGCCACCTTTTCAGCATCTGCCGATCATTATTCTTGTAGATTAAATCAGTTTTTAGTTAACAATCAGAATTAAATAACTTCTGAAAATATGTTATTCATAAATATAATAATTTTGGATAACATCAGAATTTCCTTTGATGATTGAAATCTAAATTTGTAATCTATTCTTTGATGTGATAAAAGTGTCCTAATTGCCTTTGCCTATTGGTGGTATCTATGAATTTACGTAGTTAATTATTAGAGACACGTATTTTTAGCATTTTTCTATAGATGCTCAATTTCGAAATATATGCTAATACAGTGGAACCTCTCATAACGAGACTAATTCGTTCCAGAATCTTACTCGTTATGTGAAACATCGTTAAGCGAAACAATTGTTCCCATATAAAACAATGTAAAATACAATAATGCGTGCCATGCCGAAAAAAGATCAATTTTTATATTTTTAACTATGCATATTCAAATAAAATTACATACTTATAAATTTTTAAGGAGCGTAACAACCTGGAATCCGATTTGCAAAAAAACAATAAAAAATTGACTAGTTTATTATTTAGGACAAATAATTATTTTTTACTAGAAAGCTGTCTAGAGACATTTGTTTTTGCCGATGCTTCAAAATTTGGTGAAAATGTGACAGAATTATCATTGAATAAATTTGTAAAACGCATAGTCACCTTCTTATAAGGGTGATGCTTCTCAATGTACGATGCAACAGTTTTCCATGATTTCAGCATTTCTCTTATTGCGCCAGAAGATTGTTGATCTGCTAATTCCTCCTCCTCCACTAACAAACTCTCCTCCACAAATTATTGCTGTGAAAAACAATGCAACCCATAAGCTCTTTGGTCGTCAGCTCTTGACCGTGCTCTTCCACAAGCTCATAAATATCGTTGTTTTCCACCTCCAGTCCCGTGGTATTGGCCAAAGATACAATCTCGTTGACTGTATGTAGACTCCACAGATACTGTTTCAAACCTCTCAAAACCACATTCTCGTATTATTTATTGTTCAAAAAATAACTTTTACCTTCCCTGCACAACAGAAAAAATAAATTTAATTCAAAAGGCACCTACATTATATAAGTATCGATTTTTGATTTGGTATTTTTTTTATCAAAGACATTGAGGCATCATATTTTTTCTAGACGAAATTCGATTGTCAAAAATATCTTGTCATCTAAAAAATCTGTGATTGTTTGCCGTTCCTTAGGGCTTGTCGCACCAAGGCAACTGCCTACTCGCCTATTCCCACGGAACGTCTCTGTATGGATTAACTAATGAGTGCAGTGCATATATGTATATTATGTTTAATCTTTTAGGCTATCCGATCCGCTTGCTACCAAACTATCTAATATCAATCATATTCTTATTTGATCTTAAAGACTTTGCCTTGTGAAAAACAACGTCATTACAAATGATGTTTAATTATTACGCAAATGTTATTGATTGACTGCAATTTGTAGAATGCATTTTATTAAAAATAATTAATCTTTTAATGTCATGCAATAATCATAACTAATTACTTAATTGACTCAAATTAAGGTGCGAACATTGTGAAACATTCTGATAATAAAGTTGATTATTTTCAATCTTTAAAAAACCTAGTCATTGTTCTATTGAATATTAAAAAACAAAAAGAAATGTAAAGAATTTTACGATAATGTTAAAATATCTTTCTCCGAATTCATATTATTCATTAAATTTGTTATCACTGAAGACCGGATGGATATACAGAGAGCAAAAGTCGTAGAAGTATGACTGGTTTTTTTTTACCATTTCTGTTCCCAATGTGGGGGGTATATGGAGTACCTTTGTTAATACTAAGACTAGAGGTTAAGTGCGCGGAAATTTCAAAGGCTGTGCTGACCGATCAAATATCAATTGAACAACTGTCTTGTATTGCGCGCCAACCCGGAGTGCGCGGGGGCTTCCCAACTGCTACGCGGCCGCGGCAGCTTAGAGGGAACGTTGGATGGTCTCATAATGGAGTTTATCTCAACAGAAAAGGTTGTTTGTATTTAACCCGTTAACAGCTAGAAACAAACAATGTTTTTTGTCCTGTAAGCTAGCAATTTTCTAAAAATTAATAAAGGAAAACTTAATATTCATTTTGTGAGTCTTTAAGAGATGTCGGACCCTTTTTCAATGATGCAAACTCTAAAAAATATTTATTGACGTCGTAATAATGACAACACACTGGTGGGTAGCGTGTGTGGTAAGTAGGTATGCGACACACCGGTGGGTCGTTAGCTTTAGAGTGGTTAATTGCTCAAACTCTATTTGGTGGAAAGGATAAAAGGATATGTCTAGGACAGTACAAATATGTTTAACTTATTCTCTCGTTACGTTTTTAAGGATAGAACTGATGGGAGGGGGAGTTCGAAACATCACATACATCCATGCCTTCGAACAGAAATCGGTTAAAAAATCAATCTATTAAAATTGTCCGTACTGGGATACAAACGCGCGACCTCCGTTTTCTAAGCTAAAGCCGTTGACTCTCGACCACGCAGCCTGCAAATAGTAGAATTTTATATATTTTTGTGACTAGCTCGTTAAAGTAAAGACAATTTTCTATCGTTCGTTATTATGATAAATAAGTTTATATTTTTGTCGATGCATACAATAATTTGATTTAACCACTCTAAAGCTAACGACCCACCGGTGTGTCGCATACCTACTAACCACACACGCTACCCACCAGTGTGTTGTCATTATTACGACGTCAATAAATATTTTTTAGAGTTTGCATCATTGAAAAAGGATCCGAGGACGACTTAAAGACTCACAAAATGAATATTAAGTTTTCCTTTATTAGTTTTTAGGAAATTGCTTGCTTACAGGACAAAAAACGTTTTTTTTCTAGCTGTTAACGGGTTAAAAGCGTTTTACTAATGAAACTAATGAATTAGTGCGAAATGAAGATTGCCTATACCTGGGCTGTGAAGACGGAATTGAAGACGGATGTTTTCTACGGAGTCAGAGTCAAAAAAATCGGAGAAAAGAAAATGTCAAATTATTACTCTATTCATCATGTTGATTGGTGAAATGTACTTGAATTAATCTAGTGACTAAAATGATCTGATGGAATACACATGATATGTAAGTTAAATGGTTAAAAAGTTAAAAATTCCACAGTCCTGGTGTATATGATTCTACTTTTAAGAAACACCAAAAGTGTTATTACAGATAATAATGTGCCATACATTAAATTGTCGGGTCTTATGGTGCAGCGGTTAACTGTGTTTGCTTCCGTGCCGGATCTCACGGGTTCGAATACTAGTGCGAACAGCATTTTTTTGATCAATTTATCGATTTCTGTTCGAAGGCATAGGTGTCTGAGATGTATGAAAATTCCGCGCTTCCGATCCTTCAATAACTGGGCGTAGCGAGAGCGAATAGTTAACCAAAAGTCCTGTCCTAGCCTCATCCTTCAATCCCTACTATTTTCATTGGAAAAGAGAGGCTGAGCGACTGAGTAACAAATAGTTCTCGTATATAAAAATCTGTTAAGATACCTATATATGTCACTTGTATGATCACTGCTCTACATACCTCAAATAGTGTGTTTTTTTTCTCTAGGGATTGTATTGTAGAAATTTCATTTGAATTTAATGAGAACTTTGAGTTGTAATTGAATTAATCGTTAAATATTAATCTTAAATGTAATTTTGTAATGAAATATACTTTTTCTTTGACCGTATTCGCTCCCTATGTGTAGCATATGGCCGCCATGCGGCACCTCCATGTTTCCCTGTCTCCCGCCAATTGCTTTGCTTCCTCCCATGACATGCCAGCATCCCTCAGTTCCGCCGAAACCCCACCGGTCGAAAAAAGAGGCAGGCAGGATTGAGGCATTCCGGAGGCATCCGCAGCACGAGACCCAGCCAGTTCCAACGTCTCTCCATAACCACTGACTTGACGGGGCGCTGTCTTGTACGTTACCTTATCTCCGAATTCCTCACAAAATATACATTTTAAATAATGAAACTTGCGTGACGCAGCTGTCACTGCATACGCTGGTCGTACACTCCTGCGTTACCTGACTGTACCTGCCAATTCTGTGCTGCCCTGCTCTGCGTCAGAATACGCCCAGGCTAAATATGGGAAAACAATACATCAACCCTCACATTGGTGGAGAATCTATTTTTCATTTTTCTAATTTAGTAAAACTTTATTGTGAAATGGGATCTTTAATTGTTTTTTTAACTGTGTTTTATAGAATACATACTTAATTATGTATTGATTATTTTTATGTACACTCAATTATTTTTTTACGCGATACATTGAATTGAGAAACTCAAAAATTTATGACTGGGAAACGTGCTTTTCAACGACTATAATAAATGCATTGTATTCAAACAAGTTTAAGAGCAGAATTAATTTACATGATTTTGCGCAAGGTCATCACTTTTTCTGTAAAAAAATCGCGTAAATTCAAAATCGCGTGAAAAGGGATTGGGTGTAGATTTTATTTTCAAATCTTCTATTTTTTAATGTATTATTTATGTTAAAATAAAAATAATAAAAGATTTTTAGTACTTTTTCCACTTAAAATTTATTTGATCAGGACCGGTTTCGCTCCTCACGGGCATTATCAACTGATCGCTCGTGAGGAGCGAAACCGGTCCTGATCAAATAAATTTTAAGTGGAAAAAGTACTGAAAATCTTTTATTATTTTTATTATAATGCCATTCCACCAAGTATTGATAGTGAACACCTTAAAAGTGATATTATTTATGTATCATGTTTATTTTCAAATTGAATGGCCCCCTCCTGGGACAATTTCTGGATTCACCACTGAAGCCTCAATTCTAAAATGAAGATCTAGATTCTAGAACCACCTGTATTGATTATTTCAAAATAATTCGTCGAATCGTAAACCAAAGTTTTATTATTGAATGACGTGGATAATGGTAATCCTGTCTGCATGCTTTAAAGGAATTCTTCAATAACGATAATGAATGAAGTGTTTTGATAATGTTTTTATTGTTAATTGATAAGGCACGTATGCAATAACTAAGCGATAACATTGATAGCGAAAATTACTGAAGAAGATTTCCGACAGACATCTTTTTCGTGTTACGACAAGTGGACATTTAAAACATATCAGCGATGGAAAATACTTGTTACAAAAAAAATAAAAAAATAAAACATGTACTCTCTTTTTGTTACATGATAGATACGTTCCACAAAAAACTAATATTCATAGAAAAATTAATGATTAAAGAAACTGTTTTTATAATTTAAGATTGAAGGTGCTTGGTGGAATTTCAATATTAAATTTGAACGATTCAAATTTAAGCCGTGTTTTTTTGAAAAAAAAAAAAACATTTTGGTATCGAAAGACTCAGAGACATAAAGAGACTCAATATGGCAATTATTACACAAAATTTTATTCAAAAAATGTATTTTAATTAAGAAAAAAATGATTATATACTGGGACTTTTATGAGGGACTAGACATAAATTGCTTTCATTGCTAGAGTTTTATTAAATCTAATAAAGCCTTTTGTTAGTTAATACTGTATTACGCTGGTGAATTTTTATGTTATTAAAACATTTGTTATCCGTTTTTTTATTTTTTTTTATTTCTGGCAATCGTATGAGAAAAAATATTTTTTGTGAAAATTCCTCTTTCTGGTACTTTAATAACCGGGCGTAGCGAGAGCGAATGATTAATCACTAGTCCTGTCCTAGCCTTATCCTTCTATACTTACTGCTCTCGTTGAAAAAGAGAGGTGGAGCGACTGCATAACAAACAGTTCTCGTAGAAAAAACTTCTGTTGAGATACCTCTATTAGGGGGCCATATGCTCCACATTAGGAGCGAAAAAAAGTATTCGTTCTTTTTAGTGGACCGTGTTATTTAAAAATCCTGTAAAAAAGTGTTGAGTTTATCGAGTAATATTTTATGTTTAATAGAGTCAGCAGTATCTTTGTGCAATTTAAATAAAAATATAAAAAATAAATATTCCATGTACCTAGTATAGACTAAGTAGTAAAGGTTGTCAACTGCTGTGGCTCAATCGGTTAGAGCTTGCTCTACCGATCACTCAGATCTGGGTTCAATTACTGGACCTTGGTAAGCTCACAGTGAATTTGAGAATAATTCAATTGAAAGTTGTGATCGAAGACTGGGAGTTTGTGATGTCAATTCAAATCATTTATTCTCCTCCCATCCTTCTGATCCTTTAATAACTGGGTGGAGCAATAGCGATTAGTCAACCGCTAGTCCTGTTCTAGCCTTATCATTCTTTCCCAATTACTAACTTTGAAAACAAGTGAGGTTGAATTCTTTCCCAACTACTAACTTTGAAAAAAAGTGAGGTTGAGCGACTGAGTAACAAACAGTTCTCGGAGAAAAAAACCTTCTGTTGAGATACTTCCATTGGGAGGCCATATGTTCCACATTGGGAGGGGACATGGATAAAAAATAATAATTTTCTAACCTGTGTAGGTACATTAAGATTCAAAACATATAGGGAATCAAATAAATTTAAAAACAAAAAGTGATAAATCATGAATAGTTTTCTTTTATATTTTTTACGTTGGCAACCCTATCTGTAACGTTATTTAAGGGTCTCTCGTAATAATTGTTATCACTGTCGATCGTGATAAATGCTATAACAGCTCTTTTGGCATAATAGCAGTGCCTAATTTAGGAAAAGATTAAATCACTAGTCAAGTAGAGTAAGAGATAAAAAAAAATGCTGTATTTGCCAAATTGGTTCAATAAACACACCAATTGAGTTATTCTGGACAACAAAATAATTCACGCTACTTTTTAGGCGTTCACTGTCAACTCTTGGTGGAAAGAAAGACATTATACAAAAATATGTATATATTTTTTAAACCATGTCCGCTCCCAATGTGGAGCATATGGACTCCTAATGGAGTTTATCTCAACAGAAGTGTTTCTACGAGAACTGCTTGTTACTCAGTTGCTCAACCTCTTTTTTTCCAAAGAGAGTAGGGATAGGAGGAAAGGGTTAGGACAGGATTAGTGGTAAGCTAATCGCTCTCGATACGCCCCGTTCATAGGATAGGATGAGTGTGAGGGGGGAATTCAAGACATCACATACGTCCATGCCTTTGAACAGAAATTCATAAATCGATTGAAAAATCAATTTATAAAACTGTCCGCACAGGGATTTGAACCCGGGCCCTCCGTAGCCGAAGCCAACAGCGTTGACCACTCGACCACACAGGCGGCTATCCAAATATATTTAACAATAAAATATATTTTTACTAATTCCATACAAAATATATAACATATGTATTTGGTTAAATATTCTTGTATGAAGCTTGATACAGAATCGTCTCGCTAGCCAAACGTACGCCATCACTGCATTTGGTGTTGAATATCAAAAGTTACCCGATCCCTATGATGTCACAAGAAAGGTGATAGCATGATTGTATATTCTATAATATAAACTTAACTAGACTTCAGTTTGAAAAAACATGTGAAATATATTATTATTTATATTCCGATATTGGAAGATTATTTCAAATATACCAATAAGATTTTTCACCTAGTGGTACGCAAGAAATTTTACCATTTCCACAATTGAAAGCATTTTTGTTTATGACAGTCATGCTCAACTTATTTGAAAAATACGGGAAATTTATCCATCATCAAATTGTTACCAAACCGCAGTGGGTATATAATATAATAAATACTTATAATTAAATGAACTTTGGGTTTAGATCAACGATACTCAACCTGCGGCCCACATCGATCAACAATCACAGTCACCCAGGGGTGGGTTGGAGGGGGCTCGCGCGAACCCCTTGTTACGATAAGAAAATCATTTGTCTTAGATCAAATCAAAATATAACTGCAATTTCTGTAGATGGTTAAATTTTATTTTCAAACAAGACTTAGTTGCCCCTTAATTTTTTCATTCAGCGTTGTGGGCTTTCGTGCCGGACATCACGGGTTCGAATCCCAGTACGAAGCAGCATATTTTCTATCGATTTTCTGTTCGAAGGTATGGGTGTTTGAGATGTCTAAAATTCCCCCCCCCCCACTCTTGTTACTCAGAGAACTGCTTGTTACTCAGTTGCTCAACCTCTCTTTTTCCAAAGAGAGTAGGGATAGAAGGATAGGGTTAGGGCATGACTTGTAGTAAGTTAATCGCTCTCGATACGCCCGTTCAAATGATGGGATTTAAATCAAGACATCACATACATCCATGCCTTCGAACAGAAATTCATAAATCGATTGAAAAATCAATTTATAAAACTGTCCGTACCGGGATTTGAACCCGTGCCCTCCGTAACCGAAGCCAAGAACGCTGACCACTCGGCCACACAGGCGGCTAGATAATGCACTTATACTTAATAATGATTATTTTAGCCTTTTTGCTTTGTTAACAGAAAATATACTTTTTTTTGACTTTTTGCAGTGTATTTACGAAACAAAGATAACCATCAAGAATTGTTTATTTCAATAATTATTCATGCACTTGATATTATTTTATCGTATATGATCAATGATTTAAAAGGCGACTTAAAGCAATTACTTCAAACGCAATAACTGATAATGAATTTCTTATCATGGACGTATTTAATTTATTATAATCTGTAAAAATTTTATCAAAAATAACTCAAGTTGTAATCGATAATGATGAACAAATGAATAACGATTCATCAAATTTAGTTATTTCCTATAATTAACAATTTAGATAACAATACTAAGAAGCGAAAAAATAAATACTGCAAGCAGCTACAACTAATTGATGAACAGACAAATACGCACAACAATGTTATCCGATAAACGGTGATGTCTAAAAGCAAAAACCGATAAGTCCGCTTTGCAATGTTGGTAGAAAAGAAAGTTTTTTGGTTTATTTATAGTGAATTTAACTTATTAGATATTGTACACCTATTCCTCGATTTACGCGGTAGATACGTTCCAAGAGATATCTAGTAAACCGAAACCGCGTAAATCGAGACTTAGAGTTCATATAAAGTAGGGGGATAGGTTCCAGAAAACCACGAAAAATGAGACATTGTATATACACATTATCTGTATATAAAAAAAGAGAATTTTATTAAGAAATAGATTTAATAGCTCGACATAAATTTATAACATTTTCATAGTTAAAATCATAATTTTATAATTGTGCCGCCTGTATGGTCGAGTGGTCAACGTCGTTGGCTTCGGTTACGGAGGTCCCGGGTTCAAATCCCGGTTCGGACAGTTTTATAAATTGATTTTTCAATCGATTTATGAATTTCTGTTCGAAGGCACGGATGTATGTGATGTTTTGAATTCCCCCTCCCTATCGTATCCTATGAACGGGGCGTATCGAGAGCGATTAGCTAACCACTAGTCCTGTCCTAGCCCTATCCTTCTAATCCTACTCTCTTCGGAAAAAGAGAGTTTGAGCAACTGAGTAACAAGCAGTTCTCGTAGAAACACATCTGTTGAGATAAACTCCATTAGGAGTCCATATGCTCCACATTGGGAGCGGACATGATTAAAAAAATAATAATATACAATTGTAATTTTATTATTCCGCCTCCTCACTAGTATATTCAAAATATGAAAAAAACACATTTTCTAATATTTTTAAATAAAAATCTCGGAGAACAAAACCAAACAAAGAAGGCAAATCATTTTATTTAAATTATTTTTTTTACAATATTTCAATACAGAATATGAGGTTGGATAGTTCATTAAAAAAAACCAACGTCATTATTGGGATTTTAATCAATTAATATATACTACGTATAACCGCCTTACGATTTGTAAGTAAAGGCTGGGATATCACGGACCGCTCATAATTTGCTGATTTTCTACAGCACTGCTTGGAACTTAAGACTGCTATGAACATACGCGTTTGTGTGTTTTTCCTGACCGCGTAAAAGTGAAACTGCGTAAAATGGATACCGCATAAATCGAGGGATGAGTGTCTACGTTTAGTAATAAAATTAATAAACACGCATCTCCATGTATGTGCAATCGCAGGAAACAAACCATTTTTCTTTGTTAATTTAAGCGGAATAATTGATTGCTTAGTGCAATGATCGGCAAACTCATTAGTTAACTTATTTAAATATACGACGATTGAAATTTCTTTTGAGAGCCATTGTTATTAACTTGATTACAATAACTTACTCCCAAGCTGGTTTTTGCTTAAAAGATTCTCAATCTGATTGAGGTACAGGTCAGTTGAAGTGCATTCGTGCACATGATAAAACCTGAAGATGCAGAAAGGCGAAAACCGGGTCGTCAACGAGACGATTAATGAAAGACTAAATCATTCAGACAATTCAAATTTTGAAATTGAAACTCCATCAAGCACCTTCAGTCGAAATTCTAAATTAAATGATTGAGGTACGTTTTCTGAGTTTTAATACCGAAAACCGACTACTGCGCGTGGGACACGAATTTTCAATCACACTGTATGTGGTATTTTGTGGAAGAGCGGTTTGCCGACCGTTGGCTTAGTGTTATATTTACACGACGTTACTAAGGCATCCAATCCCGGATCCTTTTTGTGATCCCTGGTTTTCGGGACTCACAAAATTCAATCCCGGGATCAATGCTCCTTTTAGGACAAGAGGTTAGCTGCGCGGAAATTTCAAAGGCTGCGCGGACCGATAAAATATTAATTGAACAACTGTCTTATAGTTCGCGCCAACCCGGAATGAGTACGCGGGGGCTTCCCAACTGCCACGCGGCCGCGCGCGCGCGCAGCTTAGAGAGAACTTTGTCCAGGGTTGATGTGCGCGATTAAGATGTCGGAAAAATCTCTTTAATATATTGAAAGTAATCATTACTAGGACTGATGATTTGTATACGATTCTTGTGAGAAAAAAATGTAATATAGCAACTTAAGAAAATACTATTTATTGTATATATTAGAATGTATCTGACATTAAATATTGCCCATTATGAAACCGACCTTTGTATGAATTTTGCCGTTCACTTGGTATCAAATCACACTATCGCTGGTTAATTATTATCGTGGAACTGGTTTTGCTTCCAAATTATATCCTGAAGCATTTCAAGGTCACCTGCTTCAAATAGTGATTTAATCTTTTCCTATATTAGGCACTGCTATTATGCCAAAAGAGCTGTTATAGCATTTATCGCGATCGACAGTGATAAAAATTATTACAAGAGACCCTTAAATAACGTTACAACCAGGGTTGCCAACGTAAAAATATATAAAAGAAAACTATTCATGATTTATCACTTTTTGTTTTTAAATTTATTTGATTTCCTATATGTCTTGAATCTTAATGTACCTACACAGGTTTCAAAATTATTATTTTTTATCCATGTCCACTCTCAATGTGGAGCATATGGCCTCCCAGTGGAAGTATCTCAACAGAATTTTTTTTTCTCCTAGAACTGTTTGTTACTCAGTCGCTCAACCTCACTTTTTTTCAAAGTTAGTATTTGGGAAAGAATGATAAGGCTAGAACAGGACTAGTGGTTGACTAATCGCTATTGCTACACCCAGTTATTAAAGGATCAGAAGGATGGTAGGAGAGGAAATAATGAGAATTGACATCACAAACACCCAGTCTTCGATCACCAGAAGTGTTTCTACGAGAACTGCTTGTTACTCAGTTGCTCAACCTCTCTTTTTCCAAAGAGAGTAGGAATAGAAGGAAAGGGCTAGGACAGGACTAGTGGTTAGCTAATCGCTCTCGATACGCCCCGCTCATAGGATAGGATGAGTGGAAGGTGGGAATATAAGACATCACATACATCCATGCCTTTGGACAGAAATTCATAAATCAATTGAAAAATCAATTTATTAAACTGCCCGTACTGGGATTCGAACTCGTGACCTCCGTAGCGGTAGCCAACGACGTTGACCACTCGACCACACAGGCGGCATGTTGTTGGTCCTCAAAGAATCAAGTGAAAACACATGTTTTAACACTTGCCGCCCTTTGATGGACGGTAAAAACCCAGAACGTACATTTTTAAAAAAATACGTTTTTATGTTATGGACATGTTTTCACGGAAGTATTTTTAGCACCGCAGGGGAAGTCTAAATAACTGACTAAATTAACTAACTAAATAAATAAGCTTACGTAATAATTAAAGAAAAAAACATAATATGTGTAATGTTAGCCATGGGATTTGAACCGGTGGTCACAGAAACTAAAGCGCACAACGATGATCGCTCGACGTCAGGCCTGCAAAGTTTGCGATATATTTATTTAATTGATGTCTGTTTTGCACTGCTGTTTATAATTTATAATAATACGTCTTTATTATTATTCCTCAGTCGATATTAATTCATAACATATCTATTTACGTGTATTCACGGAAGTCATTCGCCGTCACTGCAGGGCATGTACCTCTCTCAAAACAACCTTCAATTAAGTCAACTTACGATTACCCACGTAACAAATTACGAATATTGCGCTCGAAAATAGCGTTTCCTCTCAGATGCGGTGGTTTTCTTTGTGAGGTAATATCGGCACACTACAAATAATGACGGTTTTGCCTTGTATTGAGTAAAGACCGATACAACAAATAGTTTCATAAGATAATCCACTGAAAATTGCTTCAACAACAGATGTGCGCAGTAAAAAGCTCCTATCATTTCGTGCGCAGATGTTTATGTGCGCATATATTTTTCTGCGCAATTGACTGTCTACTTTAACAGTGTTTTGTTTAAGTGTGGTACACACAAAACGTTTGGTGGAGGAACGCGGAGGTGACCTGCATGTTTTAACAGAGAAAATCCTGAAATACATCTTTTCTTTTCTAACATTATATCTACGTGAAGTTGGCATTTGGTCAAAAAAAGGATAGGTATTAACCATATATTACTAAGAAATCCTTTTTCAAACATAATTAAAAAAAAAAATGTTTTCTTGTAAAAAATATAAATTGTTGGTTACGATGTTCTACCTATTACGGGTCGATATACAAAGGCACGTCTTCGATTCGCTCAAGAAAACAATTTAATTGGTAATTTTATTCAAGCTGTAAATAAATTATTAGTTAAATATAGAAACTCTGCAACAGCATATTGAAAATGTCAATTTGCTCGTTAAAAGCGACCTATTGAGAAATCGCAAATAAAATACTTACTTTAAACTAAATACGATAATGTTATTGAAATTGCATTTGGTGCTTACTTTGTTTTCATCTCAATGTCAATTTAATTTGAGGTGTCAATGCAGGAAAAGCTGATGATGCTCTTTTTAAAAATATATAGAATTTTAAAATGAAATAAAATACACGAAAATTGTCGTACTGGACATGGTATGTGCTTTTTAAAAGATAATTTTATGCCATTAGTTTAAATATCAACTGTCGAAAGAAAAAAGAACGTAACTCACAGTTTTTTCAAAACACCTTTTTTGATTATCACAATTTATACAACTTGAAACACGTTACATCAAAAATATATAAGCTAAAAATGCCGAATTAGTATTTAAATTTAGCTTTCAAGTATATATAAAAGAAATGCCTGTGGAAATTGCGATCAGGAAAAAATACTTAAAAAAAGTCTTTCTTAAATAATGTTGTAAAATTTCGACACGAGCAGACCTCTAGTACCTATGCACCCAAAATTTCCAAATAACTACATAAGTCTTTTGTTTCATATTACATATCGACTGTGGAAAGGAAAAAGGACGTATCCTACACACTAGCACAAAATTAAAATGTTTAACACATCTAACATATAATTAAAAAGTCATCTCAGATTATAAAATTTAGAATGGGGATTGAAAGTAATTACAAACATAATTAAAATTTGGGACAATTTGGGAAAATTACTTTCAATCCCCATTCTAAATTTATTAATCTGAGATGACTTTTTAATTATATGTTAGATGTGTTAAACATTTTAATTTTGTGCTATTTTAGAATCACTTTTAATGTAATTGGTATTTTCTTTTCAATGCCAATTGTTGTTTATAACTGTTCATTTTTGTATAAATAGCATTGTTAAATTATATTTCTTATCAGTTGACGATGCTCGTAATGAGCGAAACCGGTCCTGACATATTAAATAAAGTGGAATGACGTACAAAGGAATATTGTGTTTTTACTAATATAATGCCTTTCCACCAAGTATTGACAGTGAACCCCCTAAAAGTGATAAATAAGTTTGTTCATAATTGTATGACATACAAATCCCATTAGTGGTGATTTACAATGACGTTTTCTCGTCTTGAGTGTGTTTGTCATTACATTTATTCAAATGTAATTTAAATCTAAAAATACCGAATTTTATTATACGCTTTGTTGACAGTCAACGCTCTCCGATTGGATCACGTATTATCTAATTTGAAAGTGATCATTATTATTAAAACGTGTTGAGTCAAGGTTCTGTCTGCGAAAAAAACTGGTTTCGTCCGCTGTAAGTATCTTGCTTTCTGTGTGATGTGGCCAGGCAAGGACGCATTTTGTACACTCGTTATAACATGGGAGAGAATTCATCCTTAAGTACCAAAAGTGGTCGAAACCATTAAGGATTACGAAATAAATTAAATGGCCTTTAAAGTTTTCGTTGAATTCGGCGCTAATTCATTTTTCATAACATAAAGATAAATTTTATATCTTTTGTATTTCACTAATATTGTTAAAAATTGTGATATATGTTAACTAGTCTTCAAATTCTCAAATAATAAAATTTGCAATCCACAGTAAAAACTATGTTTTGTTTTTAATTCCATGTACGCTCCCAATGTAGAGCATATGGCCTCCTAACGGAGGTATCTCAACAGAAGTTTTTTCTGCGAGAACTGCGTGTTACTCAGTCGCTCAACCTTACTCTTTTCAAAGTGAGCAGTAGGGAAAGAGAGATAAGAGATTAGGGAGCGTACAAGACAGCGTCCCGTCACGTCAGTGGTTATGGAGAGACGTTGGAACTGACTGGGTCAAGTGCTGCGGATGCCTCCGGAAAGCCTCAATCCTGCCTGCCTATTCGTTCGACCGGTGGGATTCCGGCGCTCCATACGTCCGTCGGGTACTATCCATAGGATGTACTCGGCGGAACTGAGAGATGCTGGCATGTTTTGAGAGGAAGCAAAGCAATTAGCAGGAGACTGGGAAACATGGAGGTGCCGCGTGGTGGCCATATGCTCCACATAGGGATATGGATAAAGGGAATATGGCCAAAGAGTACGGAAAGAAGGATAAGGCTATAACAGGATTATTGGTTGACTAGTCGCTACCGCTACACTCAGTTATTAAAGGATCAGAATTAAGGTAAGAGAAGAAAATAATGTGAATTGACATCACTAACGCCCAGTCTTCGGTCACAACTTTGAATTAAATAACTCACTGTGATCTTATTGGGAATCAAACCCAGACCTGCGTGATCGGTAGAGCAAGCTCTAACCAACTGAACCACAGCAGGCGACACTATTATATCATTTTAAATGTGCATATAGCAACCTTGATCAAGATGCCAAACTAATAACACGGATGAGATTAATTATTGATATGGGCGCGACAATTTCGGAAGTAAAAACATTCAGAGGTCGTTATTAATAAATAATAAAAAAACGACGTCAAAAAATTCACAAGGCTTACTGTATTTTTTCTAATGTTTATAAAACTAAATCGCATGTTATTATTTGTATGCAAAACGGCTTGTTAATTTATACTTCCTAATTTTTTTACAGACCTTCGTTTTGCTTCCTAAAAGTATTTAATATTTTAAATATTAATACGGGATTAACTTTTGGGAAGTAAATGTAGTATATCGACTGTGGACAGGGACGTTCCGAGGCAAAGCCCCCTATAGTGAAAGCCATGCTATAGAGTTGAAAACAGGTACTTTTTTTAGATGAGCGGTCCGGATTTATAATGTTCAAAGTAATATCACATCATTATGAAACCATTTATTTATGTTATATCTTTTCTATTAAATCGTTTTTAAAATAAGAAAAAATCACATTTTCTAAGGTTTTTAAATAAAAATCTTGGAGAACAAAAGCAAAAAAAGAAGGAAAATAATTTTATTCTAATTTTTTTTTTACAATATTTCAATACAGAATATGAGGTTGGATAGTTCATTAAAAAACCAACGTCATTATTGGGATTTTAATCAATTAATATTAATCTCAAAATTTATTTCTGCACACTGGCTCGTTACTAAATCATTTCATAGGATTTCTCAAGTCATATCAGTAATCAAAAATCAGTAAGTCAAACTAGGGTAGCACAATTAGCTTCATTTTTTAAAAATATTTTTATTGATCATCATCTACCTGGTAAATTGCCATTATCAAATGAGAAAAGACGCAACATTTATAAAAACATACATTTTTTTAGTAGAGGCTGGGATTTTTAGGCCCACTCATGATTTGCTGTTTTTTCTACAGCAGTGCTTGGAACTTAAGACTGCTATGTCCGAGGGCATAGGCAAGTAGGCAGTGGCCTAACGGCGGTAAGTCCTAGGAAGCGGTTAAATGATCATAGATTTTTTAAATAACTAAATATTTTTGACACGAATATGATTTAGAATAAATAAGATTTTTCGATGTTTTTGATAAACAAAATACCAAATCAAGATTTGATACTTATGTTATTAAAGTTCGCTTAAAATTTTTATTTTTTTATTACGTGTAGTGAAGGTAATAGTTATTTTTTCATAATTATTGAATAATAATGTGGGCATATTTATTTGTGAAGATCTTTATTATGAATCACCTGCAAGCAAAACAGAATAAGTGACAAAAGATTTCTTTGCGTATGTACATAAATGAGTAGAGGATTCGACATTCTATATGTGTATATTTATTCCAAGAATAAAGTATAGAAATGAAAGAAAATGGGCGCTATTTTAGGGGTCTGCCTAAGGGCGGCACATAGCTTAAGTACGTCACTGACTGTGGAAAGGAAAAAGAACTCACACATAACTAATTTAACAAGAGACACAAAAAATGTTTTTAGGTGGTTTCGTGCCAAAGGCAAATTATGAAATATACACATCCTTAGAATAGATTGGTGTTTAATTGACTCAAACTAATTTTAATTTTATTCGTTGTTGAAGAAAAACCTTTTTTAAAGTATTTTTTTTTGGTTACAATTTTCACTGGCACATACACATACAGCTTAATTTAGAGACATTTTGCATTTACATCTTCATGCAGACAGAAATAAATATAATTCTTGAAATTACTCACAATTCAAATCTGTAGGCATTCCCATGGGTTAATCCATTTTGCCAGCAATGGCCGAAAAACTTAGTGATACATTTATTTCTTATATAAACATGATACATTCAATTACTGAGCGCCAGGTCAAGTTCATCAGTGCACTTGAACGCCTGAAGATGCTGAAAGGCGAAACCAGCGTCTTTAGTGAGAAAATTTGTGTGAATGTACATAAATTAAACTATTAAAACTTAATATTGAAATTCCACCAAGCACCTTCTTAAATTAGGACCCTTTTGATTGAACGTGTATCAAGTTGTATACATTGTAAATCTTGAAAAAAAGTTGTTTTGAAAAAACTGTGGGTTATGTCGTTTTTTCATTCTACAGCCAATATATTGGCTTATTATAATCATGAAACTTTAAGCCGGGACAGAAGAGGGAGCTAGGAAAAAAAGAAACAAAAGTACCTATACATCTCTAAGATAGAGCAGGAGTTTAAATTATTTTATTTATTTATTTTACCAGTCATAATTCACACGAGAGCAGTGGTTTCCAACCTTTATGTTACTGCGCCTCCCTTTGGAGAAAAAAATATCTTCGCGCCTCCCCATCATATATTTCACATAGTAATAAAGATACGTTTTAAAGGGTAAATCAATATTTTGGACTGTTCGCGCCTCCCTTTGCAATAGTCCAGGCCTCCCCATGGAGGCGCGCCTCCCAGGTTGGAAATCACTGCACTAGAGTGAACTTTTTCAATACTTTTTCATTTTTTCACACAAAAGTCATAAACAATATTATAATTATTTATTTATTTTCCACATATGGAGCTAATATGGTCAAAGAAGAAGAAGATATCGGCTGTGGAAAGGAAAAAGGACGTAATCCACATATTATATCAAATTTTACAGGTGGCGCAAAAAACGTGTTTTGATGATTTTGAGTCATATGAAAATTATGAACTATACACAACCTTAAAGTGCACGGAGACTTCTAAACTGGTCTTTAATTGACATCATCTAATATTGATTAAAGAAATTGTCTAAGAAAAACTTTTATTTCATCCGTTTTTCTTGGTTTAAATTGTTTACAAGGTCATCTTTTTCAAACATAAAAGCTAAATTTAGATACTAATTCGGCATTTGCAGCTTGCATGCTTTTGATAGAACGTGTATCAAGTTTGATACATTGTGATTATCAAAAAAAAAACTGTTGTGAAAAAACTATGTGTTTCGTCTTTTTTCCTTTACATAGTCAACATATGTCGTGTTTTTTAAATGGGTCAGAGCCATAAGATTTTTTACTGACTCCGACTCCATAAAAACACCTGGATTCAAGATCTCCGTATCCAATTCCACAGCATTGGTAAAATAAACGTGGACGTAGGCAAAAAGTATGTTTTCGAGATGATCAAAACAATCAACAAAAAATAACGATAAAACATAAATCCATTCTGTATTCGGAATAAAATTTGAACCATTCTCATTCCACAATGGGCCCAATTTGGTTTAACGTTTGGTTACATAACACAGTCGCATAAAACGCCTTACAAAATTCAATAATAATTATTCAACAAATATGTGAGACGCTTGCAAAACTTTTTCCAGTCTGTTACCCCTGCAATTTTCGACTGGCATATACTGTTACAAATAATTGTTACTTTATCGATATTGTCTAATATTTGAAATACATAAAACAAAAGCAGAAAGATTTGTTGCGACATTATTTTGTTTTTCGATAGAGATTCTCAATTCGGTAAATAATAGGGTTTATACAAAAACCGACTTTAAAAAATCGGTTTTCGAATTCCAATATGTAATTCCTAAGACCCGGCTTAACCTGATACAGCTCTAGTAAATATGTTTTTTGGGGGTCTATCATTTTTGTCTACGACAAATTTCTTAATGCTGTTAAAAAAGCTATTATTAAAAAACTTTTATTGAGGATTTAATTTTTGCCATAAATCACACATTGTATTAAAGATTACCGATAATTTAAAATGAAAAAGATATAAAGAAAAATGACAGACTTCAATTCTCATGAGATAAAAATAACAAGACACATTATGAAACCTCATTTTTAAGTATATTAAGGGTTTTAAGGTTAAGCCAATCAGGAAAAAGGCGAATGGGAGAAAACCGTACATAGAAAAATAAATATTCTCATATAAAATACTTCTATCATGAGTTTTCATCTAATATTAAACTAAGTACTCTTTTTAAGTATTCTACTCTAAACATTAAAACTTAGTACTTTTATGTGTTCGTTACAAACATATAATGACAAAAATAGAATTGTTAAAATTGTACATAAAACAGGCATTTTTATTTCTTCTATAAATATTATAATTTCACTATTTTTTTTACGGTCTTATCTATGTACGGTTTTTTCTTGTCCGCTTTTATCCTGTTCGGTTTTGTCCGTATACGTTTTTTCCCCACTTTCCCCATTTTCACCAAAACATTATGTTTACGTACAAGACTTTTTACCAATCTGTCCGACATAAAAAGCTTGACACTATTCACAAGTGAGTGTGTATATACCACTCTGAGACAATGACTTTACTTTACCGTTTTCCATAGATCTTATGTCGTCTAAAATTGTCAATTTTAGAACGAACTTAGCATCACGAAAATGACTCTCTTTGTTTAAAAACAATTTGTGTACTGTATGTGTGTATGTATGTATGCGCATGTGTGTGTACATGTACGGATATAGTATGGAGGAAGCATATGGAATTTGATTTGCAAAATAATGCATATGGAGTTCCCGTGAACTTCTTATCTCTGTAGTGATCGCGCCCTTCCGTCTGCAAACGACGGTAAGGGGATGCAATTTACAATTTTTCAAAATCTTTATCGACGAAGGAGACTGGAAGAACCTTGGTGCGTCCTGGTACTTGAAGCTCCATAAATTTGATATCCAAAAAAAAAATCACTATATTTAATTTATTTAAAGTATATTTAGACGGTTGACAAACGATTGACAACCGTTGCCAACGTAATAATATTACAGCCGTCGAGTTGGTATCGATAACCAAAATATTAGGCAAATTGGAAAGTTGTTTTCAGAGGTAGACAAAATGCCAACATGCCAACCGAGCTATCTCGGGTTCAATTATTTGCGTTTCCTTGACTAATGCGCAAGCAGGTAGGCAAAAATAGTGCCAGCACGATATTATGATTACATTAATTTATTGTAATACAAAAGCCCGTACTGCGGAATTCCTCCGGATAAAAACATTATTTATTGTCTGGTTTGTTTTTTCCGTCAATTTTAGGGTGATGGTTATAAATAATGGTCAATCTATATATTATTAGCGGATAATGTTTGTAGCTACGTATAATGCAACTATGATAGATTCCATAAACATTTTAAACAAGAAAAAAATCAAAATACGTAAGCGGCAACGAGTTCCGCTGATAACTGTATGATTGATAGTTCAATTTTGTTTTCATTTGTTCATTTAGCATTATATGACAGCTAAACATGTAGATACTATGTCAAGACACGAAGTATTAATTTTTCGTGAAAACTATTTACTCAAAATGACATAACTTGTTATAAGTTCAATTAATTTGTTTTACGCTGAATAATATAAGCCGCCTGTGTGGTCGAGTGGTCAACATCGTTGGCTACCGCTACGGAGGGCACGGGTTCGAATCCCGGTACGGGCAGTTTTATAAATTGATTTTTCAATTGATTTATGAATTTCTGTTCAAAGGCATGGATGTATGTGATGTCTTGAATTCCCCCTCCTACCCATCCTATCCTATGAACGGGGCGTATAGAGAGCGATTAGCTAACCACTAGTCCTGTCCTTGCCCTTTCCTTCTATTCCTACTCTCTTTGGAAAAAGAGAGGTTGAGCAACTGAGTAACAAGCAGTTCTCGTAGAAAAAATCCTGTTGAGATAAACTCCATTAGGAGTCCATATGCTCCATATTGGGAGCGGACATGGAATAAAAAAAAAAAATATATATTTCTCGTGCAGATTATTTTTTTTTAGTAGAAAGGATTTTTTTTAAAGTGTTTATAATCTAGAAAAAGTGCTTGCAAATACAAGCTTTACTTAAAAGTCCTAATTGTGGGGTTATAATGCAAAACGTACCATTTCCAAAAATCAAACTTTTTAGTAGAGGCAAAAAACTATAGCAAACAACACAAACATAATATTATGATTGAATCAATTAAAATGGTACAATAAATTATTTTGAAATCATTGACCTGCTTCATAAACTTGGCATATGGTAAAAAGTATTTTAAATTAATCATTTTAATGTATTTTTTTTTCAAAACGCACTATTTCCTGGAACTATGTGTACTATTTGTACAGAAAATAAACTTATTTTCTTTTTTTTACTTTCAAAAAATGTAAGAAAATATATTTAGGGAAACAAGTTAGTAAAAAAATGGAACAAAAATCCAAAAGAAATTATTTTTCTTCAAAATAAGAAAAATAAAGAAAACGTCAAAAAAAGAGCCCCTGAATTTTGGTGGTCGAACAAGAACTGGTGCTTTCAACATGGTATAGTTGTTGCCGAAAGCATAGTTTCAGTATGTATAATAGAATAACGCTAAGCATGTATAATCAATTTAAAAAACATCATATATATTCTTAAAAACAAGTTCCATTTGGAGAATTAGTTAAGTTTATTCATTATTTATTAGATAAGAAAGAATGCATTTGATTGTTCATGTCAGTAAATATCTGATTTTTTTATAATACGAAAAATCATCCCGTTGTGGGCAACGGGCTTACAGCCCGTATGTATTATATGTCGTCGGTATAATGCCAGTTCGGTAGTGACTTACATTCGTGTACTTGAAAAGCCTGATGATGCCGAAAAGCGAAACCCGAGCTGTTGGCGACAAAATTAATGGAAGAGTACAGATGTCAGACAATTCAAACTTTATATATATATATTTTTATAACCATGTCCGCTCCTCATGCGGAGTATATGGACTCCTAATAGAAGAATAAATATTTTCAAACTAGTGTATTCGTTAATAACAAAATTAAAGAAAGAAATGTTTCTACGAGAACTTATAAATAGCCAAATCAGTGTTTGCACAGTTACGTGTAATAACTTAGTGGCGATCATATTAACAATAATATCAATAGAAAAATGTGGCATTACTTCATAATAATCGACAGCATTAACTTATTTGTTTAGTTTTTTAAATGAAGAAATATTTTCTTAATGAAATAGGTATATGTGTACAGAATAGCTTTGTGTAGAATAGTGACATTTAAATGCCATTTTAGGTAGATTGGGAGTTACGAGGTTTGCATTTCAAAACAATGCTGTTTTACTTAAGCCGTGACTCAGGGGTCGAAATGGGAAATTTCACGAACCGGAACGCTTGATAGTTGAAAAAAAATACAGACATACTTAATCAATATACATAATAGTTCGGGTTCATGGTTGAGTTCTCAACGTCGTGGGTTTCAGCTGCGGAGTTCAGAAGATTTTTTCAATTGATTCATAGAGTTTTGTTTAAAGGCGCTATGATGTCTCATATTCCCTCCGACCACCTATCCAGTCCTAAAAATATGGGTTAACGAGAGCGACTTGATGGTAAAGCACTAGTACTGTCTTAGTCCTATTATTATATTTCTATTCTTTGAACAAAAAGGTTGAGTAACTGGGTAACAAAGAAGTGCTGTTAAAAAAAACAAACAAAATATCCATTTGGTCCACATTAAAAATGGACATGGTTAATTAAATATATATGTATATCGAGTGTGGAAAGGAAAAAGTACGTAACCAACAGTTTTTCAAAACAGATTTTTCGATAATCACAAGGATGTGAGCTGAAAATGTCTAATTAGTATCTAAATATAGTTTTTTTAGTTTGTAAAAAGAAGGGTCTGTGGAAATTGCGATCAGAAAAAAAGGCTCAAATTAAAAACCATTTTATCAGTCTCCACGCACTTCAAGGTTGTGTATATTTCATTATTTACCTTTAGTCCAAAATCATCAAAAAATGTTTTTTGTGTCTCCTGTAAAATTTGTTTCGTGTGGGTTACGTCTTTTTTCCTTTCCACAGTCAATATATAAAGTGATTGTTTTTTTTATATGCAAGACGTTCTGCTACTCTCCGCGGGTTTCACGTATCAACGCGTCGCCGCTCCGGTTCAATTCGAGCACTGAACCACGCACATGGTACGAATTTCTGACTGTAAGAATAATGTTTATACTGTTGTGGACTTATCACTATAAGAACTATTGTCTTTCTTTCGAAGTTAAAAAAACATTTTTGAATAATAAATAAAAATGATTTCGCCAATTTATCTCGGCGCCGGCAGCAAAAAAGATACTTGCTTGAAAGTTGTCGTAAACAAGTCGCTTAATGTAGCCCAGTGCTTTTCAAATTTTGCAGTACTATCGCTGAGCTCGGTAATAATATAAGAAGAATTTACTTGTAGCCGAGTGGTCCACGTTTTGACTGTTCAACATATTTCACTGCGGTGTGTTCGGTTCGGATCCCCGAACGGACAATTTTCGGAATTGACGAATTTTAAGTGCTAATTAAAAAAGTCTGGGATCGTCGATTAAATATAATATTTGTTTAGTCCCCCTACTCACGGTGAACTAATTTATGCAACAACAAGTTTCCAACAAAACTTTCTTCCATTAAATAGTTACAAATTGACTACATATTTACGTAAAAAATAATATTTATCGCAAAATTTCCAAATCTGTGCCAACACCACGAGTCCTGCCCCACTACACTACTAGGGCCTCCAATCCCAGGATCTTGTTCAATTTAGTGATCCCAGAATTGTGAAAGTACTAATCCCGGGACTTTGGATAGAATAATGTTGAGGAAATTTTCCATTGATTTTTTTTTATTATGGCAATTCCGTAAATTTCTGAGATTTTGAATTTGAAATTCTGGGAAGAGCTAAAAAAGAAGGATCTCGCGACTTTTTATTTTGGAAATTACGTAAATTCCTGTGTTTTTGAAATCGACAAACAATTGTTTTCAAAATCACCGTACAAAATTTTCTCGATCCCGAATCCCAAATTTATACACGATTTTATATTGAATGTTTACTGGATTGAAAAAATGTCAATATTGGAATCCCGGAATCACAAAAAGCGCCTAAAATTGAATGCCATAGTAATAACTTTACAAATATTTTAAATATATAATGTTTTTTTTTTGTTACCAAATGAAATACAGTGAAACCCCGATTCTACGTTTTCCAAGGGACCGTAATACATCAACGAATAATGCGGGAAACCGATAATACCGGAAATCTTTTTTTGCTACATATATACATATGTCGACTAGTTTTTCTTATTTCTAATAAAGAAATATATGTAACAAAAACGGTCAATCGGGATAGTAACTGGGATAGGACGATAATATTTCTCACTTTTAGGGTGTTCACTGTCAATACTTGGTGGAAAGGCATTATATTAGAAAAAAACACAATATTCCTTTGTACTTCATTCCACTTTATTTAATATGTCAGGACCGGTTTCGCTCATTACGAGCATCGTCAACTGAGATCGTCATCAGTTGACGATGCTCGTAATGAACGAAACCGGTCCTGACATATTAAATAAAGTGGAATGAAGTACAAAGGAATATTGTGTTTTTTCTACGATAATATTTAGATGATAGATTGAGGAAATTGGTAAATCAGAGAATGATTAAAGTGGAATTATTAAACATTGTTATTACGGTGTCTTGGTCGAGTAAAAAATAAACAATCCATGCAATAAAACGAAGATAGGGAGAACGGAAGATCGGGATTCCACTGAAAAAAAACTCGAAACAAGATGCCAGGCAAAACTATTTATGAGAAATATTCAACAAAAACGGTCAATCGAGATAATATTTGTGACGGGACCAAAATATTTAAACGATAAATCGGGGAAAACGGTAAATCGGGGAACGATTAATGCGGGATTATTTTACATTGCTCTTATGGGTGTTTGGCCGGGACTATGAAAAATAAACGACCCATGCGGGAAAACGAACAATGCGAGAACGGTAGATCGAGGTTCCACTGTAACAGAAATTCAAAAGTTGAACAACCATTTGTGGTTCGCGCGTTGCATAAAATAAATACAAAAATTCTAATAGCCACAGGTTTGCCTTGAAATTTGAAATTCAAATACTTATTGTGGAAAATGCAAAATTTTAAATGTCATCTAACATTATTTGTGTAAATATATTATTGTGTTAATTGGTCGATTAAAGTAAACGAAAAATGATAAATATTAAATATACATGTAGATTGTTGCTATGTCAAAATTTCGTAATTCAGTAGTATATTGACTGTGTTTTATGGTATAGAGCAGTGGTCACAAAACAGTTTAATAAGACGAGGACCCCGAATGACCCTTTTTGTGACAATGGGTAAAATATCACAATTCTTGTTAATACGGTTCACAATAAATATATGTATTATAAATAAAATGACATGAAATGTTTAGTTTAATTGACAGTATACCGCTACCATAAAGCAACAGTAAGATAAAGTGAAAAAAGTCGGTTTAAAGATAAGTGTCACAATCGATTGCTGAAAAGTAAACACTGAAATATATTATCTTTAAAAGAAAAATCTTACATTTACAATTATTGATATTGCACTGTAACTTCAAAGCATCAGCAAGATTAGTAAAATAACTAGATACAGACAATAGTATGCAAAAAACCTACAGTTATTTTTTATTATAAACCGTAAAATAAACTAAATAAAACTATAATTCGCTATTTAAAAAGTACAAAACAAACCTTAAAATTCAATTATCTCGAAATTACTATTTTCGACTTATCCCACTGTTGCTTAAGGGTAGAGAATAACATCAATAAAACGATTTTTTTTTGGATATCAAATTTATGGAGCTTCAAGTACCAGGACGCACCAAGGTTCTTCCAGTCTCCTTTATCGGTAAAGATTTTGAAACATTGTAAATTGCATCCCCTTACCGTCGTTTGCAGACGGAAGGGCGCGATCACTACAGAGATAAGAAGTTCACGGGAACTCCATATGCATTATTTTTCAAATCACATTCCATATGCTTCCTCCATACTATATCCGTACATGTACACACACATGCGCATACATACATACACACATACAGTACACAAAAAACATTTAAACAAAGAGAGTCATTTTCGTGATGCTAAGTTCGTTCTAAAATTGACAATTTTAGACAACATAAGATCTATGGGGGTCGTCGAGCAGGACTGCTCTGGGTCTAAAACGATGGCCTAGTTCCATAGAACGATAAGTCAAAAAAATTGATCTTTTGAGTTATTATTACTTATTATGATCAAATACTTTTCTTATATAGTTCCACAAAAGAACAACTAGAAACAAATACTTGTTTTCTCTCGTTAGGGAGATGATTGCATATCGACTGTGGAAAGGAAAAATGACGTAACCCACACATAGCATTTTACAGGAGGCACAAAAAAAGTGTTCTGATGATTTTGAGCCATATGTAAATTCTGAAATATACACAAACTTGAAGTGCACGAAGATTTTAAAAATGGTGTTTAATTGACATATTCCAATATAAATAAAGAAATTGTCTAAGAAAAACCTTTTTTTCAGTCTTTATTCTTGGTTTCAAATTTCAGAAGCTCATCTTTTTTTCAAAATTAAAAGCTTATTTAAATACTAATTCGGCATTTGCAGCTTAATATCATTTTGATAGAACTTGTATCAAGTTTGATACATTGTGATTATCGAAAAAAGGCTGTTTTGGAAAAACTTTGGGTTATGTCCTTTTTCTTTTCCACAATCGATATACATATAACTGGATAAATTTTAATTGAATGTCTGCTTTTTTTATTTTACTTTCCTAAGCCTCCTTTGTACATCTTTGCCGTTCCGGATTACAAACTCCATCCTCGATACAGATGCAATGCGAGGTATTTTGAATAAGAATTTATTACCGGTTAGTTGTTTTTTATTATTATTTCGTTTTGGTATGCAGGCGGTGCAGAAATAAATTCCAATGCAAAAATGTTCTCCCACTCCTCAAGCAAAGGCTTAATCACTTCTGGAATGCAGTTTCCTTCACTGACATTGTAAAACACCACATAAACCTATTTTCATTTTTTTTTAAAACTTATTTACGATGTTGTTAATCTATTTTGAATGACAGTGGAAAATCAAGTAAATATCAAAATCCATTGCTCGAAATTTACATTTTTTTTTTTGATTTAATTGCCTTTCAATATTTCAATATATTTTTTTCTATAACCATGTCTGCTCTTAATGTAGTCCAAATAGTCTCATACTAGAAATATATCAATAGAAGTTTTTCAATCTGAACTGTTTTTAACTAATTCGCTCAACCTCTCTTTTAATTGCAAACAGTAGGGATAGAGAGATATGGGTTAGGGCATGAGTCACCAAACGGTAGCTCGCGAGCCGCATGCCGCTTTTTACATAGCCGTTTGTGGCTTTTCAGGCATATTTGCAGAATAATATGATTTCCAATTTGAAAACGACAGTGTTTTAGACATTTTATATGAAAACTAATAGGACTAGTCGATTCTTTAAGCTTGAATTACCCTATCTGCATACCTAACTCAATATCGATCATTTTGGAAATAGTACGTTTTGCATTATAGCCCCACAACTATGCACTTAGCTACCTATGAAGATTGATAATTAATTAGTGATATGCTAAAGAATCCTGTTTCTTGACGTCAATGACATTGCTAATTATGATTACAATAATATAATTAGTTTATTTTAGGGTCATTAAGAAAATGTATTATGTAAGCTTAATATATGCCAGGTAAAAATGTTTGCAATAGGGTTTGCAAATTGTGATTCTGATTTTTTATTGTTAGTTCTACAGTTTTTAATATAATAGTGAATAGCTATTTCGGCGTGCGCCATCGTCAGAATAAATTGAAAGGAGCCGATATGCCTACTCAGGCAATTCTTTTTATTATAGTTTTATAATTTGATAATTTTATTCCTTTTTTTTCTTCAATTATTTGATTTTGATCAATTATTTTTATTCTTCAACATAATGGTGCTATTTTTTTTACCATTATGAAGTTTTGTATTCTTGCAGTGTGGTATTATTACATTTTACAATATTAATTTAGTACATTAATGATATCAAACACAAATAACGAAAAACAAAAAAAAAACTCCTTTCCCTATTATCATAAATATTTTTTCCAATAATAGTGATCACATTAGATATCTTCTATATAATTCGTTTTATTTTAATATAAAAAGCGTAAGTATAGTTTTTGAATCACCTGTCCTTTCATACAAATTTCAGTTAGAACCTTGTAGCACTGGCGGTTTGTTTGAATTTCAGGTGGACAAGGTTCTACTAGAAATTTAGGTATTTCTAATTAACTATGAATAACTATTTTGAACAATATTTTATTAATAATTATATCATGCCAGTACTATCATTGATTAGCCGCCTGTGTGGTCAAGTGGTCAACGTCGATGGATTCGGTTACGAAGAGTACGGGTTCAAATCCCGGTGCGGACAGTTTTATAAATTGATTTTTCGATCGATTTATGAATTTCTGTTCGTTGGCATGGATGTATGTGATGTCTTCAATTTCCCACTCCCACCCATCCTATCCTATGAACGGGCGTATTGAGAGCGATAAGCTTACCACTAGTCCTGTCCTAGCCCTATCCTTCTATCCCTACTCTCTTTGAAAAAAGAGAGGTTGAGCAACTGAGTAACAAGCAGTTCTCGTAGAAACACTTCTGTTGAGATAAACTCCATTAGGAGTCCATATGCTCCACATTGGGAGCGGACATGGTTAAAAAAAAAAAAACTATCATTGATATATACAATCAAAAAGAATCATTTACAATTTTCAAAATACAAACATTCAAAATTTCAAATGCCCATATCTTTTTTGGCGCAGCTGTCCACATATAACCTTGTAGTACTTGGCTCGCGAAATGAAAGAAATTGACTTCTTAACCTTTAGACTGCGGCTGACTGCTATAGCAGTCTAATCTGACATGGCTCGTGCGCGAATGGCTGGTATAGCACCCATGAGCATTGCTTGGAATTTTGACCTGTATATCACAGCTATTATAGCTGTTTTAGAGCTTAAACAATGAACACTGAATGAACATGTCAATTATGAATTTTTCGATTATCTGGATTTTCCATCATCTGGACTATTTTCATCCATAATCAGTCGGATAATCTAAGTTCTACTGTAATTATAAGTTACCAATATTTTAAGCATTTATTTTTACCACTTTGATTTTTAATTAATAAAATTAAAAATGTTGGCATATATTCACTATTTATTTTTATTTGATACTAGCCGGTTCCCGGCAAGCGTTGTAATACCACTCAAAGAAAGAAAGTGTTTGTGTTTTAATTGTGTTTATTGAAGTGCATGTTTTCTTTTTCTGTCTGTTTGACGTTTGACATTTGCTGCTGATTGTCTATGGTACGACACATGCGCCACCTACTGTAAGTTAATTGCACTATAACCTTCGCGCAAGTGCAAGCAAAAATTTAGTCAAAGTTTTATTGCAATCGGATGAACGGTGTGGCAACGCATAAAATACGAACAAACAAACATTTTTATATATTAGATTAGTTTCAAATAATTATCATTTTCAATACATTTTAACATAATTTATTCTATTTTACAATAATTCAAAAAATATTTTAAATTTATTTGCACATAATTTATAAGTAATATTACAATATGGAAAATACAGAGAAAAATACATTTATATGAAATTATATGCTTACAATATAACGTAAAATTTATTTAAACTAGGCATATAATGTTTCTACAGATGATTCTTTAGTCTTTAGAGCAGTATGGACGTACATGTACGTTGGCAACATTTATCTGTAAAGGAGTAAAGACGTACTTTTGACTCAACACAGTAGTGTCTGTCTGTGAGTATATATATGCTTTAAGTATGAATTACATATGTTCATTACAAAAAAGTCACACAATTGCCATGTTAAAAAAAGCCGGAAAAGTCAGTATAGATCTATTCACTCCTCTGAAGGTTTGAGCAATGATCCGTAACAACTAAACTACATATATATTTACTGAATAATCTTTCAACATCTACACCAAGAGCGGCTCAACCAAACTCTTGAAACAATTCAGATTAGTTTGGCAATAGAATTAAGCTTCAGATTCTTTGTCAGGTTGATGTTTCAATTGGTTTTCTACAACCGATTCTATGATGGGAGATTCTTGAAAGATTTTAAGCATTTATCAAGTTAGCAAACTATTGTTTGAATAATTTTTACTCAATTAAGATTTATATACTAGACATGATTTCTGTAAGTACAATGAAACCTCGATTCTACGTTTTTCAAGGGACCGTAATAAATGAACGAATAATGCGGGAAACCGATAATGCGGGAAATCTTCAAATAATATTTTAAAAATATTATTTGAATTTTCAAAAAACTTATTTATTTATGTAATTAAATGCGATTTAAAACTATTTGAACGAAAAAAAAAATCCACAAAAACGGTTAATCGGGATAATAATTGGGACGGGACGTTAATATTTAGATGATAGATCGAGGAAATCAGTAAATCGGGGAATGATAAACGTGGAATTAATAAATTCTGTTACAACGGGGTCTTGGTCGAGTAAAAAATAAGCGATCCATGCAAAAAAACGAAGATAGCGAGAACGGTAGATCAGGGTTCAACTGAAAAAAACGCGAAACGAAATGCGAGGCAAAACTATTTATGAAAAATATTCAACGAAAACGATCAATCGGGATAATATTCTTGACGGGACCTAAATATATAAACGATAGATCGAGGAAAACGGTAAATCGGAGAACGATTAATGCGGGATTCTTTTACATTGTTCTTATGGGTGTTTGGCCGGGACTATGAAAAATAAACGATCCATGCGGGAAAACGAACAATGCGAGAACGGTAGATCGGGGTTCCACTGTATTATTAACTTATGGCAGGATCCCAACGAAATGATAAGACCATTATTAAAATCTGCACACTTTTAGAGAACTGGAAACATTTCGTCATATGTGAACTGTCTTAAAACATTGTTAATTTCCTCCAAGAATACTGGGCCCAGTCTTTTTTCCACGCCCTTGGTGATTTCACCACTTACTATATCCCAGAAACCGTTGCTGTGACTTATTCCATAGTTGATGATTACATTGATAAGTTCGCCTGGAAAAAATAAAACTTAAATTGAAGGTAATTTTAGACAATTTTACAGTTTACCATTGTTGCAATATTAAAGGTCTTGATTAACCAACAATAGATTAAACAAAAATCTTTTGGAAAGCCACACAAATTCTGCTACTTTTTCTTTGATCACATTCACTCCCTATGTAGAGTATATGGACGCCATACGGCACCTTCATGTTTCCTTGTCTCCTGCTAATTGCTTCGCTTCCTCCCATGACGTGTAAGTTCCGCCGAGTATATCTTATGGATAAGATTAGCAGTGGCGGTTCCTGACCTAAAATCTTGGGTGGGCTAGAGAAAAGCATATTTCTACTTCACCTTATACATTAATCTACAAGCAAATTAACAAATACTACGATACTACTGCAATGCATAAATTATTATATAATTAAATCAATGCTAATGTAACTAAGAAATAATAGAATAATAACACGGAATCCTTAAATTCGTCTCTTTCAAAGTGAAATAACAAGTACCTACTAAAAGCAATACAGAACTGTCACACTGAAAGTCAATACCTGTCACTTTCATACAATACAACGATATTGGTATTGTGTTTCAATGCATAAGTATGCGTAATGGGCAGATTGTGTTTAGCCCCCAACGATCAATAGAAGCTTTACAGATTGAAACACAATCCTTTGTGTTTGATGACGTTTCCGTACATACAAATACAAAAAAAATCTAATCGTGCTTGACTGCGCCCCAGTGTAAAGAAATATTGTCTGTGGTTACGGCTAAACATCTAATAGCCCCTGAGTGGTGTTGCCAGAGTGACGTTGCCTTTTCCCTGTGAAGTATTTATAGGGTTATTGTTTCTTAGCGGCTCAGTTTAAAATTGTAATACAAAACACAATCGGGAATATGATTGTAGGTAGACGTAAAATTGTTTTATATTGACAGAGGAAAATTAAAACAAAGATATTGTATTCATTTGGGAAAGGTTAGTTACGCTTATAAATGTATTTATTTTGTTCAGCGGCCGAATTGCTGTTCATTTTTATTCAGCCATCTAAAGTTTTGGGTGAAAAATGCAGGTCGGGCTTAGCCCACCTAGCCCAGTACCTAGAACCGCCACTGAAGATTAGGATCCAACGCGCTCGTCCATGATGCAAGAATCCCTCCGGTTAAAAGAAAAGGAAGCCAGGCTTAAGGCTTTCCAGCGGCATCTGAAGCACATGATCCAGCCAGTTCAACGTCTCTCCATGGCCACTGACATCACTATCTTGTACATTCCCTTATCTGCGAGTTCCGCACAAAGTCAAACCACCATTATAAGATGCAAGCATTTATTCTCGAAGCTCATTATAGGGTTTTTCTGAGCCTTCGTTAGGTGCCATGATTCCCTATCATAAGGCAGCACAAGGAGAATGTTGGAAAAATGTTATTTGATTTTAATCGTGTACGTACACACAAACTTATAGAAATTAAAATTATTTTTGCAATCAATTGATAGAAATGTAATCATTGTTCTAAAGCATAGGCTCCCAACCTTTTCCGGGGTGGCGACCACTTTTTATAAAAGCCATGCGACTAACGACCCCCCCCCCGAGGAATTTGAAATCCTCGATTTGCTATATTGTTCAAATCTCCAAAATCGGAAAAGTTGGCGACCCCTCAGGAAACCCTTCGCGAGCCCCAGGTTGGGAACCCGTGCTCTAAAGGTTATATGAAAAATTCCACTCAATTCATTTATTTGGACAAAATCTTAAGGAACGGAAACCAAATCAAGGAACAGGCATTAATATTTAATCATTTGATTGAGCTAGTAAATTTAAAATCACAACACATATTATCTATCGACTACAATTAATTCTATAACAAAAAATTTTGCAGTGAGTAGTTTTTTTTGGTTGTTTATTGACAAATCTTTAATTAGACATTCATTTCCTGCAGGAAATAGATTTAAAGACTCAGTCTTTACTCACCATTGATAGCCGAAAAACTGAGAACCCCTTCGCAGGCTTTGCATTGTTTCAGTAGGCAGACGATGAATAAAGGTAAAATATTAGATTGATTACTTACTCAATGTTTTCTCACTGGACATGAAATTTTCAAAGTAAACATGCTTCGCCGAATTGACTTGTATGTCCAATTTGATAGTCTCGGCTTCCATGTACTCTTTATTGTCCCTCTTGGTCACAATATCCCATCCCATTACAAATTTACCTAGAGTATTTGCTGTTGGAAACAAAAGAAGTACTATAAGTTTACTCGTCAACTTGAAGTGTCAATATTTTTCAATTCAATGGCCCAATTATGTCATGCAATTTATGTCAAATTCCTCGCATTACTGGCTTAGTGGTATTTTACCCGTAAAAGAAAATTGGTAGATTATTGGGTATGTGACTACGTTACCACATACCATCCATCGAAAAATAAACATATATTATTGGTATACGCTGCATCGAGCTTGGTTAATATTGTGAGAAGTTGTACATTGAAGTATTTAAAACATTAATTACAATACTTTAGATACACTTGGTATAAATTCTTAATTAAAAGTTCATAAAACAACAATACTATTTATTATAAAACTAGCTGTAAGCTCGTTGACCTCAACGGGGGGGATTTTTGTTGCATTTTTAAGTAGTCAGAAAATTACAAACCTATTTATTGAATAAGCCAGAAATTCTAAAAATAAAATAAACATATCTCGGGGCATATATCGACAGCCCTGCCCTGTAGTATTTAAATTGTAAATTATTTAATTTTTGGAATAATGTTTAAGTTTGCTAACAATCATTTTTCGTAGTAGCAGAAATCGACCTCAGAGAATATATCGACAGCCTTGCAGTATTTAAATTGTAAATTATATAATTTTTGGAATAATGTTTAGGTTTGCTAACAATCATTTTTCGTAGTAGCAGAAATCAACCTCAGAGAATATATCGACAGCCTTGCAGTATTTAAATTGTAAATTATATATTTTTTGGAATAATGTTTAAGTTTGCTAACAATCATTTTTCGTAGTAGCATAAATCGACCACGGGGCATATATTGACAGCCCTGCAGTTTTTGAATTGTAAATTATTAAATTTTTAGAATAATGTTCAAGTTTGCTAACGATCATATTTCGTAGAAGAAGAAAAAGGTACCCGAGGACATCAGTACGGACACATTTGTGGTTTGTGAATTGTGAATATTTGTGAAAAATGATTATTATTAAATAATAGCTGTAGAGTATAGTCGTTTTGGTGAAAGATAGCCGATGACCAGTTACGATTACAATGCGTGTTTTAATGTTTCTAGAGTTAAAAAACAAATTCCACATTGCATATTTCCAGTTATCTTTTGTTATAATATGCCTGTATCTGTCCTTAAATTGCACTAAAATATTCTTCGGTAATTATCGGTCTGTTTTCTAATTTACCGAAGGCCAATTTACATTGATTTACCGTTAATGCAAGAAAGCCATATGCCCAATAGAGTCCTGGTTACCCACAACAGATTTAAAAATACTAAATCGTAAATAATGAGTTGTACAATGTTGGAGTTCTTGTAAATAGTAGTTAAGCTCAAATACAACCAAAAGTAAATAATGCAGATATAACCTTTTTGTGATATACTGACTTTTTCACAAACATTGTTTTATAAGTAAAATGCAGTGGCGTACGGTGGGTGTTGATTTAGGGTGTGCTGTAAAGTGTAAATGACATATTTTTTCAAAAAAGACGATTTTTTTAACATGAATTTTATTTTTATTTATTTGTACAATTCTTCTTGTGTTTAATTCTTCGCTTTTTCAACATGAATTTTTCTATTACACTATCGTAAAACATGCCTTTCTGTTTTAATTCAACGAGCATCCTTTTGTTCTTCATAAATTAAATTTAGACTACACAGTCTGGCCTTGTGTACTTCGATAGCTTCTTATTGGGAGTTAGTGCGCGCCTAACAACGCTATGAGTTTGCAACCAATACAACACGTTGATATAAACCGGTTTTTTTTGAGTCCTACATTCCAATATCTTTTGTCTTAAATCGACTTGCATGCGAAGTAAAGAAGGGTGCCACGCGAGCACAAAGAACATTCCACAGATTCATTTGGCGTGACAGCCAAACTAGCTAAAAAAATGCCCAAATTGCTTAGGGTGGAAGTCAGTAAACGTGACGATATAACCAACCAGATTTTGTTTTAAAAAGAAATAGGTCCGCGGAAGGATTTCAGAAATAAGTTAGCGTCAATATAAAAAGGCAAACAAAGACGTCCCAGGACTCACTCACTCACTCGAAGACAATTACTCATTTCACTCAGTCAGAGACTCACTCTCTCGTTTTTAATCCTTCAGCTTGCCAACATGTAACTTTGTATAAAATAATTTGTATGGGGTGCGTCGGGCACCCCCTTGATTTCATTTTAATTTTAAACCTAAATAAATTCAATCCAAGTGGAAACTAACTGGCATTTATAAAAAGTGGCCGCTCTGGTGTCCCAGCTGTTTATTGTGATCGCGTTGTGTTCTTTCTAAATTCTCCCGTTTAATTTAATAAATAGATTCCCGACAAATACATTATAAATCGAATTAAGATAAAGAAACCAGAGGCCCAGAGCGAGCATCACTACAAAAGGAAACCGTGAGTAAATATCAGCTGTTAAAAATAGTATTTTGTTTCCGTAAATTCTATATTCGCAAGCTGGCGTCTGACCCAAGTAACGGGAATGTGCGTAGCACGCGCCTAACACGCGCAGGGGAGATCGCTCGACCAACGACCGAAGGGATGGTTTTTGTTATGGCTCGGTTTCTTAGAAATTCTCCATAACAAAATAGCTGAGGAATTCCAGCTGGTGGTGGCGCCTGTTCTAGGTCTAGGAACGTTGCAGATGGACCACATTTGTTTTATTTTCTTCTCTTTTATATTTTATTTGGTGTCTTTTGAGAAATTCCGAACAAAATAAAATATTTCTGTTGTTTATTTTTGCAATAACTTAAACTATTAATAATGATTCTATTTGGGAACTAAATGTAAGATTTATATAGTTATAGTTAGTTTGGAGCTATATGTAGGAAGCTCCGATATTTGTACTTATTCGAGGACTGGTTGAGATACATTTTTTTCTTTGTTTGAGAACCATGGTTAGTTAAAACCAAAAGGGTTTCTCCAGTTGTTGAATTTCAAGTAAGGCGCCGTGAAAAATAGATACGAGTAATTAACGTAATATTTGTTAGTGTCAAAAATTTCATGTACCGAATACCCGACGGGGTTTTGCCACGCCCGGGTCTGGGACCTGGACGGGGGCGATTTTGTTTTAGCCGAAGCTGGCTAGTGACTTTAGAAAAAGTCGCCGAAAAGCTGGAGGAGCGTATTTGCTATACGTAAGTCAAAGGACTTTTATCCGAACGTAGATTAAGAGGTTTTGAAATGAATTGGCCAGGAATAGTGGGTGGTTCCTTAGCAAGGTTCCCCACCCTTCCCGAAGCACCGCGCCTTGCTTGAAACAACTAACGACTATTAGAATTAATAAATATAAATCATTATCTTTGTATTCATTCTTATATAAACAACTTGCATTTAATTATTTACTATTAATAATAGAAGTAAGAACCATTATGTATAAGAAACTTTGTTTGATTACCTACTGTTAATGCTGAATCAGAAATTCTTATAAATATAGATTCTCGTTTAATTGACTACTGTTAAATTACTGAATCAGTAATCATTATAAAAATATAAATTCTCGTTTTAATTCTTTTACTATTACAATATTGATTTTGTTTTTAACTGTCTATTATTATTATTGCAAAAATTGTTTTCCTAAAGATTTCCTATTATCGATTACACTTCGATGAATGAAGTATAATATAACGCTTGGAGCGAAATAATAGGTAACCTCATTATCGCAGATGGACTTTCTAATTTTTCAATTCCTTTGTGTTTGGAACTTGAATTGTTTTAAATATTTTTTTTTCCTACCATACTTGTATTAAGTTGTAATGGCATGTAGGTAGACCAGAATAAATGTTTACATTTAAAAACTTGACCTTGATTGAGAAGTTTTATTTCATTGGTATTTTTTTTGTAGTTTAGGTTTCCCAATAATCCCATAGAAATTTGCATACCTTTTTGAGACCACCTGTTCATACCAAATCCGACAAGTCGGAGGCGAGAGAGTTTAATTATTTTTTTTCTCTCTCTCAATTTCTACTTTAGGAGAACGGGGTGTGTCAACGTGTGTGCTAGAATGAAAGAGATCGTCCTGGGTCCTTGAAATTTCTAACAAAAACATGATTTTGACGCTACGCCAGTGCAGACGGGTATGCAACTGTATGGGATCACTAGTCGAGCAGCAATCGTATTGAACGCCTTGAGCGATTTCATATACGATTCACTGCCGCTTGCAAATGCATTTTAAATATATCGCTTTATGATATAGTCTCTACGGGCGAGCGGCGCACGCTTTGCACACCCTGAATATACACCCCTGGTAAAATGTCTCTTAATAATTTTCTAAAAGTTTTCTTAATAATTTTTTAATCATGTCTTTTATAAACGAATTTAATAAGAAATTTGAATCGTTCAAATTATGTACACTCCCACAGATTTTGTCACTAACGACCCGGGTTTCGCCTTTCGGCATCTTCAGGCGTTCAAGGTTGTATGAGTTTATCCTTTTCGCCAGCTATGGCTTTAGACTCAGTGATACATTTATTTAATATATAAACACGAAACATCCATTTGCTAAGCGTCAGTTCAGGTTCATCCGTGCGCTTGAACGCCTGAAGATGCCGAAAGGCGAAACCCGGGTCGTTAGTGACAAAATCTGTGAGAGTGTACATAATTTGAACGATTCAAATTTAATATTGAAATTCCACCAAGCACCTTCAGTCGAAATCTTAAATTGAATTTAATATACCAAAGCCAATGGCGTTTATCACTCAATCACAGACTCGACAAAACTATATTGAACATAAAGAATGTAGTAAAATGAAGAGATGAAACTGGCTGTGACATTTACTGCATATACTTTTACTTTTGATCATTGGAATGACCAGTTTTCTGATGGACGGAGCTGGAGGATACTGGCATGTCACGAAAGGAAACAAAGTGATAGTAAAGGTGCTGCGTGATGGCCATATCTTTCGGAAGATATGTAATGAGATGATCAAAGAATTAGACTAGAAGATCGCTTTGCAGAATAAAGGTCTGAAATAAAACAGCATGTAGATAAAGAAAAATTAATTGACTCACTGTAATTTGCTGAAAGTTTTCCTGATCCACTTACTGGGAAAATAATCAAGTATCCGGATGCACTGTATTCACCGATCACGTATATTTCTGGGAAGAATGCACTGAATACCAATTCTCTCTCTTCCATATCAATCCTGGAAAAAAAATGAGGAAAAAAAGGTACGAAATACCAATATATTTACAGTGTGACTTCTATAAGATGGCTTATATGTCACAGCGCTTAGATAAAATACTTTTAGCCTGACTTTGCAGGGCTTTAGAAATTTTGGGTCTTTAAATGAGCATCATATTAATTGCACACTGAAATCACTTTAGGGAAAAAGGGAAACTTTAGTTCCTTAAGCGACCACAATGGTGCATAGGCCAACTTATAGAAGTCACAGTGTTGTTTTATAATTATTATTATATAACGTCCGTTCCGAATGTGGAGCATATGACCTCCTAATGGAGGTACCCCAACAAAACTTAATCTAGGAGAACTATTTATTATTCAGTTTCTCAGTTATTTGAGGAAAGAAGTCTAGGAGGGAATATTCAGAGATCACAAACACCCATTTTTTTGCCTTCGAACAGAAGTCCATAAATCGAAGCTCGTTAGATCCGTTATTGCAGTCGTCGCCAGGTGCGTCACGATCCGACATTTATTATTTTTTATCAGCACATCGTTATAGCTATTTCACCATCATATCATCGTCAAAGTTATGCTTCAACAGATTTTTATCAAGTTTCCGTGATAGCAAATCGTCTCATATCAGATCTCATGCATGAGAAAAGTCTAAATTGTGTTTGAGTGTTTATATTTTACTAAGGACTAGAAGAAATTCAGGCCTAATAGGTAGATTTCAGGAATAAACTATTTCAAGATGAAACAAATAAATATTAATCATGAAATCTAATACATACTATTAATGGATTTGGTAGTCAATTTGTGGAAATTCATTTTTCCTATAAAACTAATGTTTTAGTAAAAACACAATATTCCTTTGTACTTCATTCCACTTTATTTAATATGTCAGGACCGGTTTCGCTCATTACAAGCATCGTCAACTGATAATAAATATAATTTAACCATGCTATTTATACAAAAATGAACAGTTATAAACAACAATTGGCATTGAAAAGAAATTACCAATTACATTAAAAGTGATTCTAAAATAACACAAAATTAAAATGTTTAACACATCTAACATATAGTTAAAAAGTCATCTCAGATTAATAAATTTAGAATGGCGATTGAAAGTAATTACAAACATAATTAAAATTTGGGAAATTTTTGTATAAATAGCATGGTTAAATTATATTTCTTATCAGTTGACGATGCTCGTAATGAGCGAAACCAGTCCTGACATCTATATATATAAAACAAAGTGGGGTTATTTACACCACGTATATCTCGAGAATTACTCCAAGGATTTCAATGATATTTGATTTATAAAATTCTTATTTACCTAGAATAGCAGAATAAGCATTAAAACATCGGAAAAATATCACGGAAAAGAAATTATAAAGAAAATTAATATCTTCATACAGAATAAAAATTTTAAATGACGAACAGCAACAAATGCTAAAATGTCGTAAGCTGGTTTCAGAAAAATCCACCAGATCGCACTGTTTTCTATATTTGTTTGTTTTTGCTTCTTTTGCATACGATTGGCTTATAAATAATTTTAAATTTAGAATATGGATTAGAATAAAAGAAATCGATGATATGAAATGAAAACGAAAGAAAATCGGATAATATTGAAATAAGGTTATGTTTATAATTAGGTATGATAAATTTTTGACAACAATATTTTGCACGAACGTTGCTTTGCTCTGAGATGACACTTTATTACACTTGGAACGCTATATCGAAGAAATTTTAACGTCAAAAGCAAAGCGATGCGGTTTCTGATCACCCGAATGCTCTTGGTCGCATTTACACAGTTCATCCGAAAAATGACGAATGTTTCTACTTGCATGTCAAGAGCTCAATTTGCTTGAAAATTATACTTATTGGGACATGCCAATCACTGAAGAAATTGTTTCTGAATCTCCATGTCAGATACGCACATTATTTTCTATCATTATTTTGACATGCTTCACATCGAACCCATGTGAGCTGTGGAACAAGTTCAAGGATGACATGTCGGAAGTCATTTTACATCGAATTCGTGTCAGTTCAAGGAATCCCGATCTCGAGGTGAATGAAGAGATAAATAACCAGGCTTTGATTTAGATCGAAGACATGTGTTACCTCATGTGAGGCATTTTGTTAATCAAGTTAGGAATGCCAACTTTAAACTAAATCGAAACTAAATCTTCAATATCCATTTAAAAAAAAAACTTTTAGGAATTTATGTCTCATGTTCATCACCGTCGCTAAAATATATACTGAAATGTGAAAAGACGAATGAAAGTACATAAAATCAGAAGGTATGTAAAAAAAAATCAGTATACTTTTCATGTATATTATATTGTTATAGAATACTATCAAATCATTATTTTATTTTTGATCCCTATATACCAGTGATGCACAACCTTCACCTTCTAGCGGGCCGCATAAAACAAATTATCGTGGCTTCGGGCCGCAAAGAAAAAAATGATTTAAAGTACGCTCAATCCTTTTTTTATACAGAACATATGTACGTTCCACGTAAAACAGCCTTAAAATCGTGTAAAAAAGATCAAGTGAATAATAGGTTCCATTATATTATTTTGACCGTGTTATTTCGAAAATAAATAAGTCATGTTTCATGTGTTTCATTATGTTTCATTTAAATGCAAATCATAAGTTAATGCGTTTTTGGTCTTAGTTAATTTTTAACTATTTTTATTAATTTGACATAATATTTGTAAGCCTGTTTCTATGAACCGATTTATTCTCCTTCATTGAAGAAAAAGCTTGCTTACATTTGTTAAATAAATGTTTTACGTGAAAAAAGTATGTTTGAGAAAAGGATTTAAGGGCCGCCACAATATTCAAAAAGGGCCGCGTTTGTGCATCACTGCTATATACAGTCAATCCTGTTTTTATGCGGTTTTTTTATGCGATTTCGAAGTAATGCGATTTTTTAGAAATGCATTTTTTTAAATGTCCCATATTTTACGATATATAAAAATGTTAAATATTACATCGAGAGCATATATTGTTGTATTTTGGATAGAATAGAGAGAATCATAAACACAACCGACATTTGAAAAAAAAATACGATTTCGGACTGTTTAAATCATGTTGCATCTGCCATCGGTAATATCAGCTGAAATGATTACTTTAGCACCTGAACTTGGCGAAGAAAGGTTTGATACCTTTAGCGAAAATTATATCGACGAATTACTTACAGATAAAGCTATAAGTGACGAAGATGTTCATAATTCAAATTTAATTATTGACAAAAAACCAGACGAAAAACAAAACAAAACAATGACGAACTGAAAGAAATTCCAGTTCCTTCACTGCGAAAATAATTGAAGAAGGTATCCAACTTTTCAGTAAATTAGAAGATCATTTCTTTCTAAATGATTCAAATTCTGATCGCGCATTCAAGTTTCAACGATAACTTTAAAAAAATTATATATGGGTATAACAAACTGCATAAACAATTAATTATCGAAAAAGAAAATCTGAACAAACTCTGATCACTAATTTCATTGTTAGAAAACAACTATAGTTTTATGAAATTGATGCGCATACTATTTTTTCCGAAAAAGAGTGACCACATGCTTTAAAACACACATAGAATTGTCATACAGTGACTATTTTTTAATATTTTAACGCCGTGGTTTTCCCCTAATTTTCTTATACTTTGCGATTTAGTGTATATTTTAACTCGCTGTTTCAAAGTTATGCGGATTTTAAAATTTAAGTAACGCACCCCACTTTTTCTATGGAAGTCAAGTTTTTTATGCGATATTTCGTGGAACCCATATACCGCATAAAAACAGGATTGACTGTATAACTGTTTGTATGTGTGGAACATTAAACAAAAAAATATTTTTTTTTCTAATGAAAGATAATCTCATAAATATAATATTGAAGATTTGGAAAATGTTGCGTTCTTTGTTATAATGAGAATTTATATCATTTCGTAATATAAAAAATATGAAAATTTAGAATGAACTTTCGTAAAATTATAAAAAGATTTCTCCAAGCATTTGCTGACTATCTGTAACGGCCGTGTTCCTGTCGACGAATCGAATGGATTGATTTCGTTTCTGCCGAATTTTTGCAATTTTGTCTCATCGAAGGACAATCAACAAAGTGTTCCTGAATATCATTGCTAATCACAAACATCATAATTGGTTGAGTGAACGAGCAATTCTTGCAGCAAATAACATAGATGCGGATCATTTCAACTTCACAATTCAAAATCAAATCGTTGGTCTACTGCATTCCTTTAAATATATCGACTGTGCCACGTGAATAACATCATTTCAATGTAATTAAAATAGTTTTCATTTTGAATTTTGCACATTTATTTAACTTAATTCATTTTGAGTATTCATTTAAACTAAATTTAATTCAGCCAACACAACATTTATTGATTCTGAGGCGGTACGAAGTTCGTCGGGCCAGCTAGTATTAAATAAAGTGGAATTAACTACAAAGGAATATTTTTTACTAATATAATGCCTTTCCACCAAGTATTGACAGTGAACACCCTAAAAGGAAACTAATGTTTATAGCGTTAATATTCCACTGGTTGTCTCACGCCTTAAATTAGAACAGTAGAATAACACATATGTCTATTTTTATTAAGCATTCAATTGTCTTATCAATTTTTATTATTACATGCTAAATACCTACATTTGTTTTAATATTCTTTCAGTAATTGTTTATCAATAACGACAATCAAGGTTTCCTGTTAGATAAATACCATTTTAATCAAGTTGAATTTGACATATATTATATCTCTCATAAGTAAGGTTTTTTTTCCCATGTAACAGTAACGCGGTGGAACAGCGTTCCAGCACCCTTTTCTCGGCATTTTTGATGTTTCAAATCGAATTTGTAAAATTAAATTTTTATTTTGCTTTGAAAACTTTTGTTTTTATTCTTGGAAACCATTGAATGTTTGTCCTGGTTCTTTTTAAATGTTATTTGATGGGTACTGTAACACTCATAACTAAATGTCATAATACAGAAGAATACCAGGTCCATAGATTACTCTGCGACCAGAACCATGGGTCTAATGCTTGATGTATTGTTTTTAAAAAAAGAGGTTATGTTTCATTATCAAGTAATTTAAAAACTCACGACAACTCCTTCACGACAAAATTGGAGCACCCATATATCTTGATCGAGCCGACAGTCATCAATACCGATTTCGATGGACCAGCAGGCTGGCTGGAAAACACTTCAGATGCGTGTATTGGCTCCGCTGGAGAGATCCCCAACTCTTTCATTCCTAAAAAAAGAGATTAGGTTTATGACACAAAAAACATGCGATAAGCAATGGTAGTCCTTCACTTATTCTTACGATTACGGACATAGCGAGATCTCGGATATAATCAGTGGCGGATTACCCTATAAGCGCAAGAGGCGCGCGCTTGGGGCCTCAGAATCTTGGGTGCCTCAAATATAGCATATATTATATAAGCTCTTACATTTTAATTTCAGTTTTCAATATTCATTATTATATAATACTACGAATATGTTTGCAGCACTTTTATTTTATTCGAAAAGCAGGGCCACCAAAGTGCTTAATCCGCCATTGGATATAATGAGGAAACATTCACGGAGAAACTCGTGCATACCGAGCAAAAATATCGTCACAATCGTCAGACCTCATGATATATTGGACGAGTTAGTCGAATGTTTTTCACTGTGAGCAACCAAGAGTCTTTTAATGGGTCGATTGCTATGAGGGGAAATTAGAGTGGTAACAAGGAACAACGTAAAATTTTATAAGAAAAGTGGATTGACAAAAAATGTAATATGTGTTTAATGGGTGTGTAAATAAATTCTAATTGTAGAATTTTGTTTGAATTGTGACATTTTGTATTATGTGACCGCTCCAGATACTTCATTGAATTTTAATTTTCTTTATAATTAAAAAAATATTTGACATTACAGCTAACGCCAATGCGTCAAACAATTTGAAGTTGAAAGATTATACGAGATATACTCGATGATAATTTTTGAAAGTCACATGAGATTAACTCAAGGAGAATTGACTTCACAAACACCCATGTCTTAGACCTCAAATTAAAATTGAAAAAATCCAATTTGACATTGACCTTACCGGGAATCGAACCCGGACCCACCTGATCGGTAGAGCAAGCTTATACCAACTAGACCAAAGCGGGTGACACGGGTTCATGTCTTCATGTGATGGGTATGTTTGTAAGCATTTAAAAATAATTATTCTCTGATATAATAAGTAATGCTTATAACGAGAAAATTCAGTTGGTTCTATCTTCCTTGTACTTGTTTGACTGTAATTCCATTATGAGGACATATATAATACTCATAAGGGTAAAATAAAACGAAGTAATAAACATATTTGCCGCCTGTGTGGTTGGGTGGTCAACGTCGTTGGCTACCGCTACGGAGGTCCCGGGTTCAAATCCCAGTACGGGCAGTTTTATAAATTGATTTTTCAATTGATTTATGAATTTCTGTTCAAAGGCATGGATGTATGTGATGTTTTGAATTCCCCCTCTCACCCATCCTATCATATGAACAGGGCGTGCCGAGAGCGATTAGCTAACCACTAGTTCTCTCCTAGCCCTTTCCTTCTATTTCTACTCTCTTTGGAAAAAGAGAGGTTGAGTAACGGAGTAACAAGCAGTTCTCGTAGAAACACTTCTGTTGAGATAAACTCCATTAGGAGTCCATATGTTCCACATTGGGAGTGGATCTAGTTAAAAAAAATAAATAAACATATAAATATTAATAATAAATAATATAAAAAGTATTATCACGCCAAAATATCAAAGAAAATGACCTGTTAATAGAGAATAATCTAATACAAAAGTAGAGACGTGAAATTTTCGAAAGAACGCCCGAGAAACCACATACACGTGAGAGCGGAAAGATAACAGGACGCCTTTCGACTTTAAAGTTGCGTACAAAAATACTCGCTCCACGCTAGGCTTGCCTAGACTGCGCGACTGTATGTAGTTGTATGGGAAGACAAGTAGTGTAGCACGGCACGACGCTCACCTTTTCAAATACGGTATACTACCACACAGAAAATATACTTTAAATATATCGCTTTATATTCTAATATATACAAAAAAGGAGCTCCGTTAACGCTTGCATTCTGCCAGTACTGCTTTACGGCTGCGAATCATGGCACCTGACATAGACTCAGAAAAACCATATACTGAGCTTCGAGAACAGATGCTTGCGTCGGATAATGGGGGTGAGGTGGTTTGATTTTGTGAGATAAGGAAGCGTACAAGACAGCGTCCCGTCATGTCAGTGGTTATGGAGAGACGTTGGAACTGGCTGGGTCACGTGCTGTGGATGCCTCTGGAAAGCCTCAGTCTTGCCTGCCTCTTCTTTTGATCGGTGGGATTCCGGCGCCCCGGACGTCCGTCGGGTACTATCCATAGGATGTACTCGGCGGAACTGAGGGATGCTGGGATTTCATGGGAGGAAGCAAAGCAATTGGCAGGAGACAGGGAAACATGGTGGTGCCGCACACAGGGAGCGAATATGGCCAAAGAAAGAAGAAGAAATCTAGATAAGACACCTTGCACACCCTGAATATATGCCCCTGATATTTAGTTAATACTGAAGTTATCACAAGATGCATTTATTATATTTGTCAAACGCATGGACAACATTTGTTCTTTGCCCTTTTTATTTTTACAATGAACTATTAATAACATTCACAATTAATTAATAAAATAAATAATAATTGATTACGATTTGCTACTTACCTCCAGGTATAAAAGGTTTTGCCTTATTTATAGAATTCTTGACACATTGCGATAATTTGGGATCATTCCTATGACAAACGTCAATATAATTAGCTAAAAATAAAAATTAAATGTAATTAATATATCAAATCTTTTCAATATAATGTAGAACAATATAAAAAATCATCAAATGTCACAAAAAAAATATTTTTCAGGAGTACTAAGGAGTAAAACTGAATATTATTGTTGAGCATTCATGAAGGAATCTTATATTGTCACCGTTCTGTTAGAAGTTGGTAAAAACCATAGACCACGCACCTGCCTACGCCCAGGTAGCAACATCAAAATACACCAGATGAAAGGGAAATTGGAGCTCGGTTCCACCAGCCCCAGAATTTGATGTATAGATATTAATCAGAAGTTGGTATGAGAAAAAAATTGACATTTGTTGCATGATATGTAGACAATTTTTGGAATTTAAAAAAAAAATGGTAATTTAACGAATCAGAGCAAATTTGACAGCTCAGACACTAACAAGAATGTTATGTACACTAATGCTGGCTGGTGATAAAGGGAAACTACTGGACAATTGGTGTTCTTAAAAAAACGGAATATTTGAACAGATGTATGGAATCATAGACAGAGAATCAAGAAATGCAATAAAATGGACATTTGTTGTTTTTATGCTATAGACTTATATAATTATAATTGCCTTTCTTTGCTTTTTCGCTTTGTTTTTATGATTGAATGCGTGGAAAAGGGACGTTAACACCGTTCATTGAACAAAAACCTCCAAATTTGTTTTTTTTTCTCTGCGAGCAACTTCATACTGAAATCAGTAGTAACGGTCTACGAATACTACACGTGGTAAGTTGTTATAAAAGTGAAGTGATTCAAAGCACAATATAACATGTATGAAAGAGAAACAAAATGGATAAATAATAAAAGACACTCTATTGTCTTGTTTCAAAGCATCAAGTGAGCGACTTAGAAAGGCTACGTGGTCAAAGTCGTGGCCACCACTGCTCAGCAGGATGGATAAAAAAATATGCACAAGTGAATATTAAATATTTTTGATAGGTTTGGTGAGGTTACTCTGTTATTCCATTTGTTATGCTACAAAATGTAATACATATTTTGCTTGTCTAAGAAGCGTCATCAGACATGTCGGTAAGAAACTTTATGTAAGAATTAAAGAACTCGTAAGCTGTTGATAAAATTGTAATTTTTCACACTGCGAATTGCTTAATAAAAATGTTCAAATTTAATTCTCCATCTAGTAAATAATAAAGCTTGAATAACTTGAAGTTTTTGAAAATGAATAAAGTTATTAATGGTAATGAAACATTAGTAAATAACATTTTAATAAGATAAACAGATCACCATTGTTGAATTTATTTACGTTGTGATTTACCATACCCAATGTGAGTGATTAATTTGTAATTTGTAATATCAATGTTTGTATCTTACCCCCTTCCTCGGTCCAGTAGAAAAAGATTAAGCCTCTACTTTTAATTTATACTTTATAACATAAGAATAAGAATCATTTTTAAGTTTATTTGTAAACATTACGATATTATGTGAAGCGCAAGAAGTGGAATAACAAAATTATTAAATTTTATATTGTGTTGATTATTAATTGGTTACTTACGCAACTTTTTGCAGTTAGAAACAATTATTGTCGTACACAAAAAACTTGCAATGAATATCAAAAATATGTTGGACATTGTAACTGAGTTGCTGCACTTTGTTACACATAAAATGGAGTCCCTGACTGGACTTAAAATTTATTAATATATTATATTATCAATATGCCTCATAAAATTATCAATAGGTTAATTCTTTTAGCCACAATAACATTTCAGGGATGTACAATCTTTGGTATGCACAAAAGAATTTGTTTTGTTATTTAAACAGTTCGCGAGCTGAGTACTACAAGGTTCTAAGTGTCGACTTTTGGCCAAACTAAACTAATAATGAGGCAGTCTTAAGTGTAGCATTATCTACATGCCGTATTAATATGAAGTCGAAATTTTACTTAAATTTCCAATGAGCCGTGGTTTTATGTGCGCGTCGCAAGATATCTGTGGTTTCAACTTGATCGCATGAAGATGCAGAAAGGCGATAGCCGGGTTATTAGTGACAAAACTTGTGTGAATGTACATAGGTTTAATAAAATCTTTTTTATTTTGATAATTTTATTCCTATATTTTTATTCAATTATCTGATTTTTTTCCTATTTATCTTCCATTTTTTAAATAAATTTTCTCCAATAATAATGATCACATTAGATATCTTCCATAGAATTCGTTTTATTTTAATATAAAAAGCGTAAGTCAGTAAGTAATTTGAATCACCTGTGCTTTAATACAAATTTCAGTTAGAACCTTGTAGCACTCGCGGTTTACTTGAATTTCAGATGGACAAGGTTCTAATTGAAGTTTAGGTATTTCTAATTAACTATGAAGAACTAATTTTTACAATATTTCATTAATAGTTCAAAATGAAATTCAAGTTTCATTTTTTAACCATTTTGGAATAAGCCGTGTTCGCAAGTAATACCCTCAAATATCTTTTCAATATTTATTAAAATTCTAATTTGATCTCGAAACTTTGGTGTTCTGTAAAAAACTACGCTATAGGGGGTAACACTATATGGGGGAATGCTGCATACGCTGTAGGAATCTTCTCTATAGGTGGAACGCTATAAGGAGCTTTACTAAACATTACAAAAGAAATAATAAAAAAATTATTACTTTTGCAATGTAAAGAAACAAGATATCTATAACAGAATATTTAAAAAAAATAAGTAGTAAAAAAACAATTTAAACATTTGAAATTGGCAAGCAAGTTAACCGAGTAAGCCCCGACAAAGTCTTCTTACATACATAAAAAATAGTAATCGTCTGAACTCACGTCCACGTGAAATATGTCAAAATCCTTACCAATATTGTTAAACACTGTTAAATCTCTCCCCAGGGGCATCACCATTGGCAGGCTGATACTACATATTGAGAGAACAAAAAATTCATGTCCACAATTCCTCAAATATTTCACAGAATTTTTTATAAAATATATTTATTTCTTTTTAACCCTTGTCCTCTCCTAATGAGGAGCATATGGCCTACTAATGGAGGTATCTCAACAGAAATTTATTTTAGGATTAGGATGAGAGGGAATTTTCAGACATCACAAACATCCATGCCTTCGAATGAGAGTCGGCTAGTTGATTGAAAAAATGCTGTTCGTACTGGGATTCGAACCCGAAGTCTTGCATGGAAGCCAACAATGTTAACCACTGTGTCATGGACCCAACGAAATCATTTGGCAGTAATTCTTTACTAGGCCCCGGTCTACAATAAATGGTTGCTTTCAACATTTCCTAACGCTAAGTGTCTAGGCTTTTAGACGATACATGCAACGTGATAACGAGACCACAATAGCTAATTTTAATGTTAAGCATTCATCGGTCGCGTACAGCGTAATTCTGTACGCAGCCTACTGCGTTAATTGTAAACCGGCGCCTTAAATATATTATTCCACTATGGTTCAATAAGGTATCAGTGCCCGTTTGTTTCGTTTTCTTTAAATTTTCTCACCCCAACTAAAACACTCTGCTTTACTTTCAAAAGTTTATTAAAAATCACAGAGAAAGAAATGTTTAATGTCACTATTGAACACTATAAAACATTTACGACCGCTATATCAGAGGAAAAAGATAATTTCTGTGGTCAGGTCAGCTGAGGTCACCTGCAAATATTCTGCAGTAATTTAAAACAATTTCAATATGTAGAAGAAAAAATATATCAAAAACTTAACCCTTTGAGATCCAGAATTTTTAATAAATTAATTCCACCAGGTTAACAGCGAATTAACAATATCTAATATATAAAAATGAATGTTTGTTTGTTCATACTTTATGCGTTGCCACACCGCTCATTCGATTGCAATAAAACTTTGACAAATTTTTTGCTTGCACTTCCGGGAAGGTTATAGGCATAGTAAAATTAGCTTAGAGTAGGTCTTACATATAAAAATCAATGTTTGTATGTCTGCCATACAGTTCATTATGACAATGTATGCTTGCACTTGCACGAAGGTTATAGTACAATTAACTTACAGTAGGTGGCTCATGTGTCGTAGCATAGATAATCGACAGCAAACGTCAAACATCAAACAGACAGAAAAAGAAAACATGTACTTCAATGAGCACAATTAAATAATAAACACTTTCTTACTTTGTGTGGCATTGCAATGCTTGCCGGGAAACGGCTAGTTCTATTTAAAAAAAGAGCGTTTGGATATTTTATTAATTTCAACAAAGTCCTTGGAGAGTTTCAGGCTTTCGTTACGGAGACCACGGGTCGAGTCCCAGTATGGAGAGTTTTATAAATTGATTTTCAATTCATTAATGGATATCTGTCCAAAAGTATGTATGTGCTGTATTGAATTCCCTCTCACCCATCTTATCCTAAAAACGGGCATAGTGAGAGCGATTAGCTAACTACTAATCCTATTCTAGTCCTATCCTTCTATCCAGTGTTGTAGGAAGGGGTCCTGCTGCCAGGGGCAGTCCTTGTATTTGCCGCCCCCAATGTTTCCTCTAATTTTGTTTTTAAATCAATTCTTCTATTTTTAACTATGTACCAGGAGTTTTTACTACGGGTGGTTTAATTTTTTTATGTATAAATATTATGTTTTGAAAAATATTCGACATTTGCCACACCCCCCTTGCTATGCCACTGCTTCTATCCCTACTCTTTGTATAAAAGTGAGGTTGAGTAACTGAGTAACAGGCAGTTATCACATATAAGAACGTCTGTTGAGATACCTCCATTTGGAGACCAAATGCCTCACATTGGGAATGGACATGGAATAATAAAAAAGATAATAATTAATCGTTATTTAATAAAAGCTTACTTACATATTTGCCTACAAGCAGTATTCCAGTTCAAGCAAACAAGTCAATCAATTTCAATCAATATCAATTTCTTACAGAAAATTAAATTATTATAACTAGCAATCAGTTTCAATGTTATTGATAGACATTTAAAAAATAAAAGTGTTTGGTTTGTTTTTGGTTTTATCAGTGGATTTTCCCAAGATAATGGAATCAAAATGTAATTAAAAATGGCTACTTTCTAAATGTGAATTTTAAGTAAGTATGATATCTTTATCTGTTTTGTTTATTTTATTGCTGCGACCCCAACAATAAGTATCCCAAAACTATTTACTTTAATTGACATTATTTTTTCCGTTTTAAGACACAACCAAATAAAGAATTTTAGTAGAATACCACTTGCGATGAATTTAAATTACTGAATTATCCAGGTTCAGATGAAGATTACTGCAAAAAACATCAAAAGATAAAGAAACCAAGATTCCACTATACGCATATGCGTAAAGTCTATAACTTCAGAAATCTATATTTTCAAACATTAAAAGTTAATAGTTATTTTTCACAGATGTCACCCTGCAACTATTTTGTACATGATAGTAACAAAATGGTAAAACTTTTCTATTTGTCATTCAAGTACAATCACGTTTTTAGTTAGTGTTTTTATAAATTGAATATTTATATTTTCTGGAGAAAACAGTGTTTATTTTCTAAGCTCGCTTTACTTTTACCGTAAGGTATGTAGAATATTATAACGCAGCCATATAATTTTTTCCTACAATACCATTTACCTCACTTCACTTCTCATGAGCTCAATTATATTGAATAATTCTTATATTAACTGTTCTAGTACAAGACATTTATTAAATATTTATAATTACAGAGAAAACCAGTTAAAAATATGGGAAAATTCAAGGATATTTTAAAATCAATAACCATTTTAAAATAAGATTGGACTATAAAAAAAAAGTCATGAATTTTCTTAATATTTTTATTAACACACAAAGAAAACACAAAATAATAATTGGTACATAAATAAATAAAATAGGAAATAAATTAATTTTTCAAAATTTAAACGTAAGCTAATTTTTTGTTTATTTTGTGGTGGCATAAGGAATGTATTGAAAGAAATTTTGTAATGCTGGGATTAATGAGTATTTTAAACAACATACGATAATGACTGATAATGAAATTATTTAATTTAATATAAATAAATGTTTAATATTTTTAGATTAAATAAATTAATATATTATACATACATACACCTATACCTCGATTTGCGAGACTGGTTTTACGATGTTTCACTTTAACGTGAAAAAAAAAATATTTTTTCAATATGTCAGTACATAAATTTCAATAATTTTCTTGTAATTTGCGTTTAGCTGTGTGATCAACAGTCAATCAATCTGGAACATGGTATCAGTGATATTGATGATTCTAAAAAAACAAATGAATTCACTTAAAAAAATATTGCTGAAGGTCTACAGTTAGTCGGTAAATTGGAAAATATGTTTTTAAATATTGATGTGAATATCGAATGTACTGTTAAATTTTATGACAGTTTTACGCAAAATGTCATGAAACCTTTTTACCCTTCAAATCGAGGTATTGGTGTATGTGATCTGTGGAATATTCTAATGACTTCAAATTCATTTGGATTGATATCACTGCAATCATTCAGATTAGTGATAATTAAACTTTTCTCGCAAGCATGGCAAATGAAATTCAAAATACAAAAAAATCTGTGATTGAACGCTTGGAAAGACCATTGAAATTTATATTGATAACAGTTTATTTTAAAAATCCATACAACTGGAATGTTTGCAACGTCTTACTGATAATTCTATGTCCCCAAAGCCACATAATAACTTATCTAAGTATATTATTTCTTCAATTTTTTAAATGTAAAAATAATATGTATCAAAAATCTGTTTCCACAATATAATCATGTTATGGTGGAATAAAATCTTAATATTGGTTGAAGTATCCTGGGTCTGGATGAAGAGAAGGTCCTATCTTCTTGACAACAGCGTTGAAGCCATTCACATCATCAGCTTCGTACTCTACAACCCTCATTGAGCCGTCAGGTTCCATCAATGAATATTGACCTGTAAATTCATATAAATGAATGTTGTATTTGATGGATAATTATATTTTTATGAAAAGGGCGATGGCCTCAATAGTGTTTAGAAGACTACTGAGGCTAAAACTACTAAATGTTAAACCTCACTGGTGATTTAAGAAGAAAAAACAAAAGATTGACATAATGTGGTTTCACTATAATGTAGACAAATAATATAATCAACAAAAAACCGAAAAATGCTTTTTTGTAGATAACGTTGTTTGACTTTAAGTCGTCGAATGGGATGATGATATTTTACATCATGGGTGTCCAACCGGTAGATCGCGATCGACCGGTCGATCCCAAAGCAAAATTTGGTCGATCCCGAAAGCTTCCGTGAATTTCGAAAAAATATATAATTTAAATATGAAATATACAAAAATACTAAAATTGAATTATTTAGTAAACACGTACCTATCTAATGATATGTATTTCGCATTTAAAATAAACATTTCTAAGTTTGAAGAAGGGAAAAAACCCTACTATGTTTTATTTCTTATAAGAATTATGATAGAAGTCGATCGCGAAAAAACTTTAGATTGAAAAGTCGATCATAGGGCAAAAAGGTTGGACACCCTTGTCTTACATCATGCCTTCTTATTTCAGCAACGAATTAAGTTTTTAATAATATTATATGTTGAATATAAATAGAAGTAGTCGGTTTTCTTGTTTGGAGACTTCTTATACTAAAGAATCTTGTAATGGAAGAAATAGTTCACTAGTGAGAAAAATAAACACAACACAAGAACAGATAATACTGACATCTATCAACAACAAGCGCAAGCTAAAAGTTACATTATAATAATTTGATATTCACATGCCTACATATCTAAACATTCACATGATAGTTTTGTCAAATTGATTATTTCTTTCAGTAAGAATTTTTCAGAGGTTCATTGACTAAATGTAATTAATGTTTTTTTTATATATTAGGAAGTGGTATAGTAAAATGTTTATTCAAATACCTCTGACAACGTCTCCATCTCTTGTCTCCTGCTGGGATTTGATATCCCCAGTTGAAGGGTCACTCACTCCGTAGTCGAAAGAATATTTTGGATAGCTCTGTAAAGATCAATGTTTAGCATATCAATAAAAAATAAAAAAAAATTTGGAAATGTTAAATAATTTAAGTGAAGTAAAAATTGATCGCCTTAATTTCAAAACCTACCTAACTCCGAAAACCAAAATTGTTGGCAAAGTGAAAAAAACTGTTGTGGGCTTTTTGGATTTCAGTAGGTTTTGAGACTAAACACGTTTTTTAAAATGCGTTTTTTCTGTATTTAGAGACTCTTTGAAATCAGAAATTTATTGATTGTGTAGATATTGAAATAGAGTACAAGTTAGCATCAAAATTTAAAAAATAAATAAAAAATGATAGGTTTTGAAATTGAGATTCTCAATTATAACGAATGTGGAAAAGAGAAAGGACGTAACCTACAGATAACAAATTTTACAGGAGACATTTTTTTATGATTTCGGGCCAAAGGCAAATTATTAAATATACACAACCTTGAAATGCACGAAGACTGGTTTTCAATTGACTAAATCTAATATTAATTTAATATTTTTTTCAATCAAAACAATTAAATGCTGAATTTAGATGCTAATTCGGCATTTTTAGCTTCCACTCTTTTAATAGAACTTGTATCTAGTCGTATACATTGTGATTATCGAAAAAGCTTTTTTGGAAAAACTGTGGGTTAGGTCATTTTGCCATTCAAAAGCCGATAAGATGTAGAATCCATAAAAAATATAAGAAATTATGAATGGTATAATATATTTGATTTAGCTTGATATAGTTTATTCCTGGAGTCTATCTATTTAGTCTGAATTGCTCTTATGCATTTGATCAATTCCCTTTGTTGCAGATACATTATACTAACTTTCAATTTGTCATTGTACTGGGACATGAACCCGTGAGATTTCTCACAGAAGCCAACGACATTGACCACTGTACCACGGACCCTCACTAATTTTTACCTCATCAAACCATTTAGTCAATACTGTACTTACATTGCTATCTTGAGCATAGCCCGCACCAAAATGTTCCCGTCTCTCGAAGTTCAACGGGAAAATTCTATCTGATGAATGACTGTTGAACTCTTCACTCGAATCTTCGAAACTGTCATCATCATTGGTCGGAAAACTGTCAACGAATTCAGCATAACTCTTCATACCTCCATACCCTAATCCATTTAAGGCATTGACGCCGGAATACCCTAATCCATCATATCCGATCGGTTCGGCAAATCCGGTTCCTTCATAAGCGCTGATTCCTCCGTAGCCTAAATTATCGTAGCCATTTTCCCCCTCATATGAATCGCCGTCATACCCATGCGCGAATTCTTTAGCTACGTAATTTTTAATAGTGTCATAAGCTACATTGTCATAATTATTGTTGCTTGAATCGAATCCGATCCTGTCATAACTATTTGACCCGCCAAATCCAAGGCTGTCATAATTGTGAAGTCCTTCAAAGCCAAGGCTGTTGAAGTTTTGTGCGCCGTTGAATTCTGGAACAAAGCTCTTGACTGCCTCGTACCTGGAATGAATAAAACGTATATCAAACAAGGTTATTCAATTATAAAAGAGATTTATGCTTATTCTCTCGGTTGATAGGTGCCCTGCTTATCCTCTCCTTCTAGGTTCAACTCCCGGTCAAAAGTTAATATTTTTAATCTATGTTCGCTTTGATTGTGGAGTATATGGTCTCCTAATGGAGGTTTCTCAACAAAGTTTGTTCTACCATAACTGGTTGTTACACAGTGGCTCAACCTCTCTCTTTTTTAAAGAAAGTAGGAATATAAAGATTGGGCATGGACAGTACCGCTTGTTAACTAATCATTCTCCCCGTGTCATATTATTTTTATGATTGCAAAAGTAGGAAAGAAATTTTAGACTTCACAAACACTCTTGCCTTCGAAAAGAAAACTATCAGACCGGGCATGGATGTAATAAAATATTAAATGAATAATTTTAATTAATATTGTATGTTCTCTATTAATTTTAATTTTAATTAATTCTTTAAAATTAATGAATAGTGAAGTTGTGCGACTGACTTATTTTCCAGTTCTTGTTGAATATCTGTGTTTGTGCTCGAAAAGGTTCAACTATGTAATTACAAAGCATATCTGCAAAATCTAATTATTTTATGTTAATTGATCGAGAATCTCAAAAATCCGGAAATTAATTATTATTAAAATACCAAGGTATAAGGCCGTCCGCTCCAAGCAGCATTTGAAAAGGCATTTACTTGGCGTGAGATTATATTTCTTTGTTCACAGTTTCATCAATGATTGTGTCCATAACATTTGAAGTAGATACTTAGTCTAGTCTGTGATATAGTGATCAAAGCTGTACCCTACCTATCGGATAGGTCTGGTTTCAACTCCCGGTAAGATCAATATATAATTTAAATGGTTTCAATCCAACATTTGAGATCTAAGGGTATTTACAATGTCTTTTCTTCTCGAAATGAACTGAAATATCAGTGGTCTTAACTACTATATGCTGGCATGTCATATACATATTGACTGTGGAAAGAAAAATGACGTAACCCACACATAGAAAATTTTACAGGAGGCACCAAAAACGTGTTTTGATAATTTTGGGCCATATGCAAATTATTTTTTTTATTTTTATTTAAAAAAATATTTGACATTACAGCTTGCGCCAGTGCGTCAAATATTTTGAAGTTGAAAGATCATACGAGATATACTCGATGAGAATTTTTTTTGAAAGTTACATGAGATTTACTCAAGGAAAATTGACAAACACCCATCTCTTAGATCTCGAATTAAAATTGAAAAAATCCGAGTTTACATTGGTCTTACGGGAATCGAATCCGGACCCACCTGATCGGTAGAGCAAGCTCTTACCAACTAGACCAAAGCGGGCGAAATATACACAACCTTAAAATGCATGGAGACTTCTAAGCTGTTTAATTGACATAATCTAATATTAATTAAAGAAATTGACTATAAAAACCATTTTTTCAGTCTTTTTTCTTGGCTTAAATTTTTAAAAGTTCACCTTGTTTCAAACTTAAAAGCTAAATTTAGATACTAATTTGGTATTTTAAGCTTATATCCTTTTGATAGAACGTGTATCAAGTTTGATGCATTGTTATAATTGAAAAAAAGCTTTTTTAAAAAAACTGGATTAAGTCTTTTTTCCTTTTCATAGTCGATATATTGTCTTTGAAAAATAAACAAGTGCTCACGGTAAATTGTCAAATTCGTAGTTATTTGGCTCTTCGTATGAGCCGCTCTCAATGCTTTCTTCACTTTCTAATGATTGAGGGGGTGAGTTGTTGATTCCATCGTAGTGAGTAAGAGAACTGTCTACGGTGAACCCGGCAGGACCTCCGAAATTTCCATCGTATACTCCGTCGTAGGCCCCGTCCGTGCCGTAGAGAGGAACTCCGCGCGATGCTACGACAGCAGCCAGAAATACTAAAATCTGGAATTAAAAATAAAGTTTAATTATTACATTTCATTCTTACTTTCATAACATTGTTATCATATATTAAGCCTGCGAATTGGTTTTCATTTTGTTTATATTATTTCTGAGGAGTATACAGTCTTAGCCAGAGTTTCTCAACTGTATTGAACTGTGTTAATGTCTCGAGCGCTTATATTGGAGTTGTACTGCGTGCAAATTAGGGTGCCCAGACATCCGTGCCTTCGATTAAAAATACACTAATCAATTAATAAAACTGTTCGTACTGGGATTCGAGCCCGTTAGCACTGTAACCGAAACCAGCGAGGTTGACAACTCGACCTAGCTTAACGACCGTGGACGCGTATTTGAGTCTTTGAAAAACAAAGGTTGCTGGCCGGCGGACGCATATATGCGTATAGGTGAAGTATTTGGAAGCTAAGAAAATTAAATTTTGTAAAGATATCTCAATTTGCTTACAATTTTTGCGAATTTTTCGCAAAATTTTATTTCGCCAGGTGAAATTTTATAATAAAAACGTGCGGTCGTTAAGCTGTTAACTATCTAGGCAACATGTGTCGCAGCCAGGGTTGCAACACGTCCTAGTCCCGCATTGCCTCTGAAAATCCCGGATTAACAAAAAATTATGATACTAAAAACTTTTGTTGAGCAAAGATGGCGAACATATTTTGAAACAAACTAAAAACTCGTTAATACATTTTTAATAAAACTGTTAAGATTTTGTATTTTTCTCATTTGAATTAAAATGTAATTCCTGTAATTGTATCCAATTACCACATTTTAATAACTTTGCTTCCTGCGCATTATTATGTGATTTATATACGACTTATGTTTAATGAGTGTGTGTAATTTACTTTTTTTGATCCTTCAAAATATTGAATGTCCCGATCTGTCATTTTAGAAATCTGGCAACTCTGGTCGCACCATTATTTTTTAGAGATAAATTTCCGCAAGACTAATTAAAATATTTTATGAAACTGTGTACCCAGGGGTGCACTCGCGCGAGCCCCTTGTTAAACTTGAAGCAGGCCGCCGAGCCCCTTGTTATTTATTTAATAAAAAACAATATTCTCAGGTATATGAGTAATATAATTTATTTATATGCATTATAATTATATAAAGGAACGCAGTACATACATATTAATCTGCAAAAGTTTAAGTATACCGCTTGGAACACGAAATTAGAGTGAAAATAGAAAATTGGTCTCTCTTTTACTCTTTAAACTCTTGCAATATAATGTAGGTTAATACATTTTTTATCTATTGATAGTAATTTTCGTCTTACGTTACATTGCATATTGTTATCTAATGCAGGGTTTCCCAAACTTATTCTGGGATGGAACCCTTTGCAAGTCCGGAAAATTCAACGGAACACTTGTCAAATCTGGAAATGTTACCGGAATACAGCCTTTTTTTAGGTCGGGTAATTCTTAATAGTAAAAATATTAGTTATTAAACCACTTATTATGTATTGATTAATTATCTTTAAAACATATTACATAAAAATATGAGTAAACAAAGTTCATAGTGATTACAAATCTCCGCCTGCACTTAGATATTTGACATTTTTAACAACACTGGAGATTTACTATCATTCAATTTTTGATACGAAGTAGAAGACGTTTACATTTGTTGCAGCGTATGTTACCATTCCAAATTTTCGCGGAACATAGTTTGGGAAACCCTGATCTAATGTAACTGTTTTGGTAATAATATTGAGTATTGTATAAGAGTGATCACATAAAATATATTTGACATTAAGCGAGCCCTTTGATAATATTTTGGTAACCCACCGCTGTGTGTACTGAATTCAGATTCAGATAGACAATGTATAATACTTTAGACCAGGGGTGGGGAACCTTTTATTCTCTAAAGGCCGAATGAATTTTTCTGATTCGACATGAGGCCGCAGTAAACATTGACTAGGGAATTTTTGGCTGGAAACTGGACTTTACGGTCAGAATATGTCAGGAATTTACGAATTTACATAATTTAGAGTAGCCAAAAGGCCGCAGGTTCCCCACGCCTGCTTTAGACTATAATTTTTTTATCACCATAATCAAAGAGCGAAAACTCAATTCAAGGGTATATTATTGACATTAATGAAATAATGAAATCAAAATACCGATTCGGTGTATCGGTTTCGAGGCTTCTCCGAAGACGACGTTTCGGATCAGTGGATTAGACTCATTTTCAATGCCGGCACGTCCGATAAATGTGCAAGACGCCCTTCATCAAAATAAAATACATTTGAATAACAAACAATTGTTATTCAATATTATATATTTTTTTCTCGCAAAGCAAATAGCAATTATCGTATAATAAAAACTATAACAATGGTGATACCTGGGTTCCATTTAGTTCGTATTAATTCAGATCATCGCCTGTGTGGTCGAGTGGTCAACGTCGTTGGCTACCGCTACGGAGGTCACGGGCTCAAATCCCAGTACGGACAGTTTTATAAATTGATTTTTCAATCGATTTATGAATTTCTGTTCAAAGGCATGGATGTATGTGATGTCTTGAATTCCCCCCTCCCACCCATTCTATCCTATAAACGGGGCGTATCGAGAGCGATTAGCCAACCACTAGTCCTTTCCTATCCCTTTCTTTCTATTGAGCAACTGAGTAACAAGCAGTTCTCGTAGAAACACTTCTGTTGAGATAAACTCCATTAGGAGTACATATGCTTCACATTGGGAGCGGACATGGTAAAAAATAAAAAAAATCAGATCATTTATATGTTTTTTTAAGCCATATCTTTTCTTAATAAGAGTCATAAAATGTTTTTCATTATTTTTCACATGATAAGTTGTATTTCAGTTTCAAAATGATAGTTTTTGGAGACAGTGTATTGCTAGGACAGTGTTTCTCAACCTCATTTGTGCTATGCTTTACTTCAACGTTTTAAATATCTCCATGCTTTCTTCATAGATTGTATTTTTTAAATCCATGTCCGCTCCCAATATGGCATCCTAATGGAGGTATCTCAAGAGATGTTTTTCTATGAGAACTGTTTGTTACTCAGTCGCTCAACCTCTCTTTTTCAAAGAGAGTAGTAGGGGATACAAGTAGGTTCTCCAATCCCGGGATCCCATCCAATTTTTTGATCCCGAAATCCCGGGATTGGTATGGTCGCGATCCCGGGATCCCGGGATTGAAAATTAGTCAATTCCGAAACCCCGGGATCACAAAAAGGCTCCGGGATTGGATACCCTAGATACAAGGAATGGAATGGTGGTTAATTAATCGCCCTCGCTACGTCCAGTTTTTAAAGGATAGGAAATGGTGGGAGGGAACTTTAAGACATCACAAACACCCATGCCTTTGATCAAAAATTCACCTTATGTCATTCACCCTATATATATCTAGGGTGAATGACCAAGCGCAAAACGATTTACTTTAAGATTTATTTTTTTTATAAATCTTTACTCTTAATAAAAATACTTTTCATTTTTATTACTAATATTTTTTATTACATCTGAATAATCTATTTTTTATTTTATTGTAAAAATAAAGTTATTTTATTAAGTCGTCGATTGTTATTATAACTTTATCAGTGAGCAAATAATGTACTACTCAATTTATTCGTCGACAACCATTTTAAATTATTTCTTTCTCTGTGTCAACGAACAATTATTATAACAATAAGACGATAATCTCGCATCTAAAATTGATTAGTTATGAGCTCGCTTACAATACAATATGCTAAAGACATTCAATGTAAAAAATCAATTATTTTTGAGAAACCGAATTGATTGCTTTTGGGTATTAATTAAAAACAATGACAAAGGTCGTATTTTGAGAAAAGGATTTCCTCGTTGTTGACAAATGTATGTCTTAAAAACACTTAAATAAACATGTCTTATATTGCCGTCATTAGCATGAATAAATGTCTTTATGCAATTGATTATTGAGGTGTTTGATCTGAGTCCATTTGACCTAGTTAGTGCTATGGCTTAGTTGGTTGGAGCTTGCTCTACCGATCACGCAGCACTGGGCTCGATTCCCGTTAAGATCACAGTGAATTTGAAATGTATTCAATTCAAAGTTGTGATCGAGGACTGGGTGTTTGTGATGTCAATTCACATTATTTCCTCTCCTCCCATCCTTCTGATCATTTAATAACTGGGTGTAGCAATAGCGATTAGTCAACCACGAGTCCTGTTCTAGCCTTATCCTTCTTTCCCTACTTAATCACTTTGATAAAAAAAAGTGAGGTTGAGCGACTGAGTAACAAACAGTTCTCGTAGAAAAAGAATCCTCTTGAGATACCTCCATTAGGAAGCCATATGCTCCACATTGGGAGCGGGCATGGATTTAAAAAAATATATTGTGCAATTATTGCATATTTTATTACTTATATTATCGTCGGCATACTAGCAAAAGGCGATTGTTCAAAAATTGGCTGTTTTGAGATATGAACGCAGATAGATAGATTTTTAAACGCTTTATCTTCTGAAAAAACAAGTACAGTCATATTTTGGGTATTTTTGTAAGATTCAAACGTAATATAAATAAAGTTATTTCCGATTAAATCTAATTGTGGCAACAAAAAACTTATACATAACTTAAAACGTTTGAATACATGAATGTCGATCAACTGAGTAACGAAACAGTTTTCGCAGAAAAAAAGCTTCTGTTCAGAGAAGTTGCATAAAGAGGCCATATCCTCCACATTGGGACAGCACATGGAAAAAATATATATGATATAATTCATTATAACAATGAATCGAATTGCGCCATGCTCTAGATGAGGCAATGAAAACATATTTCAATCTGCGATTTTTGTTGTACTTATTAAATTGGTTTTATTGATTGACCCAGTAAAAAATATTAATAAAATATAATAAATAATGATGGTTTTTTTTCAACGTGAACATTGAAATCATTTAAAAATAATAATAAATGTTTATTTATCTTCACCAATGGCTAAGTAGAAAACCATATTTATTGTTAGTTTGAAGGTAGCTTTTTGTGTTATAAATATGTTTTTAAGTCAATTTTATTGATATAAAAATGAAATTCCGGAAGTACAAAACGATTGTGAATCATATATTTATGTATATAAGAGACACATAGAGCTTTACGAAGAAGCAAGGAGGAGTATTTCAATTACACCTAATCAGCAGTGGGCTGCCAATACATTAACAAGGGGCTCGCTTTATCTCAAAGCAATTCACGGTGTTCTGGGGAAGGAGTGAATTTTTATCACTCCTATGCAATTATATGCAATACTTAAATAAGTAATCGATTGCTACTTAAAACACTTACAATATGTAATACTATGCAATTCACCGTAAACTTATCAATGTCAGTGTCTAAAAATGTACTACTGTGTATACCGAAGCTGTCGTATATAATATATAAGTCAGAAATTGCAGTTATTTACTAATTTGATCTGAGAATACTGTTTTATCTTAATGAACAAGGAGCTCACTACCCTTAGTAAAATTTAGCAAGGGGCTCGTGCGAGCCTTTCTGGGCCGCAATCTTTTTTTACCCAATACATTGGTTCCAGATATTTAGGCGTATAGAAAATTCGTGTAAAAAAGAACTATCATATAATTCGATAAATTGGTTCCAAACATCAAAATATCGCATAAACTGTATCAATAATGTATGAAAAACTAAAATTTTCTCTTCAAATTGAAAGAAAGTAATGAGTTTTTACGTAAAAAAGAAAAGGTGCCGTCCAAAAAAAATCTCGTAATAAGAGGACTGGGTGTATTTAGAAACAAAATAAATCGCTCATGTTCTAAAGTTAATCTCTTTTAGTCATTTGAATGGAATATGCAATATGTACTTTAGTAAAAAACATATATTATTTAGGATTACAACTGAAGGTGCTTGGTAAAAAAATGTTAAATTTGTATCGCTTAAGTTTTGGACATTTCACTAAGTCACTTTGTCACTAAGGACCCGGGTGTCGCCTTTTAGTACCGACAGGCATTCAAGTGCATGGATGAACTAGAACTGACGTTTAGGAAATAGTAGTATGTATATATAAAAATACCATCTATTAACACTTTAAACTTATATACCTATATTGAAAAAAATGAAACTACTTGTACTGGGAGTCAAACCCGTTTGGACTCGATCAACGATCAATGGAATTTGGTTCGAAGGGATGTTTTTTTAAACTTTCCTTACTCCCATTTGATTCTTAATAACGGAGCATAGCAAGAGCGATTAGTTAATTACTCGTCCTGCCCTGTGTTACTCAGTTGCTAAACATCTCTTTTCTGTAACTAGTAGCAGGGATAAAATAATAAGGCTAGGACAAGACTAATGGTTAACTAATCGCTCTCCCTAAGTTCCATTTTTTATAGATTGGAATAGTGGGAGAGAGTATTTCGACATTATGAGAACTGCTGGTTACTTTGTTGCTCAATCTCTCTTTTTCGAAGTTACGTCATTTTCCGTCGGCCGTATCAAAAAATCTGTAATCTTTAATTGTCTATCTGTTTTAATGTGTAATTTTTTTTATGCATTGTTTCATTTCTCGTTGAAATTTTAAAGCTAGAACCCTGCCTGGATCACTATTTAGAAAATGAATTTCTATATTTCTTGCCATTTGTAATCCATCTTTTATTGTTTACACGGTAACAGTACAAGAAATGCAAGATTTAATATTTAAAATCTGCAAAATGAAAAACGTGTTAAAACGAAATCGTGTTAAGCGAGTACCGTGTTAAGCGAGGGATGGGTATGGTCAGAGTTTTAATCAATATTTGGTCAGAATAAAAATACGGAGAGTCAGAATATTTAATAACAATTTTGGTCAGTAGGTTAGGTTAGGTTAGGTTTTTTTTTATTTCATTTAAATTATGACTATTTATTTTGACCGATATATTATGACCATTTAATATAAATTTTAACCAATTTTATTTAAATTCTGACTAGAAAAATACTAGCTATAAAAAAGTTTAAGATATAATGGTATCCGATATTTCAATTTCTGATCATGTCCATCCAGCTCGGATAATGTAAATTAAATGATAACTTTATTCCATTACCTTTATTGTCATCATTAGACGTTCAACTCGTTAGGATAAAAAAGTTTTTCGATTATCACCGAGATCACAATCACCTTTTGAACTCTGACACTTAACTGATAATATAATGTTTACCTGAAACATATTTATAGCAGCTAAAATTTGACTACCGCCCACTCAAGGGTTCACAGTGTTTACACCTGTTTAATTTCAGCGAGGAGCTACCGATAAGTTAAACACATAGTTTATTAAAAATTAATTAAACTAGTATAACTAAAAATATTCGGGTCGTGTGGCGCAGCGGTTAGCGCTGTTCGAGTCCTAGTAAGAACACCATTTTTTAGATTTCTGTTCGAAGGCATGGGTGTTTGTGATGTTTAAAAAATCCATCTTTCGATTTAAATCATTTTTTTAAATATCAAATTAATGGAGCTTTAAGTACCGGGACACGTTAGCATCAAAGTTCTTCGAGTCTCCTCCATCGCTAATGTTTTGAAAAGTTGTATTCCCTTACCATCTTTGCAGACGGAAGGGCGTGATCACTACAGAGGTAAGAAGCCCTCAGTGAAGCCAGTTCACGGGGACTCATACAGTACATGTAAACATACATACATTACACATATAAGTCAACTAAGGAGAGCCATTTTCATGATGGCCTTTAAATCATAAAACAACGGGGCACAGTGAGAATGATTAGTTAGCCACTAGTCCTATCATTTGTACTTTATTCGAAAAAGAGAGGTTGAACAACTAAGTAAAAAGAATTTCTCGTATAGCAAAATCTCCATCATAAGGTCACTTGCTCCACATCGGGCTGGCATTTTGGATAAAATAGGAGTTTACATTGTTTTTTTAAAAAAAAAAAAAATGTTTAATTAACCTTTTGTGTACCCCTCACGACCCGCGTTCCGATGACTTGATTTTGTTAATTTCTCAATCGCAATCACCTCCGATGGAAACTGACGTAACTCAAAACAATTCAATCAATTGACCGAGTCTGGATAGCCAGAAAAACGGAACCAGATCTGCAAAGTTGAAGAAATTGGTGGGTGCCGTTTCAACATATGGCGAGACTATTGAATAACACGGCTTAACGCCTTTTCGTTTCATTCGATTGTTTTGAGAATCACTCAATCGAAGTTTTTGAAACTATGTAGAACATGAAAGCAGATTTTCTATATCTCAAATTTCTAAATATAATACTTTTAATGCTAATCTGGGTTCTGTTCCTTATATTGACTGTGGAAAGGAAAAAAGACGTAGCCCACACATAACAAATTTTACAGAGGGCACAAAAAAAGTGTTTTGATGATTTTGGGCCATATGCAAATTATGAATATACACAACCTTGAAGTGCATGGAGACTTCAAAACTGGTGTTTAATTGACATATTCTTGTAAAGTGGAATCTCTCATAACGAGTTTAATTCGTTCTAGAATCTTACTCGTTATGTGAAACACTCGTTAAGCGAAACAATTTTTCCCATATAAAACAATGTAAAATACAATGATGCGTTCCAAGCCGGAAAAAAATCATTTTTTATATTTTAACGTGTTTTAAAGTAAAATTAGATACTTATAAATTTTTAAGGAGCGTAACAACCTGGATTGCGAAAAACAATGCAACTTCATAAGCTTTTCGGTGGTCAGCTCTTGACTGAACTCTTTCACAAGCTCATCAATTTTGTTGTTATCCACCTCCAGTCCCATGGTATTGGCCAAAGATACAATCTCGTTGACTGTGGACTTCACAGGTACTGTTTTAAGCCCCTCAAAATCACATTCGACAACGCGTCTTGGCAAAGCTTCTTGCAAGCTTTAGTGAGGGTTCTCTTGGTAACCCCTTCCCACGCCTTGTCGATCATCTTGAGGTAAACAACGATGTGAAAGTGATCTTTCCAAAACTCTACGTCACTCGCTATGCGAAATGTCGCTCGTTAAGGGAGCATTTTTGTCCACAATCTGTTTTGCTCGTTATGCGAATTACTCGTTAAAAGAGGTGCTCATTATGAGAGGTTCTACTGTATTAATTAAAGAAATTTTCTAAGAAAAACCCTTTTTTCAGTATTTTTTCTTGGTTTCAATTTTCACAAGCTCATCTTTTTTCAAACTTAAAAGCTAAATTTAGATACTAATTCGGCATTTGAAGCTTACATTCTTTTGATAGAACGTGTATCAAGTTTCATAAATTGTGATTATCAAAAAAGCTGTTTTGAAAAACTGTGGGTTACGTCCTTTTTCCTTTACACAGTCGGTATACATTCCTTTCCTGCATGTATTCAAATTGAGTACTGTATTCATAAAGTTCATTTGTCGAGTCCGTGAGCGAGTGATCAACAGCTACAGTATTCCTAGATTCGAGTCCCAGTACGGTCAGCTCAAATTGATTTTTCAATCGATACAAATTATTTACCAATTATGATCCTAAAAACTATACGTAGCAAGGACGATTAGTTACAACCAATTTTCCTTGAAGTCATTAATAATAGAACACCGAAATACTTTCTTTTTTTCGATTTACACTATCATTCTTTTCCAGTATGTATTTATTGTCATTCCAAATTTAAATATTTGATAGTGTTGCCATCCTGATACTTTTATCCCCTTAACATTTCAGTCGCTTATTGTTAATATAAAAAAAAACAGATGGCGTTGTGCGTAATCGATTCTGATTGGCCGAAGTTTAATATTCACTTTTTAAATATTTGTTTAAAAAAATAGAAGAAGATATTAATGTTTTTACACTTTTTTATTGCTATTTAGTTTTGTATAAATAACAATGTTAAATTATATTTCATCAGTTGAAAATGCTCACCATTAACCGGTCCTGATCATTACAATTAAAAGTGGATATAAGTACAGAGGAATATTACGTTTTTATTAAAGTAATGTTTGCTGTTTGACGTTTAATGTATTTTATTATTTTTAGTTCAAATAAATTTGGAGAATAAAAAACATTAAATCTGCACAATTAGATTTGCCTCGTTTAAGTGGAAGAGATCGTCAATAGTGGGTGATTATTATAAAACGACAATCAATCTGGTAAAAGACATTGGAGGAAGAGAATGAAACGGATTCATTAAATACGAGATAGGAACCATTTTCGCAATCATTCAGTCATAAAGACAGAATAAAAAAAAACAATTCTAAACATTTTGCAAATCTTTTTTATTTCGTACACAAATGTTAAAATTATCACATTTTTCTTATTCTATAAAATACTCAATTTCAACCAAATCTTATATAAGTAACTCTTAAAATATTATTTAATTTGTCTGGCTGTAAAAATGATGCTGAAATAAACATTTTCATAAATATTTTCTTAAATCTAACATGTCATTTTTTAATCAAACAATCAACATTATTAATTTCAAAAAAATTGAGCAAATAGGTGCGCTATTTTTATTATAAATAAAACGTTAAAAAATATTATCCGTTGTCATATTTATGTATAGATATACTAGTACGTATATATATATATCGGAGATGGTGGGAGAAAATTTAAATAATTTATAAGGTAGACAGTGACATCTCTTAATCATCTCATATAAATGTCGTGTCATTTGTTGGTGTGCTAGTCCTTGCTAACAATACCATTCTTGTGTCAACTGTAAAAGGCGCCAATGAAACCTTATTTAAAATTAGATTATTGTATGTATAATATCATATTATTTAGAATAGTAATTTTATATTAATGTACTTATAAAGTAGTTTTGAGAATTAACTCATGTCATTTTTTATAACCTAATTATTAATTATTTACAAACTGTTTGTAGTATTTAATAAACACACCACGAAAATTGATAAAAAAAGAAAATGACAAAAATATGTATATCTAAAATATAGTATGTCGACCAGTTGTTTGTGTAACTTTGTGTAAATTGGCCTTGAATTTATGGAGACATAAGCATTTAAAACTATCATAAATTTAATGTCAATTAATACTCATAAAAAAATGTTTTTTTATTATCTCGTATATTTTTAGTTCTGTTAAAAAAGTGAGTAAAATATTCTTTTTTCGATACAGTGACATATATCAATATCTAAAATTCTTCAATGATTTTTTTGTAAATATTAGGATAACTGATAAAATTTCATTGACTATTATTTCAAAATTATTTCGAATGAAAGAGGCATTTCTTATTGGACTATTCCACCAACAGATTACTTATAATAAATAGGAAGTCAGTGGTGTGCTGAAGCAGTGGCCTAAGAATTTCTCCATTTGACAGTTAATATTTCAATAATTAATTAGCTATGGATGTAAAATGAAAGCTAAAACAGGCTTTAGTGATAGAAACATATTTATTTTTGCTAATATTGTATTCAAAATTAAAAAAAAAAAAAAAAACTGATATAAGTAAATCAACATACTGATAATGTGAAGTCAATGTTTAAGCACGCCACTAGCATCCTGTTCATTATATAAAACAAAATCATAGTACTGTAGTGTGATAAGGAATGCCTTCATCGTACGGAATGTTTTTAAAATACTATTTAATTAGATTTTGTTAATTACACGATTATTCAAAAAATCCTTTAACAATTTTTCAAATTGATAGATGTCGTTGTGTCGAAATCTGAACATTTGAAAAGAAATTCTTAGCTCTGGCGGCGAATAGTTCAACTATTTTTTTACATGTATCAATACGAAAGCATCTGCCATAAAATATTATTTTCCGTGCCATTTTCTTTTCCTTTTCAATATTAAAAAGGTAGCTTATTTTAATCAACGATATAGAAACGGTTTATTGGCACGTTTATAAGTAGCGTATTAACGATCCTCTTGAATTCAACTGCCAGTTGAATTTTCAGCTGTGGTGTCATGGCGCGCAGGACTTCTTGGCCGTTTTCTCTCAAAAATAAGTTTGTCGCTTCAACTGAAATTAGAAAAAATGTTTCAATTATTAAAATAAACGCACATATTTTATAAGATTGATTAATATAACATTGTAATTTAAATACTAATACGTCAACAGAAAAGAATCATGACAGAGACATCTGTAAGAATAATTCAAAAACATTTACTTAATATAATAATTATGACGATTTTCTTTCGATATTCAAAAATAATCAACTGACGTTTCTTTCGTAATTATACAAACAAATCGTCACATTTCTGAAAGAAGTTGCCATACTGACAAAAATAAGATTCCTTGTTATAAATGCTTTAATTAATAAAAACACAATATTCCTTTGTACTTTAATTCCACTTTATTCAAAAAGGTCAGGACCAGTTTCTTTTGCATATGAAACCGACTTCAACTCTTTGCAAAGATGCAAAACTTTTTACTTGTATAAATTTAATTTCGAGTATTTTAATTTAAAAAAAAGAGGAATCGGTGTCTCCTGATATTTTACGACTCCGACTCTACAACCCCGCTATTTTTCATCTGACTTTTGTTAGTAAGTAAAATGTATGTTTTTGACGACTCTAAAGAGAAAAAAATTGTTTTCATAGATTTGGTGATCTTAAAATACACGCACAAAAATTTATGTCTAATATAATAAAATATTATTTCACTCTTTTTGATTGTCTAGTGTTGTCATTTTGTTTGTAAAAATAAATTACTTACTCAGTATTCTGTTGTTATTGAAGATCTTCTTGACTGTCATTTTCACATTCTTGACGTTCAAATCCAAGTCCAAGGACTCCACCTGAAGATAATTTTCCCCACCCTTTGTAATAGTCTTAACAAATCCTTTGAGGTTCGCTGTAACTCCATCTAAAATAAAAATAAAATATCAGTAAAGAATGGTGGTCAAAAAACACCACACCTTCATAGAGTTGAAGTTAGAGGCTTGAATTTAACAAAACATCAAGCTTTCAAGCAAGCCAAGCCAAAAAAACTGCCGGAACTATAAACGCTGCAACATTGTCGCCGAGACATTACCGTCAAGACATTGCCGCCAATAAAAAATAAATCAAACAATTGATTTTTTGACATCCGAATTATTTATTGATAGAAATTTACATACTCACGATAATTGAGGTTTCATTCGTTTTTCAATTACATAAAAGTGAACAAATATAAAATCAAACAAAAGATTTATTGCATTTTATTGTATTATTTCTAATTAAAACTATTTCAGAAGGAAATAATCATTAAATTAAATTTGAACTAATTTATATTTAATTTGTAGATATGAATGTCTTTATTTGTATGCTTTCTGTCTGTGTAAATGATCTAGTTTCTAATTATTATTGATCGTGGGCAGATTTGTTTTGGCGGTAATGTCCCGGCGGTTTTGTCACTTTTAAGATTTACACTTTTAATACTTGGTGGAAAAACATTATATATATAACATAATAAATTCATTTGTACTAATTTCACTTTTATTATAAATTATCAGGACCGGTTTCGCTTACGAAGAGCATTATCAACTGATAAGGTAATACAATATTAAAGTCCTATTTAAATGGAGTGAATAAAAAAAATATCGCTTTTCAATGGTAATTACTTTATTCTTACCAAATATTGCTTGGAAGGTTCCGTTGCCACTCGCTGGGATGATGAAGAGGACTCCGCTGCTGGTATATCTTGACTTGATCTTCAACTGCGGCATTTTAACCCTGGCTTCGAATGGACGATTATTTTCGCTCAGCCTTGAATGGAAATACAACAAAAGGTTATGACATTTCTGATCTCTCAATTTTTGATACATTTTATAGCAAGTGAAGATTATTGACAAAGCTGGAATGGTTAAAAAACAGACTATAGAAATATCTTCTCGAAAGCAAAAACTATGCACGACGCCAAACTTTTTTTTCCAGGACACCAACCCTGTATATGGTACACCTGTGTAAGGAAACGAATACTGCCCTAACAACTCTAATGAAATTAATGATCAGTGAAATGTTATTCTTGGAAATATCTTAATATAAAAATCTCAATTAAAAAACCTTTTAAAAACCCCAGACTGCTTATCGTGCTTTGAAACACTAAAATCACAATTAATAAGTGCAATGTTGTAATTAGAATTTGAATTAGTATGTTAGAGTGAATAATATGATGCATTGTGTATCTAAATTTACGTTTAAAGCATAGTTTTGACGATGGCGAAAGCTGAAATATCTATCAACGTATAACATATAAAATCTGTAGAACTGAAATACTTTGATATTTTTACCCTATTAAAATGGATTCTTACCAAGTAAATGCCAAATCAATAAATAAAAATACACTATAAAAAATAAAGTTTCGATAATTTTGTGACCATTTTCATTGTATACCGCATGCCATAAAAACAAAACACACATAAGAACTGATAGCAATCAAATTTGATTATATTATATAATATGAATGAAGGTTGGAAAATAATTATATTAAAATCACTCATCAGCACATTGACGTAGAATAATCACCTTCATTTTTTTTTATTAGCTTTTAGCCTTGTGACTTGTGGGTGAGGATATTTATTACGTTTTTTACTAGTCAACTTGCATAAAATTATATTTTTTAAGCAAATTCAAATAAAGCAAGACGTCTTTATACTTATAACGTTTATGTTATACTTAACTTTTTTTGTTAGAAATAATAAATGATATGATTTGCTATGTGCGTTATAATATTTAAGATATATCTTATCTTGTTTTGGATATTGACTTGACAGTTGATGGAGGATTGAATCCTAATGACTCATTACCGCCAAAGTTCCTAGGACCTCCTGAATCTTTGATGTTAATTTTAATTTCGATTCCTTTCATTCGTTGCCGACAGTGTGTGGTCGCTGCAGAGATGAGAAGTCTACAGTGAAACCAGTTCATATATGCATATCATACTTCCTCAAAAACTTTACACATAATATATATACATAGTTTCTACATTATATATATACAAGAACACACAAAACAAACATAGAAAAACATATTCACGATATAAGGAACGTAGTTGCTCATAAAAGCGTCATAGACGAGTGCCATAAGAACAGGCTGCACCACATTCGATCTGTTTTACTCAGTCAGCTAGTACCTACCGTCTATATAAATACAATGACAATTCGAAACCTTGAAAAAGCCACATAAAACCTTCTGCTAGGCCACAAGCTGGACATGCTTGAACTAAGTGATCATCATCTTTTGTCATTTAGTAAATGATGACAATATCAGCATAACATATCTATTTTAACAAGTTTTTTTATGTTGTGTCTAATCTTCATTTTCAGTTGCAAACTACTAGTGTCGATTCTTCAGTTCACATTGAATTACCTTCGATTAATTTGCCTCAAAATCATAAACAAGTTGAGTAGAACGAGTTGCGTAGACAAACATTATCAAGTAACATTCGATTGCTATAGCAACTATTGCGTATAATTGAATAAGAATGAAGGAAAATCCGCCACTTTCCCGGAAGATCGTGAATTCCATGGAAATTTAGCAAGCTTCTTGTTAAAAATTTGACCCGTTGCCTTTATCGATAATAATCATTATAATAAAATTGTTATTATAAATAAATACTAAATTTTAATGTATACAATTGTTTGATCCTTAGTTGCCTCTAAAGCACATAACTAGTTAAATACAATTTCAATCAGTTGAAAAATAAAATTAAAACTTTGGCCTATATATACTTAAGCAATTGTTTTTTAGCACAAATTATTTATTCACTCGGGTTTTCATTTTTTGGCGCAGCGATGTTGAAGGCTTTGTTTAAATGATACACAACAATATATGAGATAGTATTTTAAAAACAAACACTGAAAGTGTTTTGCAATCTCACTTTTTACGAGCTGTGCGGTGAAGTGTGTTGCAGTTAAGTACAGTTCTCTACGCGCAATGCAGTTTTCGTTGCAACACCTAAATGCACGCTGATTACTTACTTAACAGAAAATGCATCTCACAACCACTTAGTTACAAAAGACAGGAACTTGCATAAAAATACCTTAGTGCATTTAAACTCGTGACAAGTCAACCGCAAACCCATCGAAACAAGTTGGTTAATAAGTTAATTATTCTATTACCTGTTAAAAGCGTGAGACTTGTAAAAAAACATCAATGCAGAAATCTGCTTTTGTGGCGTTAGATAATGGTGAGAGTTGTGTTTACTAATCAAATCACAATTAATTACTTCTTTTTTATTCTCTCTAAAACAACGCTATGCTACGCGACTGCATTTTAAATAGGGCTTCTGTCCAGGGAAGAACCGGAACCGAATACCCGAGCACACGCACGTTTTTTAAATAACCGATAACCGGGTTTTTTTACGGTTACCCGGTTATTTTCAATTCAATGTAATATTTGATTTCTCTATATGAAATATGTATCTTTTCAAGATGGAAAATTCACCGCTATGCTGTTGATAAGTGACTACCGTCTTAAAGCTTCCTACCCGAGTACACGTACGTTTTTTTAATAACCGAAAACCGGGTAATTTTTGACGGTTACCCGGTTATTTTGATTTTTATATAATATTTGATTTTTCTATATGAAATATGTCTCTTTTCAAAAAAGAAAATTCATTGCTATTGTGTTGATACGCGACTGTCTTCTATATATGGCTTCTGCTACTATTTAAATGATCCAAATCAGGGTAATTTTTGACGGTTACCCGGTTATTTTGATTTCAATATAATATTTAATTTCTCCAAGTGAAATGCAGATCTTTTTAAGATGAAAAATTTACCGCTATAGTGTAGGTCAGTGATTCCCAAAGTGGTTCCTGTAGACCCCCAGGGGACCGTGAGACTGCTGGGAGGGGGGGGTCCGCGGAAGAATAAATATTTTAAAAAATCTTGACAGCTTTTTTATTATCAAAATTTAAAATAAATAAAATGGTAACGATTTTTACGTCCTTTGTAAAATATAATTATAGTACATAAAAAAACAAGTAATGACAATCATCCCCCGTGCAATCAAGCAAAAACCTGACCGTGGACCCTCAAGTGAAATAATAGAGTTAATGACTTGAATGGTATTTTTTTTCTATCCCTGCTTCCAATGTGAAGCAAATGGTCTCCTAATGGAGGTATCTTAACAGATGTTTTTCTGTGAGAACTATTTGTTATTGGGTCGCTTAAACTCTCTTTTCCAAAAAAACATCTGTTAAGATACTTCTATTAGGAGGCCATTTAATTCACATTGGAAGCAGGCATGGAAAAAAATACCATTCAAGTCATTAAATTTATTATTTCACTTGGGGGTCCATAAGCATAATAAGTTTGGGAATCACTGGTATAGGTAAATGACCGCCAAAATAAGGTTTCCGATACGGGTAGAACCGTAATCGAGTACCCAAGCAAGCGTACGTTTTTAAAATAACCGAAAACCGGGTAATTTTCGACGGTTACCCGGTTACTTTAATATTATATTTTATTTCTCTAAATGAAATATGTTATGTATCATTTTAAAATGAAAAATAATCCTGATATACTTCTATTTCGCAAAACTCACTTAGAGATTACACACATGAATTTAGAATCTACCAGTAAACGTAATACAATCCTAGAAAATCATTTATGTCTGTTTCTTAAAACCTTAATTTCTGACATATCTGACCACACGCTCCGACCCACGAATTTTGCCACAAAAAAAAACTGTTGTGGCGAGGAGTTGAAGGCTTTTCAGAATACCATTGCCTATCGTTGAATGAACAATATATGAAGATACGTTACCAATATATTTAATTTAATTTGACACAAAAATGAAAGTTTTTTTTACGACATAGGCCAAGCAGATAAAGACATTATTACCATTACCACACATTCGTTTAAACCTTGCAAATAGTAATTGACTGCAATTGTGAAATATCTAATTATATTTTGCATTTTTTTTCTAGATATGATTCAAAGTTAAAGATGTTCATGATGGCGTATCTTTTATATTACATAAATAATTATATGCGTACAAAGAAACGAATTGCTCGTTTTGTTATTTATATTGCGTGATTTTTTTAAAAGGCAACCTTTGTAATAAATGACGTCATATACGTTCTTGGAGTGTCGATCAACTATAACTATCGACTTCGGTTTATCACAACTCCGTTAAAATAATATTATACGTCAATAATTTATGATTTATAATTGAAAATATATTTTTTAAAAAAACCTACACATCGTAAAAAAGAAAAATATCTGTGGTTTTGGTATTTAACTCCAAAGACAAGCCTGTAACATAAGCTTATCAAGTTTAGTGTCAGGGCCAAAAAAAAAACAACATTTAAATTATTTAAAATAACAAACTAATAACATAGTAAACGGTTAAAAGAAGAATCGTTAATTATAAATCAATCAATGTTTTATCACAGAATTATAACTTAATTAATTGAATTCACTAATGACATAACTTTGTCACCGCACGTGTCAAACGCGTGATTTTTTTATTATCTGTATAGAAATAACATATTTATTATGATGTGGTTATAATAAAAATAGACACAATTTTTTAAAACAGTATTTCATTCTCTAATAAAAATTCACTCATGACTTGGCTTGCAAAAAATATTACTTTACATTAATTATTGCGGTCTTTCACGATATGTTTTCGCTGCCTAGTGCAAACAACTTTTATAAGGTTGTGTACATTTCAGGATTTTAAAGAAAATATAAGTAAAGTACTTTCGATGGAAGTCCTTTTAATATAAAATTAAAAATAACTTGTATTATTCTAAGTATTGTGCCACTAACTGTGACACGTGTTTCGCCTCTTTCAGAGGCATCCTTAGACAATCTTGCTTTCAAAAATCTTGTTTAAGTGCGAATGATTTTAATTATAATATTCTAACATGATATATTATAAAAATAAAAACGAGAAGCAAGGAGGTGGGGATAGAAAAACAAACAAACAATAACGATACTACAAATGATATTTACATTACAAAATGATTAACTTATGAGTTGCATCAATTTGGAAGGGTTAAGGTCATTGGAAATAAATTAAGCAGTGACGAGCAGCCTGTCCGATTTAGGATATTTATTGTATTTATAAAGTCGTCGTAAAATGAAAAAAAATCAAGGTTTATATCAGTCAAATTTTATTGTTCTTACGATGATAGAGCTACTTAAGAAGGCGAAACAAGTATCACGATTTGAAACACAGCAAGTGAAGTAAAAAGTGACCAAATTTAATTTGATGTTACCTTTAGAGTGATTAAGCATAAAACAAAAATTGAAACAAATTGATTAAACTATTTACTTGAGTCTGGACACGGAGAAATTGCTGGCGCCGAAGATGTCTGTATCCTTCAACGTAATCCTGTATCCGGTTGGTCCTGTGCTCAAGGATAGGCTCAGCTCGTCGAGCTTGAAAGGTTCGATGCTCGGCATTTTGATTTCAGGAATGCCAACTTTCAGAAAAGGCTTTAGAAAAACGATAGTGTCTTCGATGCAATGCAAAAGTTCTGGGTCTGAGCTGTGGCATTGTTGCTTGATGTAGGATGCTGCGAAGAAAAAAATACATTAATCAATGATCAACCAATTGGTTATAAAATGCTGATAAACTGAATTTTATGATAACATAAAAATATGAATATTGATCAAATTTGACAATTAATTTCGACTGTGAAAAGGAAAAAGGACGTAACTCACAGTTTATACAACTTGATACACATTCTATCAAAAAAATGTAAGCTACAAATGCCGAATTAGTATCTAAATTTTATCATAAGTGTTTCTACGAGAACTGCTTGTTACTTAGTTGCTCAACCTCTCTTTTTCCAAAGAGAGTGTGAAAAGAAGGAAAGGGCTAGGACAGGACTAGTGGTAAGCTAATCGCTCTCGATACGCCCCGTTCATAGGATAGGATGGGTGGGAGGGAGGAATTCAAGACATCACATACATCCATGCCTTTGAACAGTAATTCATAAATCGATTGAAAAATCAATTTATAAAACTGCCCGTACTGGGATTCGAGCCCGTGACCTCCGTAGCGGTAGCCAACGACGTTGACAACTCGACCACACAGGCGGTTGAATTGTTTAACAAAGTTTAAATTTAAAATTAACGTTGAATTTCCATCAAGCACCTTCAGTCGAAATTCTAATTTATAAAAGTTTAAATTGTTTCGTAAAAGTTCTAAATTTGTTTTAATAACCAAGAAAGCATTCTCTTTTTGAATAGTCAGTGATAAACCTAACATATATGTGTGTCTATAATATAATATGCAAGTAAACTGGATTATACGCAGTTTAGTTGCAACATCGGTTTAATGAACTACGTATGCCAAGGTGATCCACCGCTGCGACAAACCTGACGTGCAACTATGTAATTTCAATGCATCTAACAAACTGCAGTATGCACTATTTTAAACCACAGAGTCGTCTTTAAAGATGAATAACTAAGCATATCGAGCAATATAAAACACACAAAATAAAACAAGATTTTCAAAGCTCTATTATATATTGTACATTGGGCCCATTTTTGTTGAAGTGAGCCAAGTGGTATTTTATAAAAAAAAATAGGTTAGGTGCGTTGTAATATTCTACACATTTTAAAGTATCGTAAAAGTGAAGTAACCTCAGTTGAAACACATTGTGTTATCTCCGTAAAAACAAAAATAATATATGCAATTAAAACGAAAAAGTCCTGAATCTCAGAACTGATGAATAATATATCTGATTAAAATTATAAAACGCTATAAACTTAATTCAGTTCAAGTCCGCTGTGTGTTTCGCTTGAGCAAGTTCGTGTTTGGTTTTAAATTAAGCATTTTTTGTTCAGATCAGATTTGCAATGTTAATTTTTACCTAGATTCCAACTTATCACGTATTGCTCAAAGGTCATTTAAAGATATTGTTGTTTTACTGTGACAGCTTCTACAAAAACGAAACAAAATGTAACATTAAATTTAATAGTAGGTTGTTAGTATTTTTTTAAATTCCCTAGGGTACTCAAAGTTGCACCAGCTACGCCTTCACACTCTACTTCCAGGGTGTTTCGTAGAGTAACAAAGTAAGTAATCTTCAGAGTTTTGCCAGGGATGTTTTGAGAATAAATTTCTTACGACTTGGTTGCATGTACTACAGTGCGCAGAATAATAAATAAAATAAGTTAAGAATAAAAGCTTTTCTCTATTTGATTTAATTCTATTTCCATAATACGTGGTGACTTCATTGAAGGCCTTATAATTTGCCTAAGATGCATCCAAGTCAGCATGACTAACGGAGCCGACAGATCTGACAGATAATCGTATCGTCTTGAACAATTTTTCCAGTTCGTTATTTAAGTCTGGACATTCCCAAAAGATGTCATTAGAATTCTGAATCATATTCCCGTATTTACCACTCCAATACAAAATTGGACGGGATCCAGGGATTACGGGATTAGGGATTCCGGGATTGGAGAGCCTATTTACAAGTAGGACTGTTTACTAACCGGCCAAGCTGGAAGAGCTTAATTTTGATTGATAGATATTTGAATATTAGTAATAGTGTATGGATCATGGGTGGCCACCATTCCATAAAAAAATCTTCAAAATGTGCCACCATGATATAAATAATAAATAAAATTAATAAGTGGTATAAAAAAACATTTTGAAATACCAAAAATTATTTATTACAAACAAGTGCAGTTATTATTGAATATAAACTATGCTATTTTTTGCATAACGCAGAGGCAAAACCTGTTTTAAAACAACTTGTTTAAAATAAAGACTGGATTAAAAATAAGTGCGTTTCAAAAGTGAATGAATTTATGTGCATCAATAAATATTATTCCACTCCTAATTGGGAGCAAATTAACTCCTTATAAAGCTTATTATTACAAAAGTTTTCTACTATAACTACTGGTTGGTAAGTTGCTTAATTTCTCACTTTCGAAAAGAGTATGGATTGACGAATAGAGTAACGAGAGAACAAGTGGTCAGCTTATCCTTTTCGCTATACCTCATTTTTAAAAACGGAAACAAAGTTCAGGCATGACAGACATCAGAAATCCATAATTCAATTGAAAATTGGTTTATAAAATTGTCTATAGTTGGTCTCGGAATCATTTTTTTTACCCGAAAAACCTGCATTCTTGTTTAAAATCATTGTCATGAATTATTAATTAAAAGATAAACAAACAATAGATATGATTAAAATTCCAAGTTTGCTAATAATCTGAAACATATAGCTACTTAATGGCGATATTTCAACAGAATCCTTCCACGAGAACTGCTTGTAATTCAATTGCTCAACCTCTCATTTTTCTGAAGAGAGTAGAAATAGAAAGGGCAGGGATTTGACAAAATTAAAATAAAAAAAAACCACTAAAAAATCTATTTGAACATCGATTTGAACCTGTGAGATCCATCACGGAAGCCTACGACGTTAACCTCGGCGCCACAGACCCAATTAGAAAATTTTTCTGTAATACAGCACACACACACACACTATCACTGTCTGCAAATTATTCACATCATGATAACTTTGCTAACATTCACAATAACACAACAAGTGAAATAAGCAATATTAATATGTTCGACGGATTCAGCGGTAACTTTAAAAAATATCAAATAAAATTGATAACTTTATTACTCTACTTGTTGTGCTACAAACTGTGACACGTGCTTCGCCTCTTTGAGAAGCATCGTCAGACATAAAATTGATTCATCATTTGCTCGTAAACCATGTAATGTTCTGTCTGATAATGCTTCTTAAAGAAGCAAAACACGTGTCACGGTTTGTGACACAGCTAGTTGAGTAAAAAAGTTTTCAAATTCAATTTTACATTACCGACAGATAAAGATACCAGCGATTCAATCGAGTATTGTAAGAATACATTGAATTACTTGCCTAAATTAATAATAAAATAATTAAATAGATTCTATTCGGATCATTAAAAGAGATTGATTACGTTGAAGTGAACGGGGCATCGCCAAAGCGGAAGGAAATAGGTTCATTCATACAGCAGTAAGAGAAAGTCATCTAACAGTTGTGACGGCGAAAGATTCGTGTACGATGTACAATTATTCGATGATTGTTACATAATATAATATAATGCAAATTAAGATTTATTTTACCGTCACTTAATTACAAAACGTGACGAACTGTTTGGATTTTAATATTTAAACCAGGTATGGGCAGCCTTTTCTAAAACGTGCGCCAAATTATCATTCTGTCTCCGAGTCAAATACTTAGTGGATGTAACTAGGAAATTTAATCCCAGACCCTTTTTGTGATTTCGCGATTTCAGGATTGCCAATTTTTCCGATCCTCGGATCCCGGGATTGAACATTCACCATAAAATCCTTAACTGATGTTAAAATTAAGCCGACCATATGTAGTTTTGAAGAGGGCGTAATTCGAAAAGGCTATTAACTATGGGTAAAATAATAATTTTAGAACTTAATTTTTTTTAACCATGTCCGCTCCCAATGTGGAGCATATGGACTCCTAATGGAGTTTATCTCAATAGAAGTGTTTCTACGAGAACTGCTTGTTACTCAGTTGCTCAACCTCTCTTTTTCCAAAGAGAGTAGGGATAGAAGGATAGAGCTAAGACAGGACTAGTGGTAAAGCTAATCGTTCTCGATACGCCCCCATTCATAGGATAGGATGGGTGGGAGAGGGGAATTCAAGACATCACATACATCCATGCCTTTGAACAGAAATTCATAAATCGATTGAAAAATCAATTTATAAAACTGTCCGCACCGGGATTTGAACCCGTGCCCTCCGTAACCGAAGCCAATAACGCTGACCAGTCGGCCACACAGGCGGCTTAACTATATTAATATTTTTCGCCAAATTTATACTGTTTTGGTATATCATAATAATACATATCGACTGTGGAAAGGAAAAAGGACGTAGTCCACAGTTTTTTTTTAAACAGATTTTTTTCAACAATCACAATATATCAAACTTAATACACGTTCTATCAAAAGGATGCAAGCTGCAAATGCCGAATTAGTATCTAAATTTAGCTTATATGTTTGAAAAAAATGAACTTGTGAAAATTGAAACCAAGAAAAAAGAAAGATTATTCCTAGACAATTTATTTAATTAATATTGGACTATGTCAATTAAACACCAGATTAGAACTCTCCAATTCACTTCCAGGTTGTGTATATTTCATAATTTTCTTATGACCCAAAATCATCAAAACACGTTTTTTATGCCCCTGTAAAATTTGCTATGTGTGGGTTACTTCCTTTTTCCTTTCCACATTCGATATATGACATGTTGTTGGTTTTCAACAAAATCTTACTCAAGTGTTCATTATTATTAGTATACTATCCTTATGCTTCAAGTATTGTCAAACCATATCAGGTTTTCGATAACATATCATTATAATTTAATCAAATAGTTAGATTTTAATATTCTATCTATTATCAGCCACTTCTACTCAAACGTTTAGAAATAGTGCAAACCGGTTTCGAAGTGTCGAAAACTGTTATAATAAAGTTGAATTAAAATAGTTTTTTTTATTATGCGTCAACAATAAATATATTATAATTATAACGAAATTGGTTTTGTATTATATTTTATTAGTAATGAGGATAATTTATTATTTTTTAATCGTGAGTGAACTGAATGATTAAAAACCAGTTTTCGTGAGTGAAAAATTAATACGATTTTTTCGTATGCAATAGTCAAACAATGTCAAGGTTTAAATTTGTTGTTAAAATCGTTGGTAATATCAACAGCCACGTATTGTTTAACGATACCGCGAAAAAAAATACAAAATAAATTAATAAAAACACAATATTCCTTTATACTTCATTACACTTTATTAATTAGGTCAGAACCGGTTTCGCTCATTGCAAGCATTGTCAACTGATAAGAAAAATATATAAACAGTGATAATTATACAAATTTAAATTTAAATAAAAGGTGTAAGCAACTATGAACAATGAAAAGAATTTACAAATTATATTATACTATGTTAACCGCTCTTTTATATTATATATATATTTTTTTAAAAATATTTCTTTTGTAAGAATTGATATGGTTTTTAAAAATGTCTTTTTCAGAATCTTCATTGTTGCTGATTTTGTTGAAGTACACAGACTCATTACATGGATGCGGGAAAAACACAAAATCATCATTAAGTTATTTACTTTAGTAGTGTAGTGAGTTTCACTTTGTTAAAAATTTCCCAAATTTTAATTGGGTTTATAATTGACATCATTTGTCACTTATAATTATTAGTCTTTGATGATTTTTTAATTGTACGTTATAGGTGCTAAGCTTTTTAATTTTGTGTAATTATAATGTAATTTGTAAATTCTTTTCATTGTTAATAGTTGCTTACACCTTTTATTTCAATTTAAATTTGTATAAATAGCACTGTTTTTATATTTTTCTTATCAGTTGACAATGCTCGCAATGAGTGAAACCGGTCCTGACTTAATTAATAAAGTGGAATGAAGTACAAAGGAACATTGTGTTTTTATTAATATAATGTCTTTCCACCAAGTATTGACAGTGAACGCCCTAAAAGTGAACAAAATAATTTAATGAACTTTATTTCACTTTAAATATAAATATTTATTTATCTCAAGCTTCTAGAAGACTATTACTAAGTAATTTGATCAATGTGGTTTGATATTATCATTCGTGGCAATTATACTATTGTTTGAATAGTAAGTCAATTTGCAGATAAGAGTGTCAAATTGTAATGAAAGTTTTGATGAATGCAAATTTATCTAATATACATTAGTTATTAAAAATATATACTTGAAATCATTAAAAATGTGCTCGAACTCATTTCTTGTCAAGCTTTTTTTCTAATCTATGTCCGTTCTCAATGTGGACCGTATGGCTTACTAATGGAGTTATTTTCACCCCAGATATATATACTGGAGAGTACTAAAGAACTAGTGAATTTATTTACACGATAATTTAAGTGAATAACTTTTTTACGGAAAATTATCAACATACAGTACTTTTTTCCAGCCTAACGCGGTAGAACGGCGTTCCAGCATCTTTTTTCTTGGCATTTTTGATGTTTCAACTTACATATTCGAACTTTATAGAGATACAATTGTAAAAAGTGGCCCAACAAGTATTTATGACATGAGAATGATTGTAAGCCATTAATTAATATGTTTTGACCAAGTGTTCAATAATTAACAAAACATCAGCAAAATAATGATTTTAAATTGTGAGAGTTAGTTAACTTGTGACAAAAAAATATTTTTCACAAATCTCGTGTCAAATAAACACAATCGGATTCTGTTCACAAACACTTGTAACATTCGATTCAACGAGTTTGTCAAACTAGTTTCTGAGCTTAAATTTTATTGTTTCAGATAGCATATTAAATGCAATAGATTGTTATTATCACTCTGCCTCTCGTCTAACGACATCTGAAAATAGAAATAAGATAAAAGAAGAATAATTGTGATCGACGAGATATTTTCGACAACATTTTAAAATATAAGTAATGCTTTTAAAATAATAATTATTGTCGGATTGAGAAATAATAAAACACTCATTTTTACTTATTCCACAAATTATTCATTATAATAAAGACTGGTTTCGATTTTCTTCGTTTCCATTGGTCTGTAAAAAATATTCTTCCCCACTTTACCCAAAATCAGCGTAGAATTGTTTATGCTAATACTTTATTAATTGTTTGTTATATTATGAAATTTATAAACAATATAAATGATATTAAGAAATTTATCAATCTTTGAAGTTTGTCGTCACTGACCTTTATCACTTAATTGTTTCTTTAATGTAATTGCACATACTAGCTTTTGTTTGTTAAAGGTTTTAAACAATTTAATTATAATCAGTTTAATATCATCTATCAAAACATTTTCTGGAATGGAACACTTCGCAAGTCCGGAGAATATAACGGAACACCGAATTTTTAAGATTTTTTTTAAACTGTGTTGCAGCGTATAAAACCATTCCAATTTTTTTCGGAACACCTACTCTGGCTCCGCGGAACATAGTTTGGGAAACCCTAATCTATCGGGTCGTATCCCATGGCGCAGCGGTTAACGTTGTTGGCATCTGAGCCGGACCTCACGGCTTCAAGTCGCAGAACGAACAGCATTTTTTCGATATATTTCTGTTGCATGGGTGTTTGTGATGTCTAAATATTCTCTCCCTTTTTTCCGATCCTCTAATAACTGGGCGTAGCGAGAGCTATTAGGAAACCACTAATCCTGTCCTGGCCTTATCCTTCTATCCCTAATACTCTCTTCAGAAAAAAGAGACTGAATAACAAACAGTTTCTTCAACTTTATTCAAGTTTCTTTGAGGTATCTGAACAAAACTTCTGTTAAGATACCTCAATTAGTAGGCCATATGCTCCACATTGGATGCGTACGTGGATGCAAAAAAAACAGTTAATATTTTTATTGATTCTCAATTCTCGATATAGTATTTCTCTATTATTATTTTTACCATTATTTTCGGTTAAATATTCTTCAAAGTTGATTTTGTATCATGATAACTGATTTAAATATTAATTTATATATTTAAAAAACATTTAAAAATTCGTAGTGTACTGGTGAAATTTTTTTTTTGCTGATTCATATTTAACATTATATGAAAATGATTAATGTATCATATTATTAACATTATTTGAATGACAGCTTAATAATCAAGACATGATATTATGTAATACGTTTATGAACAAAATGATTGCCATATTAAAACACGACGTTTCAAATTTAATTATCTATGTTTACCAAAAATACATGGCATTAAAAGTTATCTCAATTAATTGTGTTTTAAACAAGTTCCATGTATTTACATATTCTTTGTTTTTATTTGTATTATGGTTTTTCCGCAAATAAAAATCCAAAACGTACTTAAACTAATTAATATGCATTTTTTTCTTCGAATAGGGAAGTAACAGTTTGTATAATTTACTCAAATTTGAATTATTAATTACAATGTAAACAAAATCGTAATTTATACTGTCAGATTAGACTAGTGATCCACAGCACGTGGTCAAAGTTGATATTTTACTGCGGCCCACAGATCAAATTTGGTTAAATATTTGCCAGGAAGACGTTTATTTTGAAATGAACTCTTAGTTAGGAATTTGACTCTGTGATGCATGATATTTTCTGGATTGTTTGTTTTGATGAATATAATTCAATAATAATAGTTATGAAAAAAAAACTAATTAGCAAAATAATTACTTAATAAAACACACTCTGGTTTTTGAAAGTATTTTTTTCAATGAATAAAAATAATTAATAAAACAGTTTGTAGCTGAAAAGAAAAACCATGCATTTTAGAATAAATATTTCAACTAATGGTGGTTGATGAGTTTTTAATATAAAATTCGGTACAAATTTTGATAGTACTAATTAGTAAGTAATTATAAACTTTGGTTACGCCACATTTAATGAAAGTAATTAAAGATTATTAATAGAAATGAAACATCAGTAAATAAAATTTTAAACAAGATAGGTATATTGACATTGTTGAATTGATTTCCATTGGGTTTTGACACACATAATGAATGTTATTAATTTTTAATTAATACTATCATAGTTTGTATCGTAAATTATTTTTGTAATTTATAACATAAGATTTGAATCAATTTTTAGTTTATTCGTAAATATTGCTATAGTCTGATGTTGCTTCTCAAAGAGGCGAAGCACGTGTCACAAGTTGTAGCACAGCACGTGTAATGACAAAATTATCAAATTGAATTGTATATTAAAAATGAACTTACTGCCAAATCTATCAAAGATAATTAGTATACTATTTTTGTGATCTGATAATTGACTATTTCCAAAATGAGCGATATTGAGTTAGGTATGCAGATAGGGTAATTCAAGACTAAGAAATCGACTGGTTGTATTAGTTTTAATATAAAATGTCTAAAACACTATCGTTTTCAAATTGAAAATCATATTTGTACGCAAATGTAATTTTGTTTGTATTATTCTTTATAGTATTTGAATCTACTGAAAAACTTTATTTTTGGAAATAGTTTGTTTTACATTATAACCCCACAATTATTCTCATTATAAAAAATAACTTTTTCTGAAAAAAATTTCCAAAAAGTGTTAGTTTTTTAAAACTGACAGTTAGTTGAATTTCGTTTACACTGAATCTAATTCTAAATAAACACTAACTTATATGTCTGGAGCCTCAGGCAAAATGTTTACATGAATAATTACTTCAAGTGATATTTAAATAACAATATAAACCAACAAGAAATAGACATATGAAAAAGCATCTTGGAAATGTTAATTACAGTGAATGGTTGTTATTTAAATGAATAATTGGCAAGATAAGAGTTCAAATCCAATTAAGTGATACAAGCTGATCAATTGTAATTTTAATTATAATATAAAGTGATAAAAGAAAATCCAAGGCCAATAATTTTGTAACCGAGAGCAATTTGCAGATTTGAATAGCTATCAATGAAATATTTTCTCAATTTATTAAATTCAAAAATTTTCCTGCTACGTAGTCGATACATCAGTATTTTTATGCCCTTTCCTTCTCACATGAGTGGGGTGTCTCGAATGATAAATTTAATTCGATGGCCTTGTATGATAAGACAAAAATTAGATTTTTGAGTTATATTACCCATTATTTTCTAATACCTCTTCTTATAGCTCTACAAAAGTAATACTAGAAAAACATATTAGTTTTCTTTTAAATTTAAGATTTCGACTGAAGGTGCTTGGTGGAATTTCAATATTAAATTTGAATCGTTCAAATTATGTACACTCCCACAGATTTTGTCACTAACGACCTGGGTTTCGCCTTTCGGCATCTTCAAGCGTTCAAGTGCACGGATGAACTTGAACTGACGCTTAGTAAATGAGTGTTTCGTGTTTATATAATAAATAAATGTATCACTAAGTCTAAAGCCATTGCTGGCGAAAAGGATAAGCTCATGGGAATACCCAAAGATTTGAGTAGTCAGTGGTTTTAAGAATTATATTTATTTGTTTGTCGGCAAAGGTTTTATGATTATATTTATATAGGGTATAGAAGTGGAGATCCCGGTAGGTTTAATATTTCATTTAAAATCGGAAGGTTATGCAGCTGTGCCCTATTGATTTCTAAAATTTCCTAGAAAAAGAGCTTATGACTGTCCGTATTTGAGTGTAACATTTTTATCCCTTGTTCCTGATTGAACACGTCTCCTTCCGAAATTAAGTGATTAGCAAAAGTAGACGTGTCCTTTTCCAGTCTAAAGGCTGCCATGTGTTCTAATACTCTGATGTTTAAAGTCCTTTCTGTTTTGCCTATATAAAATTTGTACAACAAGAGCATTGTAATCTATAAATTCCAGATTTATTTAAGTAATGTATTTTATGGACTTTAAACATCAGAGTATTAGAACATATGGCAGCCTAATATAAACAATCTTTCAGTTCCATATAAATACAACTAAAAATATCGTCTTATGATTTTGACAATTGAAATGAGACAAATAATATTTATATTCGAGAATTGTTTGTTACTCAGTCGCTCAACTTATATTTTTCAAAAAGAGAAATATAGATTAGGGTAGAACGTGTTGTGGTTGTCTTATTCCTCTCAATATGACCATTAATGGAAGGATCGGAAAGATGGGAAGGAATATTTAGACGTAACAAACACACATGTCTTTAAAAATGAATCGATACATCTATCGAAAAATGCTGTTTGTACTAGGTCTCGAGCCCGTGAGATTGCTAATCGCTGTGCCATAGACCCAACCGAATATGTATACATTGACGAGTTTTCACACTTTTACTATAACATATAGATAGCACACAGTTCTAATGTCTTACGTGTACAACTTGTTTGTTGATAGCGGCCTCAAATCCAAGCAAAGAGCTGCCGAGGAAATGTCTAACTGCATAACATATTGTAACAATTCTTCTCACAAACCACTTGCACTTTTATTTCCTCACATGTCAGACACGAAAGCAAAAGTGTCATGTAAGTAAGACTCCTATAAGTAAAAAGTGAAAATCTAAACTTAAAAAAATATATTTAAGATTGGTCATATTGTAAATTGGTATTTATATATGAGTCAGCTGCGTTGTCGAGTGTTAAAGTTGTTGAATTAGAACACGGAGGTCATGGGTTTATATCCCAGTAGAGACAGTATTTATATCGATTGATTTTTTAATCGATGTATTGATTCCTGTCCGAAGGAATGCATGTATGTGATGTCTTGAATTCTCTCCAACTCATAACCACTAGTTCTCTCCCAGTCCTATTCTTCTATCGCTACTTTTGTTTAAAAAATAGGTTGAACAACTCAGTAACAAACCGTTCTCGAAGAAAATAAATGTTTAGATACCTCCATCCGAAGGCTTTATACTCTACATTGAGAGCGGAAATAGATTAAAAAATAATATATATTTATATATACAGTGGAGCTCTGATTTATTCCTTTTTACAGACCTCAAAAAAACGATGAATTAAAATTATTTAAAATGGTTATTACATTTTTTTAGATCTCGACTGAAGGTTCTTGTTGGACCTTTTTTATCGATTTTGAATCGTTAAAATTGTGTACATTTTTCATCCGTTTTCTGACTTATGAGCAGTGCTTAACTTTTCGGCATAATCAAGCAATAAAGTGAATTGATGAACTTAATTTGAAGCTCAATAAATAGTTTTTATATTGTACAATGTTATAAGAATAAAAATTGTATCGCTAAGTTTAATAGTTATTGATGCTGATCTGGATTTATTTCGATGTCAATTTCATAATAATGAAGTTCAATCTTATTTATAAAAGTTATGGCAAAAAAAAAATACAATCTCGGTAATTAATTGAAATAATATATCGTCATAACGGCTTAATCATCATTAAAAATCAATTCAAAAGATCATAACATAGAAATGTCTCCCCATTTTAAAAGAATTGGTGTTTGCAGACGCCGTACTATTTTAAGAATAAGATTATTTTGATTTCTGGAGAAATTTAATATTATTATACTTATAGTTAATGATATTTACTTTAATACAAAGGTAAACAAGGAAACCCAAATTGTTTGCCTAAAATTTTATTTACACGAGACTTCTTGGTAAAAAAGCATACATTTCTTATTTTGATTTGACAGGAAAATCTAGTCCTATTTGAGGTATAAAAAATAGCAAGTAATACTGGACGAAAACAAGAAAGATTAGAAAGCTACCCTACTAAGCTAACAATAATATTTTTTTTCTTAAAAAACTTAATAAAACATGTTTTTTTAACTAGAAGTATATAAAAACAAAGAAAGAATCTCAACAGAATATATTTGACAGGAACTTGTTGTTATTTCATTTTCAACCTTTTTTTATTCGGTAAGATTAAACGTTAAAGAAAACCACAATAAAATAACTGATTGATAAACAATCTTTTTACCATTACACCTTTTTTATGATGCTAAGCGAAGCCGGTTTGAATTTTTCAATATAAAATACAAAATATGTTTAATTATATGGTATATTTTTCATTTTTCCTTATGTGAATCATTTTTTTATTTAATTAATTCTTATTTGAACTATTTCTTTCGCTAAATAGCCGACCATGGAAGTCAATTATGAAATATTGTACAATATTTTACATTCATTTATTTTGAATGTCATTATTAACACGTTTGATTAAAATATAAATTTAGGGGAAAAAGTTGTTTTTAAAAAAGTGAGCATTTAAAAAAAAAAATTAAAATTACCTATCTTATCCTTAATAGCTATGTAATAAAAATACTTGTTCATATATAACCAAATGACGGTGACGGTCAACGCAAAACGATTTGAAAAAGATTTAATTTGAATCTTTATTCTAAGCGAGGTCGGATTGTAAATTAGCACTAATAAAAAAACAATAAACAAATGATTCTAATATAAGAGTAAAGCCGAAATATAATGGCTATTAACCAGTATTAATAATTGTTGTAGAAATAACTTAGTTGGCCTCCAAGATTTATTGCTTAAACTCTTGCCTTGTCGATCAGGTCGATATGGGCCTTGGGAAGGTTAATATGAAATTTAAATTTGAGATCTTCGACATGGGTGTGTGTAATGTTTTTTTTTAAATCCATGTCCGCTCCTAATGTAAAAAATATGGCCTCTTAATGGAGGTATATTAACAGAAGTTTTTTTAAGAAAAATTTTGTTACTCAGTAGCTCAACCTATCTTTTTTTTCAAAACTTTATCGATGAAGGAGACTAGAAAAACCTTGACGCTTGCACGTCCTGGTACTTAAAGCTCCATAAATTTGATATCCAAAAAAAATCTTTTCTAAAGAGAGTAGAAGGGATAGGAGGATAAGGCTAGGGCAGGACTAGCAAAGTTATTATAATAGGAAAGGTGGGAAGAGTTTTTAAGACTTTACACCCATACAGAAACAGAAATCAATAAATCAAAAAAAAAATGTTGTTCGTATTGGAACTCGAACACGTTAGACCCGGCACGGAATCCAACAACGCTAACCACTGTGCCACAGGACTTGATGTAATGTTTATCATATAGTTAATCTTGAGTTACGTATAAAATTTTTCATCTAATTTATCTCGCATATTTATTGTTGTTAAGTTTTGATATAATTTGGGCACAAGCATAAGCTATATTTTAAAAAATACTATATTTATATTTTATTACAATGAAGTTCTATCAAATAAATGTGTATTCAATCTATCATAAATAGATATTGTTAAGTTTTGTTCCTGATGTTAAAAACTCTCTTGAAAAATACTAATCAATTATATTTGTATGAGATATTAATAATTAATGTAAATACAGTAATTGATTGAAATATAACTTACATTGTTGAGCACTGGAAAGAGTCACACAAAATCCCACTAGAAAAACGAAACTTTGGCCAAACATTGTCGATTTTATTTATTATTTTGAAGAACTGAGAACGTCGATTGAATTCTAACCGATTGCTACGAGAGCTGACAAGTGTGTACAGAGTACTGCCAGGTAAACATTGCCATTATTTTACTAGAGTGCTTTACTTTAATCATCTAAGAGTGGGAGATGAAAAGTCGATACTAATGGAGAGGGAGTAATAGCTACAGAGTCAGTCGAAAGTAATGATGAATATAAATATTACGGTGTATTGTTTTGTATATACTGGCGTATCTAAACTTTATCTTAAAATACGAGTAGATAATCCAATGATATGACATTAATTTTGCTCATTCGTCAGTTTGAAAAAAAATCATTACTAAATTAACGTTTATATAAAAGTTTTTCTACAGATATTATAAAAGAATGTATGTTTTTCTATTGATCCATGTCAGTTCCCTACGTAAATCAAATGACCTCTTGATTCCGGGATTCATAGGATTGATCATTTATCATAAAATCGTGCAACGATTCCCTGAGATTCTTAGAAAATTCACAATTATTTAGGGGTGTAGGATTGATCAATGGAAAAAAAACAGTAATATAAAGATTCTAATATAGTCTCGAAAATAGGGTCGAACACCTTTTTTTCGGTCGATGAATTAAAAAAAAATGGCAATTTACAGACTTTTTGTTTTCTAAGTTTGCTTCTTTAAATAAGTGGAAAATTCACGACAGAAATTCTTTAATGTGACAGTTTTTTTTTTATTTATACCTGTTCAAAAAGTTACGATTGATTACGAAGATACGAAGTTAAAAAATTACACTTTTTATCATGAATCCCGAAATCCCGGGATTGGCACTAGAATATTACTGGGATTACGGGATTGGTATCCCTAATAGCCACCCCACGGTGATTCCCTATTTCCCACCAATTGCTTTAGTTTTCCTCATAAGATATCAGTAGGGTATTCAATCCCAGGATCTCGTCCAATTCCATGATACCAGAATCCCAGGATTGCGCCAGTACTATTCCCGAGATTTCGGGATCGTGAAAATAAGAAACGGAAGAGCTAAAACAAAGATGTCGCGCTGTTTATTTGGGCAAATCCAAAAATTCTCGGAAGAGCTAAAAAAAAGGTTCCACGATGGTAATTTCGGCAAATCTGCAAATATCTGGGTTTTTCAAATTTACATGAAATTGTTGAAAAATCCCATGATTTCAATTTTCTCAATCCCGAATCCCAATTTATACAAGATTTTATGTCGAGTGTTTCAATCCTGGGAAACACAAAAAGGGTTCGAGATTGGATACCCTAGACTAGATGTCAGCATCCTTCAGTTGTGCAAATAACATACTATGGATGATATTCGACGGTCACCCAAGAAGTAAGATTCTCACCGATTGGAAGAAGACGTAAACATGATTGAGGTTCTTCAGAGGCTTCTGCATCACGTGAGCTAGCTGGTTACAACATCTATATATTATCATACTTTAGGTCTATTAATTAATTCAACAATCATTCTTTATTACTATAACACTATTTCAACAATACATTTTAAAATATAATGTGATTGAGGTAAAAATATTTTATTTAGATATGTAATAAATACTAAAACCGGTGTTTTCTTCGTGACATTTTTGTCATAATACATTAATTAATTTCAAGGATTTCGATGGCATCATTATATTTTACTGTTTTTATTTTTCAAAAATAAATTCACATTTATTTACTTAACTCTCGAGGCTCGGAGACTAGAAAAATACTTCTCTGCCGATGGGGGTCGTTTAGGGACCCCAGTGGTTTCCTCATTATTGGCCTTATTCTTATGAATTTCAAAAAAAAAAAAAAAAATCTAAGGGCTTTAAAATATCTCTCTGCATCATTCCTCATACATTTTTTTATAAAAATCCGTGGTTTTTTAATAAAGAATCATATTTTAAGTTGCGCGTAAAAAATACGTCATTTCAGTGCAAATATTAATTTGCTACTGACGCGCTTTGCTTTGCGGCGTTCAGCCTAGTTATCTTACGGACGATCGCTGATAAGCGGGCGCTTATCTCTTATCTTATCGTATTTATATAAACTACAAAAGGTCAACATTGTATCACCCATATTAAAATAGATATTTAAGAAAATGTGGGTATTGGGGTCGAATTTCTTGAGCTTAGAACCGGAAAAGTTAATACCGAATTCAACCCGAAAACACTTTAATTTGTCTTACGAAAAATAATTCTAATCATCAAACAAATTAATTGAATGAGATTTTAGCAGAAAATCAACTAACTAGTCACTAATCTTGTCCTTACCCTAACTTCTTAACCTTCGAGTTCCTAAGGTGGTGTATTCGCATTGCAAACTATTTTCTTATTTCAACCATTCGCTAAACACCAATAATGTCGATATTTATTTTAATCTACAATTACACCTCTTTCAATGCAATGCAAATATTATGCAAATTTCTCTAGAGTTGCTTTGTACCCCGTCGATTCAGCTCAATGCGGACTGTCTGGGACACACAGCTGTACTCGATTAACACCAAATGTCACTTATTCAACGCTTGCATTCTGACGGTACTGCTTTACGGTTGCGAATCATGGCACCTGACGAAGACTCAGAAAAATCGTATACTGAGCTTCGAGAACAGATGCTTGCGTTGGATAATGGGGGTGAGGTGGTTTGATTTTGTGAGGAATTCAGAGATAAGGGAGCGCACAAGACAGCGTCCCGTCACGTCAGTGATTATGGAAAGACGTTGAAACTGGCTGGGTCACGTGCTGCAGATGCCTCCGGAAAGCCTCAATCCTGCCTGCCTTTTCTTTCGACCGGTGGGATTCTGGCGTCCCGGACGTCCGTCGGGTACTATCCATAGGATGTACTCGGCGGAACTGAGGGATGCTGGCATGTCATGGGAGGAAGCAAAGCAATTGGCGGGAGACAGGGAAACATGGAGGAGCAAACATGGAACACATAAGGAGCAAACATGGAACAAAGAAGAAGAAGAAGACGTAAAATAATTTAAAAAATCAGACTTTTAAAGAAGAATCTATTGAATGATTGTTTTGTGCCTGAGTTGAAAAGATCTCATTAGACTCGCGGGTCAAAGGTTACATTTGGCTAAATTAAACCACGTCTTACAAAGGTGAGATGGACGACTTAATATAATTAATATAAGTGGAACAATACGAGATAACGTTTTTCGCTATCCGAAAGTGGTAACATTAACATAATTTTGTTTTAATTGTTCATAAACTAACGTCGTACAAATGACGTTTGTGCAAAAGTTGCTTCTAACGTCCTAGTTAGCATCCATTAATACGAATAAAAAAAAACATAATTGTATTCCGCGAAAGTAATGTGTTTACCTGATTTTCAAGGTAACGAATTCGCGGTATATAAAAAATATATATATAGATTTAAGATGACATTGTATAATATTTCTTCCCGGTCTGTTTGCAATTAAACCACGTCGACGTTCTATTAACTACTGTGGAAAACGTATGATTGAATGGTCTTAAGAAAAACAAAATATTCCTTTGTATTTATTTCCTCTTTTATTTACCAAGATCAGAACCAGACTAGCCATAAGCGAAACCAATTCTGATCTTCGTAAATAAAAGTTGAAATCAGTACAAAGGAATATTGTGTTTTTCTTAATATAATGCCTTTCTACCAACTATTGACAGTAAAACCTTATAATAGTGAAACCCTGTTTGAAGTTTGTAGCAGTCCTCAAATATTTTTCTCAAAATTTAACATAATACATTTTTTTTTTACGTAAAACATTTATTTAATAAATGTAAGCAAGCTTTTTCTTTAATAAAATAGAATAAATCGGTTCATAGAAACAGGCTTACTAATGAAAATTTGGATTTGTTTGTGCATCTTATTACTACAAATAATGAATCAAATTATAAATAATTAGTTTTAAATTGACAAAGACCAAAATCGCATTAAATTTTGAATTGAATTCTAAACATGTATAAGTAAATATTTTACAATAAAAACATTTTTCATAATCTTCTTTTTTTAATTATTTTCACGTTTTCGTTATAACACGGTTCAAATAATATAATGAAACCTATCATTCATTTATCTAAATTCACTTGATATTTTTTACACGGTTTTTTGCACGGATGTTTTACATGTAACGTATCTCCCGTGTAAAAGAAGATTGAGTGCACCTTACATTATTTTTTTCTTTGCGGCCTGAACCCATGATAATTTACTATTATGCGGCCCGCTAGAAAATAAAGATTGTGCATGTCTGTTCTAAAAGTATGAATGGTTGTCCAAAAATACCTGGAGTCAAATAGTAAGGAGTGCCTTCGTCTTAATCATCACCCCTGAGGTTTTTTATGAATTTAACTTAAATACACTTATCTTACGTTTGAAATCCTTGATCTAGCATATGTTATTTATCAAAAATAAATTAAAATACGAAATTGGTCATTTTAGCTTAGTAAAACACGTGTGGTATAAATTTCGACGCTATAATATTAACAACATGATATCTGTTTTTTTAATCAGCTTAAATCGATTCAAAATATAATATTGCCTACTTATATGGTTTATAGCAGCGGTCGGCAAACTTTAAGACCTTAAAATTAATCATTTTAATCCCTCGGACCACCTTTAAGATTACGTAAACTAAATAACGTCAGGTCTTATGACGCAGCGGTTAGCGTTGTGGGCTTCTGTGCCAGACCTCACGGGTTCGAGTCCCAATACGAACAGCATTTTTTCCATCCATGATGTTTCTCCCACCATTTCCGATCCTTTAGCAACGTGGCGTAGATAGTGGTTAGTGTAGCACTAGTCCAGTCCTAGCCTTATCCTTCTATTCCTACTACTCTTTTTGAAAACATGAGAGGTTGAGCCACTGAGTAAAAAACAGTTTTAGTAGAATAACTTATGTTGCGATCAACGTTCCCTCCGGCCGCGCAGTAGTTGGGAAGCCCCCGCGCAATTCAAGACAGTTACTCAATTAATACTTGATCGGACCGCGCAGTCTTTGAAATTTCTGCGCAGCTAATCTCTTGTCTTAGAGGGAGCATTGGTTGCAATACCTCCATTAGGAGGCCATATGCTCGATATTGGGAGCGAACATGGATTTAAAAAAATCTTAATAAATTTGAAAAAAGCAATTTATATATTATTTATAGATTATAGCCATTGTCTTAAGTGATTGTCATGATTTCATACAACTTTCATCGTTCATTTGTGCAAATAATTTGGTAGTTTTTTTTTTTTTTTTTTTTACCATGTCCGCTCCCAATGTGGAGCATATGGACTCCTAATCATACTCTCTTTTTACAAAGAGAGTATGATTAGAAGGATAGGGCTAGGACAGGACTAGTGGTTAGCTAATCGCTCTCGATACGCCCCTTTCATATGATAGGATGGGTGGGAGGGGAGAATTCAAGACATCACATACATCCATGCCTTCGGACAGAAATTCATAAATCGATTGAAAAATCAATTTATAAAACTGTCCGTACTGGGATTCGAACCTGTAACCTCCGTAGCCGAAGCCAACGACGATGACCACTCGACGACGCAGGCGACAAATTGGTAGTTTAGTGTGAATTAAAAATATGTAAACATTTTACACATTTCTCTGCCACTTTGCCGACCGACCGCTGGCTTATAGAAATACTCAATGTTGTCAATTAATATAAATGCGCATTTGCAAGGTTAAGGTTGCTGACTTGACCTACCGTTGATGTATTTTACATCGTGTTGTTTCAACTGTGAAAAGCTCGAGCCAAAATCACTAAATTTATTTACATTTAATGTTAGAGTTCGCCTGTCAAAACGATTATTTACCGAATCAAATGATTCAACAGGGTCAATGTGGAAGATTACTGCTGAAGTTTCTGTGACAGTGTTTTATGCGAAAAAATTGTCAGTCAAATAGTCATCAATATTCGTATAGCTTCATTTTTTTTATATCTATACAAAATATCAAATTGTAACTTTTTCAGTGCAATGGTAAATGTAGTTGGATTCCGTGTCGTATCTCACAGGGTCGAACCCCAATACGAAAACCATTGTTTCAATCAATTCATCGATTTCTGTTCTCGAAGGCATGGGTGTTTGTGATGTTTAAAAATTCCCCCCCACCCTTTCCAATACTTTAATAACAGGATGAAGCGAGAGCGGTTAGTTAACCACTAGTTCTATCCTGGCCTTGTCCTTCTATCCCTACTACTCATGCCCGTTCTGGTGGCATGCTTGACGTTCGCATAATGGTCATAAATTTCTACCTTCCCAATTGATTCGAAAAAGAGACGTTGAGCGACTGAGTAACAAACAGTTCTCGTAGAAAAACTTCTGCTAAGATACCTCCACTAAGAGGCCATATGCTCCACATTAGATATATCTGTAACATAACATATCAATAAAATAAAAATAATAAAAGATTTTTAGTACTTTTTCCATATAAAATTTATTTGATCAGGACCGGTTTCGCTCATCGCGAGAATAATCAACTGATTTGTAACAATGCTATTTATATAAGTTAAATTGAAATAAAAGGTGTATTCAACTACTAACAATGAAAAGAATTTACAAATTACATTATAATTACACAAAATTAAAATGCTTAACACCTATAACATACAATTAAAAAATCATCAATAATGGCAAATGATGTCAATTATAAACCCAATTAAAATTTGGGATTTTTTTTAAACAAAATGAAACTCTACATTACTAAAGTAAATAACTTAATGATGATTTTGTGTTTTTCCCGCTTCCAAGTAATGATGTACTTTAACAAAATCAGCAACAATGAAGATTCTGAAAAAGACATTTGACAGTGAACACCTTAAAAGTGATAACATATCAATGAAAGGTGTTTTATTCTAAAATTTGTTTTTTTTCATTTGCTGTTTAAATTTGGTACTTACTAACTTTTGCCAGTACGTTGACAATATGGTCCAAGAAGAAGTTTTCATACCACTATAAAAAAACATTATTTAATCGAATAACGAAACGGTTAAACTCTAAAATTTACTAAATTTCTTTACTTTAAGTTTTCGGCAACAAAAAATGGACTATTATGTTTTGATGACAACTGACCAAACGTTAAAAATATTAAAAAAATATTATTATTGAGATGAATTCGATGTCTTTATATAAATCATTGTCGATGCAAAAACGGCTATCTGAAAATAAATTGAATTATGTTTTAATTCGACATTTTATGAATTTTTAAAAGCAGTGTACATATCGTAATAATATATTTTAACAGTACCATCCAATCAGCAATACCATTAAATAAAGCACTGTAAAGTATAGTTGAAAACAATTATTTCCAGCAATTAACAATATAAGACTCATGAATAATTAATTATTTTATGTCCCAATATCACAAGTAAATGATATCAATATTTTTGTATCTTTAAACACGTACATCCAGGGTGTCCAACCTTTTTTGCCCTGGGATCGACTTTTCAATCTTAAGTTTTCTCGCGATCGACTTCTAACATGATTCTTATAAGAAAACATATTTAGGGTGGGTTTTTCCTTTCTTCAAACTTATAAATGTTTATTTTAAATGCGAAATACATTTCATTAGATAAGTATGTGCTTACAAAATAATTAACTTTATGAGTATTTTTGTATATTTAAATTATATATTTTTTCGAAATTCACGGAAACTTTCGAGATCGACCGGCTGATACTGATCTACCAGTTGGACACTCGTGATAAAATAAGCAAATTATACTTCCATATCTTTCATATTTTATATGATTTTTTTTACCATGTCCGCTCCCAATGTAAAAAAAATCTATGAGAACTGCTTGTTACTCAGTTGCTCAACCTCTCTTAGGAGAATAGAACTAGGGCAGGATTAATGTTAAGCTAATCGCTTCTACTACTACTTTCGTAAAATAACAATAATTTTCCCAGACCTTCTAAATTTGTAATTGTTTATGTAATTACATATAAACAAGTATTCAAAAAATAAAATATTCATTTTTAATAATTGTTATTTTATTCAAGACTTAATTCGCTCATGACCAGCATTATAAACTGGCAATGAACACCCTAAAAATGAGACAAAATAGTAGTAAAAGTAATCCATACCACTATCAATATCTTTTAACTTACATAGTGATAAAAATATTGTTTTCATATATATTCACAACGAACAATATTGCTGCCTAATGTGGCCCAGTTGGTTAAAGCTTGCTTTACCGATCACGCAGGTCTGGGTTCGATTCCCGGTAAGATCACAGTGAATTTAAGAATTATTCAATTCAAAGTTGTGATCGAAGACTGGGTGTTTGTGATGTCAATTCACATTATTTCCTCTCCTCCCATCCTTCTGATCCTTTAATAACTGGGTGTAGCAATAGCGATTAGTCAACCACTAGTCTTATTCTAGCCTTATCCTTCTTTCCCTACTACTCAGTTTGAAAAAAAGTGAGGTTGACTTCTGTTGAGATACCTCCATTAGGAGACCATATGCTTTACATTGGGAGAGAAAAAAACGACAATTCAGGCAGCATGGGTATCAGAATGCAGAAAAAAGGTTGTTTGTGACGAAACGTATGGAAATATACAGAGCTTGAACGATTCAAAGTGAATATGTATTTAAATTCCAGCTTTAGCACCTTCATTCAAAATCTTAAATTATATTAAGATATAATTCAAATAACCACGTTTAATTTTCTATGACTTATTCCGCGGCCGTTTATAAGTAGAAAGGTTTCAAAGATTTGTTTTTATTTTATAACCGATAATTTATAATAATTTGACATTTACGCGTTTAACTCAACCGTGACAAACAGCCAGTAGTGAAAGTCTTTGGTTCACATCGTTATTATTAATTCAATTATTGCGTAGTTATAAAAACAATATATTTTTATACTAGTTTTGTTAGCTTAAAACTGTTTATCTGTCACATCGAGCCTTTTGGTGATTGAAGCTTTCAGACGCGATGTGATAGCTCACAGCTCACATCAAGAAAGATTTAAACGAGGAGCAAACACTCAAAAAATAATTTGCCACACAAATATGGTGAACGGATTCTTCCGAGCACCGAACCTTTACAGAATACTCCGTGCATTTAATGATTTTTAATATGCAAATCATTGTTTTATTATATTGTTTTAATTATGTGAAATATTTTTCATAACTGAAACAAGCAATGTGTTTAATTATAATATTTATAATGTACTAGCCGGTTTCCGGCAAGCGTTACAATGCCACTCAAAGAAAAAAAGTGTTTTAATTGTGTTTATTGAAGTTCATGTCTTCTTTTTCTGTCTGTTTGACGTTTGCTGCCGATTTTCTATGGTACGGCACACGCCCCACCTATTTTAATTTAATTGCACTACGTCTAAACCTTTCGCACAAATTTCATGAATGGTATGGCAGACATACAAACATTGATTTTTATATATAAGACATATTGTAAATTAATTTTAATATGCCTATAATCTTTGTGCAAGTGCAAGCAAAAAGTTTGTCAAAGTTTTATTGCAATCAGATGAGGGGTGTGGCAACGCATAAAATACGAAAAACCAATCACATCTAATGCACGGAAAACTTTTGAACGAAGTGTCAAAATGTAGAGCACACGATTTCACAGATTTTAAATATTCCATTTTTAAATTTTAAATACAAACAATCGAACATCAAATTTGAATTGTCTGAATGCTGATTGATCGTCGGTCGACGGTTGACAGTTGAATTGGATGGACGGTTGACATAAAAACATTGATTTTTATATGTAAGACCTACTGTAAGTTAATTTTAATATGCCTTTAACCTTTCCGGAAGTGTAAGCAAAAATGTTGTCAAAGTTTTATTGCAATCGGATCAGCGGTCTGACAAACCATAGAGTACGACCAAACAAACATTCATTTTTATTTATTAGATATGATCAGCTTGTCATTTAATGCGTATTTTGTCTTATTAACTTAGAAAAGTTGTGCTGTATTGTAATAGGGTCGATATTTTTAATAATAATGAAAAGAAAAAGCATTCATATAGATATTTAATGTTGAAAAACCACATTCACAGTACTTTTATTATTCATCATTAAATTTTAAGTGTTAAGATTTTTCCGACTTTACAGTCTTGGTTAAGATATCTCCATTAAGAGGCAATGTGCTCCAAACGTGGATAACATGGATAAAAAACGATATATATATATATAATATAATATCATGAACACGAAAAATCACAACACTTTGTTAAATTTACAGCACGTATTTTTTGGGTTACAGACGTCAATGCTTTGCCTCAATTTTTATTTATAATTTCTTCTGCTATTAAGCTACCAGCAAAAAATGCGAATCTCAACGTCAGACAATATTTTACCCAAAGATTTGTGATTATTGTGACGTGCGGAATCACACGTACAATGAAATAATTCACAAAAATATCTACGTTTCGAATCTATTATTGCGTTATCATAAATTTTACGATTCTCTAATGCAGGGTTTCTCAACGGTGGGCCATGTGGCCCCCCCAGGGAGCCACAGCATGTTCTTAGGGGGGCACAAATATTGATTTTTGTTTTGAGGAGCCACAACACAGTTTAGGGGGGCAACGGGTATTGATAAAACGATACAGGGAAGAGCATAATGGCGGACGTCACTCAGCTATTTTTTGGCGTTCTAGATTTGAAATTCTTGGAAGAGCTATAAAAAAAGGTGGGTTTTTGAAATTATAGTTTTCATGGGAAGACAAAGCAATGGTATGGGGGCCACAGAAAAATAAAGACACTCAAAAAGGGCCACGCTCTCAAAAAGGTTGAGAAACACTGCTCTAATGAATACTTTTGACGTAGCTAGATACAAACTGCGTCTTTGACATGCTTTGCAGATATTATTCTTTTGTTTTTAATTCAGTTCGCTTCTAATCTGGAGAATATGATCACTTATTGGACTGTAGAGCAACTTAAAAACTGTAGACTTGGAGAGCAACTAGTCGCTTACTTGTTCAACGTCTATTTTTTAAATAAAGTAATAATATAAAATTAATAGAGCTCATACACCAAGGAACAAAGCTCCCGGGACATGATCCTAAACATCTACGTAATGTCTCAGGAACTATAATATGTTCTAGAACATGTTCTTGAACACACGAAGGGTCACAGATACGTCATTTGTTGAAGTTATGTTGTTAACGTTATTTGATTTTATTAGATGCAAACAATGCGAGTAAAGTTAATTACTAATGTTTATAAGCTTTCTACAATGAAAATACAACTATGTTATCATCCACAATGACAGCTTATGCTTATACCATAGATAATCCAATATAACTCATTATTGTCTATGGTGTCTATTTTGACAGCTGTCACATAAGAGGACATTTGAAAGTCTAAAATGACGCCCGATGAGTTGACGTCGACGAGTGCTGCCTACGTATATATTCTCGCAAGTAGTATTCGGTTTTTATGATTATTATGATTTATATTTCACAGTACGTCATAGGTTTGGTATGAAGTCATGACTAAATATACTTTGACAGCTCGTCTACACCTGCGCGCGCATGCATGTTCCCAGGCTTCTCGTTTGTGTTCGGTTTTAGACGGTGAACATGAGAAACTAACTCGGGTCACGTGAAAAGTTCCAAGATACGACGTGAACACGTGAATTTTGTGTTCCAAGACATGTTCTGGAACAGTTTGTTCCTTAATGTATGGCCGGCATAAAGGTGGGCAGTTAACGTTAGTTTTGCGTCAATCGTGGAATTCCAATCGTCACCTTCAGTCGAAATCTTTAATTAATTTTGGATTAATGCTCCTATTCAACCAATTCTGTCGTCGTTGAAAATATAATAGTTAGTTTAATTTTAAATAGTTTTTTTATATTAATTGAATTCGAATATAATTAAAAATGAACCTTTAAATATACAAGATAATAATTTAAATTAATTTCTTATATTCCAATTTTATTTACTGAACAGCTGATCTTTCCTTGACTGCAGTTAATTGTAAACACGTATTTCGACTCATTAAAAATACAATTAAACACTGCCATTAACACAAATTAATTGTGTATTATCAGAAGATACAGCACTTGGTTAACGACTATGACATGAATTAACATCATGTTTAACAATGTAAACAATATATAAGGTAAGTATAATATTAATTATAAACAAAATACAATTTTAAGTTATTAACGAATATTACCGTAAATAATTAATTGTTAATGGAAAATATAATGTGTAAAAGTAAGTCTATCAATAATAATCAACAAATTAATTTAATTTGCAACATTTAATTGCCTAATGGGGAATTTGTACGATACATGGTTTCATTTTCAGTTGTTTGCTGTCAATTTTTCATGTTTTTTTAACTTTTCTACTTTTCTATTAAATGAAGATCTGGACCGGTTTCACTTATCAGAGCATTATCATCGGTTAAAAATGCTCTTGATTAAGAAGACCAGTTCTAATATTTTAAAAAAGTTTTTTTTTCTAATTATACGTTTAAAAAATATAATGACTTGTACAAATAAAATTGTCGAGTCCGTGACCAAGTGGTTATTGTCCTTGGCTTCGGTTGCGGAAATCATGGGCTCGAATCCCAGTACGAACACATTTTTAATCGATTTATGGGCTCGAAGACATACATGTGTGTGATGTCTAAAAACCCTCTCCTATCTCCTATCCAATAAGTTGTAATGAGAGCCATTAGCTGACAACTATTACTTTCCTATTCAGATCCTTTTATCCCGAAAAAGACAGGTTGAGCAACCGATTAATAAACAATTCTCATATAAAAATAAATCCCGAAATAGACGTCTATCGATTTCTGTTCGAAGGCATGGGTGTTTGTGATGTCAAAAAATCCCTCCCACCTTTCCGATCCTTGAATAATCGTAGCGAGAGCGATTAGTTTAACACTAATCTTATCTTTCTATCCCTACAACTCAATTTGGAAAAAGAGAAGTTGAGTGACTGAGTAACAAAAAGTTCTCGTAGAAAAAATTCTGTTGAGATAAATCCACTAGGAGGAAATATTTTCCGAATTTGGAGCGGACAGGATAAAAGATAATGTTACAAATATTTTTGTCTATACATGCTATTTTAATAATTGTAGTTTGGGACAATATTTTTTTTTCTTCTAATTCGGGTCACAGATGAAATAGTTTGAGAAACTCTGCCTTACGGTGTTTTTTTTTTTTAACATCTGAAACAGCCTTTTAAAACGGCGTTATAAGTTTCGCACATTCTGACACAACCAGTGGAATAATAAAGATATCAGTTTTAATAAAAATGTGACGATGGCCATATATATATATATATATGTGTCAATATGCAATATTTGGCAAAACACACAGTCAGCATGACTGCACGAGTAACATGTAAAGTACAAGTTATGCTGTGTGGACAATATAAATAAATATAAAGAATGTATGTCAGCTGTCGATATGCAATATTTGGCAAAACACACAGTCAGCATGACTGCACGGGTAACATGTAAAGTACAAGTTATGCTGTGTGGACAATATTGAGTATCGATAGATGCAACATGAGAACTATTGTTAATGACGAAACCTCGAATTATGAAAACACAATAGAATTAAAATATAGAATTTTGTTAACGTAGCATTTAAGAAATTAGTATAAATAATTAGGAAAATCAATAAAGAAAGTCTCTTCAGAGTCGGAAGTCAAGAAGAACGTTTTATTTCTTATAAGAAAATGAAGCTTGAACCTGAGTTAGAACGGCGAGCGTTACAAAATGAAACTGAATCCTTCAAAAAAAAAAAAAATTATGACGTTGGTTCTTGTTAAAGTTGCACCGATAAACAAATACAATGATTAATCGGTCTTGCCTTTTGAATAATATCGGTTAATTGGATGCAGATTAACGTTACGCGATCCGAGAACTATAAAGTTCTATGTGTAGAATTTTGGCGAAACAAAAGTTACAATGTGTACCATTAATGGTATTTGAAAGATTGTCGTATTGATACTTTTGTTTCGCAAACAAATCAACACTTAGAACCTTTCAATTATCGGGTTAGAATTATTGTTATGGCTGTACAGTAGCGTCACAAAAATAACATACCAATTAAATATAATACTAAGAATTTCGTTCGTAGGAAGAAGGTTCGTGGATTTTTTTTATCGTTTTATTACATTCTGTTAGAGGTAATAGATGCTTGTGATATCTAAAAATTCCTACTAACTATCCTATTTCTAAAACGTGACGCAGCGAGATCGATTAGTTAAGCACCAATGCGTTTCTAGACGTATCATTTTTAAAGAGATAAAGGACATAGATTTTTTTTAATGAGACGTAATTCACTTTCTGTCAAGCATTTTATTAAAGATTTTTTTCTAATCTATGTCCATTCCTAATGTGAAGCATATGGTTTAATATTTGAGGTATTTTAAAATAAGTTATTTACGAGAACTGCTTGTTATTTGGTTTCTCAGCGTCTCTTTTTTTCGTTTTTTTCTGTCAAAATGTGTAATTTTCTTTCAAACGCATTGAAACATTGTTGTTTGTTTGCTAATTAAAATGGAGATCATTTTTTTGTAGATATTATTTTTTCGTGTGATAATGGTTTAAAAATATGTTTTCAATCATCTCTTTTTCGGTTTAAAAAAATCAAAAGTTTTCAAAGTTAAATATTGATTTGAAACATTACAAATGCCGATAAAAAAGGTATCAGGACGCCGTTCCACCGCCTTACACAGAATAAAAACATTGCTTTTTTCGAAAAATACAGGACGAAGAACTGAATATAAAGCAGTTCTTGTATTAATCAAATATAAATTCATATGCTCTGTATTGAGAGCGGACAGGGTTTTAAAAAAATACATCCCTTATTCTTGATCTGTTACGGTTGCTGTTTCCCTCTCTTCCCATGCACTAAAGTGGTGCAAAAGCTTGAAAATGTTTACCACTAGAGTCAAAGAATAGCAAATTAAATAATTTACTCTAATACAAATGTTTTGTTCACTATTGTGTGGATTAGTAGTTAAAACGTTGAATACCCCTACTTTATATAATATTTTAATATATTTACTAACTTAAGTAAATCAGAATCTAAACTTCCAAATGAATAACTTGATCAAACACTGTAAAAACGTTTTCGCATATCAATTTGTATCCGATTGGTTGGATTATGAAATCTTACGTCAAACTTTTTACAATACTACTTCTATAAATGATTTATTAGAATCGTATGTTATATATATTTAAATAGAATTTGATTATTATAAATAAATATTAATCACACTAAAATAAGCGCAAGGTCTCCATCGCATTCCAACTCGGTAACCAATTGCTTACTGTTGAATGACAACATATTTAAATTTCTTCTTTAATCAATTGTTGCGCTAAAGTTTCCAAGAAAACATCAAAATGTAATACTATAATGAAACAATAACGACGAGTAAAAAATATAAAAAAACACAGCCCTTGGTTCAAACTATGACATGTCAAAAAATAGTATTCTAATATAATTGTATTTTCAGATTCATTCCATCTTAACTAAACGTGACTCTTTTTCTAAATGCATGATTTTGATTACTTTTATTTATTGATTTGGCATTTACTTGGTAGAACTCCATTTTAATAGGGTAAAATATCAAGGTATTTCAGTTCTACAGTTTTAAAAAAAGTTAAAGGTTGATAGCTATTTCGGCTTACGCCATCGTCAGAACTATAACTTTTACTATAGGAACTATAACCTTTAACTTTTTTAAAAACTGTAGAACTGAAATACTTTCGATGGATTCGGCGGTAACTTTGTGGAAGTTCATTTTAATATAAAATAAAAATAACTTTGATTATTCCACGTATTGTGTATCAAAATGTGACACGTGTTTCGCCTCTTTCAGAGGCATTCTCAGACAACTATTTTCGCAAATGTTTGCTTAAGTACGAATTTAACGTACTTAAGCAAACATTTGCGAAAGTAGTTGTCTGAGGATGCCTCTGAAAGAGGCGAAACACGTGTCACATTTTGATACACAATACGTGGAATAATCAAAGTTATTTTAATTTTATATTAGAACTGAAATACCTTGATATTTTACCCTATTATTGATTACTTTTCTTGGTAGTAACTAAATTTATATTCTTATTTTACTAACCAAAAATTAAAATGCACATTCTTATTTAAATCTCTTTGAATAATTAATTCTATAGAAAACTACAAATTCCAATAGAACCTCTTTTGGCAGTCACTAAATCATTCCATGTCCGCTCCCAATCTTGAGCATATGGAGGTACCATTACAAAAGTTTTTCTAAAAGAACTTCTTGTAACTCAGTTGCTCAACCTCTTTTTTTCGAATAGAGTAGAGTTAGAAAATATGGGACTAGGACAAGGACTAGTGGTTAGCTAACCGCTCTTGCTACGTGCCATTATTTTATTAAAATTAGAAGGGTGAAAAGGAGTTTTTAAACCACAATCATCCATGCCTTCGAACATAAATCAATAAATCGATTAAAAAATGATTTTCGTACAGAGAATCGAACACGTGAAATCCGTCACGGAAGCCAACGACGTTGACCACTGCACCACAGTGCCGACAATTTTTTAATATAAGCGGGAATAATCGGAGTCCTAAGATGTTAAATGAAATTATTATTACTATATAGAAGTGTATATACTCAGGGCCGGCGCCACCATACAGGCGAAATAGGCAACCACCTAGAGCGCAAACCATTAGGGGGCGCATAAGTGTAGTATTAAAACTATTTTTATATACTCTAATAATAATAAATAATAGTAAATTTTAATTTATATTTAATTTTGGTATTTGTTCGTTGTAATTATGTATCATTTTCTATATGATTCGAAAAAGAGAGATTGGGCGACTATGTAACAAACAGTTCAAATAGAAAAACTTCTGTTGAGATACTTTCATTAAGAGGCCACATGCTCCACATTGGAAGCGGACATGGATGTATAAAAATAAAATAATACAACGATTACGAATTGTTTTTTTTTATTATTTCGAAAAAAATGGGACTTTGTTAAAAAGGGGGCGCGCCAATAATCGTTGCCTAGAGCGCCAAATAACCTCGCGCCGGCACTGTGTATACTGTCATTGATTTTTAACATGGGATTTTATGACTGTGTTTATTCGCTGATTACCATCTTCGTTTTTTTGTAGAATACTTGTTTATGTTTAGTTCACGCTTGAACGAAGGTCTAGGATCAAGAACGCTTATGCCTTTGTACTTTGAACAAAATGAAATATCACGGTTCAGAATTACAATATGATGCAACGTTATGATAAAAAGAAAACAAATATTGATTATCTAGTTGGCGAGAGCTCTGGCCAAGCAATCAGGCCGATCTGGTTTAAGTCCCAATAAGGTCATACCATATTAAGAATGTTTATATTTAAATTTGAGATCGTAGACATGGGTACTTGAGATTAGGGTCCCCAATCCCGGGACCCCGTCAATTTCTGTGATCTCGAAATCCCGGGATTGTGATAGTAGTTATCCCGGGATTAAGAAAATTACAGAAAGTTGATCGAGGTCTAAAAAAAGGTTCCAAATTTATTATGTAATTTTTTGTGAATTATTTTTGAGAAAATTCCTGGGAATCCAGGAATTAAAAATTGTCGAGAAAAATTTTTTCAATCCCGTATCCCAATTCATACACGATTTTATGTTCGATGTTCAATCCCGGGACTGGAATAATTGTCAATCTCGAAATCCCGAGATCACGGGAGATTTGATAGCCTACTTGAGATGTGTCAAATATTTGGCGCATTGGATGTTAAGATTAAACTAACCCAAAAACATCGTAACGTATTTTTGTTTTCAGCTTTGACCTTCTCGATTTTGGCGATTTGTTGCAGAGTTGGACTAGTCAATTTATTTCAGGACATGGCAGTTTCGCTGTCAAGATCTTCAAGCTTGGCCGGATAGACACAGGGACATGTGGAGTGATGCAGGATACTGATCACACCCTTTGGGATGATCATCTCAATAATAATGAACGGTAGCAATCAATCAAGTCGGTCCGATCAGTTATCAGACTATCAGCTACTTAGCTAAACTTCTTAGTATTCTCTCACTTTTTAGCGTCATACGGAGAAAGAGTAGACATATTTCGTACACGAAAGTGCAAGCCGGCAAGTCTTAGCCAATTGCTTATTGGACAATCCTAGCACAAAACTGAACAACATATAACGTTAGCTACGCCACGGGAAACGTCTTTAAGACACAGATTACAGCGGAGGGAATTGTGCAGTTTTTGCAATAATGTCATTAGAGCACAGAATCTATAAGCATAATTCAAATACGCAGCAATAAATATCACAGCAATTCATTTGTTATAATATATCAAAATTATGTTTTATTATCAAATAAAATAATAAGGCTCACTAGCATCTATTCAAGATAGAATCATGTAAGTGGTCTGCGATATTTAAAATTGTGATCAAAGTGGCCCACAAAGTTTAAAAGGTTGGCGACTGGTGTTTTGGCTTATAATTTCAATTAATTATTACTTTGGATGTTGTGTCGTAGTGACATCTGTTAATAATAAAAATAAGCTATTTCATTTTTAATAATACGAAATATTATTATACGTAGTACCTACCTAGCTATTAAAAATAGGTTTTTGTACACACAATGGATACCTTGCGGTGAGGAACAGCTTATCGAACGTGATGTTGAAGAATCGATATTTGCAACAAAAAATAACATTCTTTTAGTGTATGTACCAATAACTATGACACATGTATGATTTTTAGGCTGAAGATACATATTTTTAAAATAATTGATTTTATTATAATGTCATCTTTCAAGGAATAGCTAATAACCATATACCGCTTGCTTTTCTCATTTTCATTCGACTTTTATGCATAATTAAAATTATCACTAAAATGATAATTATATTACTGCCATCTGTGTATTATAATATGTTTTATTTTTTCATAAAAAGCTTCATCAAATATTTCATAGATGAAGACAGTAAAAAAAAAGAAGAAATAAAACAGGGATCTTTTTTATTCCTTTCATCGATTTGCAAGACATTTAAGTTTGGAATGGTTACATTTCTGTCATAAAATTACATTAAACAGTTAGAATTGACTTCTGTAGCTGTTTTGGAAACCACAGGATGTTGTATGATTATGTTTTTAAATGAAAATATAATTGTTGTACAGTAATCAGCCAGAGATTTCCTAATACCAGTGGCGGATTACCCTTTAAGCAAATAAAGCGCACGTGGAGCCTTAAAAAATAGATTATATTATGCAACCCATATACTTTTTGCTTAGATTTTTATTATTTTACATGGAATTTACTGATGCTTTTATGTCATACGGAAAACAGGGCCACCAAACGATTTAGGAATAATCTCTAATTATTATGCATGTGTTGTTCGTGCACGGACTAATGATAACTACATAAGTTTTGTACACGTTCGCTTACATGGGGATTGGATAGTGCGTTGTTACTCGCAGAGAATCTAAAATAAATTGAACCCCTAGTCATTTGTTTTTATTATATGAATCATATAGACTTCCAATGAAACGCATTTTAAATGTAGTAGGCATATAATGAATGGGTTATGGCAAAACTACTGGTTACTCACAGTGCCGGCGCGAGGTTATAAGACGCCCTAGACAACGGCTATTAACGCGCCCTCTTTTTAGCACACCGTCTCATTTTTTTCGAAGTAATGAAAATAAAACCATTCGGGATCATTATATATAAATTTTTAATAAATCGATGTCCGCTCCCAATGTTGAGCATATAGCCTCCTAATGGAGATATCCCAACAGAAGTTTTTCTAAGTGAACTGTTTCTTACTCAGTCGCTCAACCGCTCTTTATCGAATCATAGAATACGATACATAATTACAACGGGCAAATACAACCATCAAAATAAAGTATAACTTACTATTATTTATTATTATTAGTATACAAAAATAATTTGAATACTGCATTTACGCGCCCCCTAATGGTTTGCGCCCTAGGCGGTTGCCTATTTTGCCTGTATGGTGGCGCCGGCCCTGGTTACCCAATCGCTCTTGATATGCTTATTTTTCAATCCTTCTTTTCTTGTCCTTGATATTTTTTAATTGTTAGTAAAAAAATATTGAAATTAAACACCTTTGATATAAATTTATAGACTATTTTTATCCGGCCATGAATTATTATACAAATGTGAAATTCAAAACAAATACACTTGAGCTTCGTATAACACGGTTATATGGTTCCACAAAAAAATCGTGTAATACAAATCCGTGTTATACAAGGTTTGAAGTGCATAAAAAATTAGGGATTGCGTTCCATTTACATATATATTGAAAGAAATTTTAGTAACATAATAAAGCATTCATTAATCATCGCTATCACTAGAATTCTACATGTTTTACTCTTTTTCGAGATCGGTTGTATGTTTTCATCATCATCGGAGGACTCTGGATTTCTTGTGGTTTTAGCCTTCAAAAATTCGGTAATAAGCGATTGTCTGCTTTTAGCGTATACATCTTTGCGTATTTCCTTATAAGGTTCCAAAATTTGTTGTAATTCCCTCTTAAATTTCGAACTTCTTTCTATTATAGGATCCTTTTCAATATTTTTTCTTCGCTGCAACTGCTTTCTGAGTCATTAATTGTAATAGGTTCATCAAACATTTAGATTAATTCTTCATCGTTCAACGTACGATCCTTCAATATTTTATGAATGTCATGAATATCCGACGATATGACGTTTTTTATTTTTTTTAATTGAAGCCGTGTTATATAAAGCGTGTTGTATGAAAAATTTGCCACAATTTATACAACCGTGTTCTATATAACCGTGTTATATAAAACAGTGTTAAACGAGGCCCAAGTGTACATAAAAATTAACAATTATGACATATTATTCAATTTGTGACGAATAGGCTCAATTAACAGAATAGGTTTAGCCAACGTTTAATTTGTTTATCAGATATGACTATAAAAAACTACTAATTGAACGAGCACTAATGTAATGTTTGAACATATTGTTTATAACCTAGCTATTACAAACGACCCACTTGTATTTACGGTGACATAATACCTTCGAGGAAGACTTTCAGAACTGGTTTACGAAGACTTGATATACGGCAGAGTCATTCGCTTAATGTTAAATTACTTTCCTCAATTTTATTCAGCTGCAACGCATCGCTGCGTTTATGCAGTTACGGAATTACGCGCAGTATTTTATACTGCATCATATTTCACAGTAAATGTATAATATGCCCACCGCATGAGGTGGACACACTTTTGGGACGAGAGCTTATCAATAAACACAATACAGTAAAACTCCTATTTACACTTATGTCGGGACAGTCAGACCTTGTTAAATTTCAGCGCGGCCGGCGAGCCCCTTGTTAAGATAAGAAAATCATTCGTCTTAGATCAAATCATCACATAACTGCAATTTCTGTAGATGGTTAAATTTGAAAATTAGTTGTCCCTTCATTTTTTCTTTAGAAAAGAGAGGTCGAGCGACTAAATAACAAGCATTTCTTGTAGAAAAATAAATTATGTTGAGATACATTCGTTAGGAGGTCATATGCTCGACATTGGGAGCGGACATGGATAAAAAAATGAATAACATTTAGCGAGCTCCTTGTTAAGATATTGGCAGCCCACCGCTGGAGACAGTGTAATCGGAGGATTGAATCTCATACAAAATTAGGGATTTGGTTTTTTCCAAAAAAATGCAAAATTAAGATTTCCCTTAGTTTTTCAAAAAAAGTATATGGACGAAATATTTAGTTACTAAGTGATAAAATGCAAAGTGCGCCAAAATCCAACACATAGACAGTCGCCCGTCACGTGTTGAATACACAGACGCTAACTAACATTTGACTGTATGCGCCGCACAGACGACCGTCTCGTAGCAACGATATTGGAATTCGACAGTGCAATTGGGGGATTTGCGGCAAATATTTCAAGCCAGTAGTAGTGTAATTGGAGGTTCCACTGTTCTTTATTAAATTGATAAATAAATTCACCGGTTTCGCTCATTGCGAGCATTGTCAACTGATCCTGATGTGTTTTATTTACATAGTTTCCTTGTGTTTTTATTAATATAATGCCTTTCCACCAAGTATTGACAGTGAACACCCTAAAAGTATTCTATATGATTCGAAAAAGAGAAGTTGAGCGAGTACAGTACAGTTCACGTAGAAATATTTACGATGAGCTACCTCAAATAGGATGCCATATGCTCTACATTGGAAGCGGATATGCATATATCAAAAAAAATATATATCATATGATCCCGAATTGTTTTTTTTTCATTATTTCGAAAGAAAATGGGACGATTTGTTAAAAAGGGGGCGCGCCAATAACCGTTGTCTAGGGCGCAAAATAACCTCACGCCGGCACTGCTTATAACAAAAAATTACAATGTTTGGTATGCCAATTTGCGTGAGTGACAAAAAATAAAATTTGTAAGAGGGAAAAAAAAGTTTATGAATGAAGCATTATTAAATTAGTTCTCCAAGTTGAATAAAAAAAGTTGATTCAAACACGTACTTAAGTACTTTTAGTAAAACGGTAGCTAACGGGGTATTGAATGCCAAATGAAAAAAATTCAATGATATTTCAGAATCAAAAAACGACAGTCGATAACCACTGCTAGATACGATAATAGACAACTTACTCATGCGTACATGTTAAGAATTTATTGTCTATGATTACCATATGAGCTGTTGTTTGTAGACATTTAAAAAATTACTGCATTACATCATATTCTAGTGTTTTTGCTTTTCAATAGTGTAATGAATTTTCTCGAGTAATGTTTGCTGGTGGATTTTTGGCAAAATTAAACTTGTAATATTGTTGATATTTCCAAGTGTTTTTAATACAAGAAACTGGCTTATATGTTCAGGTAATTAAAAGAACGAGCAATACATATATTGTTGTTAAGTGTAGGTTATGTCAAAGAATCGGCGCGGGGCAAATCATCGGGAGGGTCGACAGGTTCAGGTGCCTCGGCGTACATATCCCGGAAAATGGTAGCGCAAAGGTAAAGTATTAGGGAAAGAATGATAAGGCTAGCACATGATTAGTGGTTAACTAATCGCTATTGCTACACCCAGTTATTAACTCTCGTGGCTCGGAGACTAGAAAAATACTTCTTTGCCGATGGGGGTCGTTTAAGGACTCCAGTGGTTTCCTCATTATTGGCCTTATTCTTATGAATTTCAAAAAAAAAATAGTCTAAGGGCTTTAAAATATCTTTCTGCATTATTCCTCATACATTTTTTTAAAAATCCGTGTTTTTTAATAAATAATCATATTTTAAGTTGCGCGTAAAAAAGACGTCATCCCAGCACACATATTAAATTGCAACTGACGCGTTTAGCCCAGCTATCTTACGAACGATCGCTTATCGCGTTATCGCGTATTTATATAAACTACTAAAGGTCCAAAAATCTATGATATAAGAATACCTTAATTATAAACATTGTATCACCCATATTAAAATAGATATTTAAGAAAATGTGGGTATTGGGGTCGCATTTCTTGAGCTTAGAACCGGAAAAGTTAAAGGATCAGAAAGATGGAAGGAGAGGAATTAATGTGAATTGTCATCACAAACACCCAGTCTACGGTCACAAGTTTTGATTGAATAATTCTCAAATTCACTGCGATCTTACCGGGAATCAAATCCAGACCTGCTTGATTGGTAGAGCAAGCTCTAACCAACTGGGCCACTGCAGGCGACAAACACACAAATTACACAATTCAAACAAATCCATTATCGTTTCCATAAACGAACTTTTTTTTTTATGTTATAAATATAATATTTTTTTACATGGTATGTCTAACAAATTATGTTTTAATTCTGGGTCAAAGAACTCAATCACCTGTGCTAAAATTTATCTGTGTTGTAATTTAAGACTTTGAATTTTGAAATATCTGATTTTAATATCATTGGTACATCAATGCGAGAGTGGGAGTTGATCCATTGCTTGGCCCCGCAGTGATGGGAAGGCATGGCCTCGGTGTAGCCAACGACAACGGTGAGAGACTCATCGAGCTCGCCACTATGAATGAGCTTACCGTTGGTGGTACAATATTCCCCCACAGAGACATCCACAAATATACGTGGACCTCTCCTGACGGTTGCACAAAGGCACAAATTGACCACTTTCTCTACAGCACGTCTCACCGAAAGGAACTTCTCGACGTCCGAACCTACAGGGGTGCCGATATATACAGCGATCATGAGCTGCTGGTCGGTAAAGTCCGTCTCAGACTCAGACGCCCAGTAAGGCATCCAACACAAAAGAGAATCGACATCGAGAGGCTACAATCTCCTCGAATTCGGCTAGACTTTGACGTCGCTGTGAGAAAGAACATCGTCGACTGTGCTAATGACCGGCAAAGTCCACGCCGCGACCCCATTGAATTAGAATGGTCCAGCATAAAGAATGCAGTCGCGTCAGCCGCACATGGGGTGCTTGGAGTCAGAAAAAGTACCCAGCCAAAGTGGATGTCTGACAATACGTGGAAAAATATTGAAGAGAGAGCCCGGCGTAAAGCACTGAGGGACAGTGAAACAAACCCAAATCGAGTCGAGGAACGTCGGAATAACTATCAACTCCAGGATAAGGTAGTCAAAAAGTCTGTGCGACTCGATAAACGCCGATTCCTGGACAAGAAAATTGAAGCAGCAGAGGCGGCATCACGTAGGAATGACACAAGGAGACTTTACAAAATTACACGTGAAATTTGCGGCAGACGGATACCAACCGCGGGGCCTATCCGTAGTCCCAGCGGAAAAATAGAATCGAACGTAGAGCGTGTCAAAAAGATCTGGAGAGATCATTTCTGCGGGGTGCTTAACCGCCCCCCTCCCTCGGACCCATTTGATATACCCAATGAAGCCACAATTACGGAAATTCCTCGAGCGTTAAACATTCCTGACTATGCGCCGACACATGCTGAGATTTCCTCGGCTGTGCGGCGCTTAAAAAACGGGAAGGCGCCAGGCATGGATGGTATACATCCAGAGCTCCTAAAGTACGGCCTGGAGGCGCTTATGCACCCCCTGCACCAGCTCCTTAGTATGGTGTGGGCGCAAGAGCGCTGTCCGAGGGACTGGGTTAATGGCGAGGTAGTCACAATCCACAAAAAAGGTGACCCACTGTGCTGTGACAATTACCGTGGCATAACGCTGCTCAGCGTGCCTGGCAAGGTTCTGGCACATATAGTATTGGCGAGAATAAGGATTCCAATTATGAATATCCTCAGGGAAAATCAGGCCGGGTTCTTACCTGGCCGATCCTGCGCGGACCAAATACACAATCTTAGGTGCCTTCTTCAGCAAAGCAACGAATACAACAGCTCGCTGGCATGTTGCTTTGTAGACTACGAGAAGGCCTTTGATAGTCCGCACCGGTCCTCTATATGGAACATATTAAAATTGTACGGAATCCCAACCAAGATTGTTGCCATCATCAAATGCTTGCACGAGGGGAGCGAATGCTGCATAAGAATCGGTGATATAACCACTGAATGGTTTGGGGTCTCAACCGGGGTCAGACAGGGCTGCGTCTTAGCTCCGTTCCTGTTCATTATAATCTTCGACTTCATTCTGAGGAAGTCAATTCCACCTGACCGAGGTGTGACCGTTGCCCCCAATCTAAAGCTATGCGACCTCGAGTATGCAGACGACGCTGTTATATTTGACAAATCTGTCGAGGGTATTCAAGATACAATGGATAAACTGCAGAGCAACTCGTATCGCATCGGTCTTAAAATCAATGCGAGTAAAACCAATGTACTCTGCAACAGTGCCTGTCCGGACCCACACTACCCTTTGACGAGCGCCGGTCAAAACATCGAAAGAGTCGACGGTTTCAGGTACTTGGGGGTACACATCACGGGGGATGGCAATCCGTGTAAAGAGCTCGCGATCCGATTAGGGATAGCTGGAGCAACCTTTAACTCAATGCGGAAAGTCTGGGATTCACGGCTGTACTCGGTCAGAACCAAGTGCCTCCTGTTCAACGCATGTATCTTGACAGTGCTGCTTTACGGTTGCGAATCATGGCACCTTACGAAAGCGCAGAGTAACCGTATACTGTGTTTCGAAAACAGATGCCTGCGGCGAATGCTTGGAGTGAAATGGTCTGACTTTGTCAGGAATACGGAGATTAGAGAGCGGACTAACCAGCCTCTAATTACGTCCAAAATAAAGAAGCGGCGGTGGTCCTGGCTTGGACACGTGTTAAGGATGCCTCAAGAGAGCCTGAACCCTGCCTGTCTGTTCTTCCAACCGGATGGGTACCGGCGTCGTGGAAGGCCACTGATGACCATTCTCAGGATGTACTCAGCGGAGTTGCGGGACGCTGGGATGACCTGGGAGGAAGCAAGGAGACTGGCTGGAGATAGAGAGTCATGGAGGAACTTCGTGGTGACCATATGCTCCGCATAGGGAGCGGATATGGAAAAAAAAAAAAAAAAAAAAAAAAAACATCAAAGCACTTTTGATGCTTTCTGAATATCTGAATTTAAAATAAAACTACTGTCTACATACAATGTTTTGGTGTGTAGCGAGGGTGAAAAGATAACCATTGGTCTTCTCCTAACATTTTCCTTTCTATCCCTTATCTCTTAGAATAAAAGAGAGGTTTGATCAACTGAATAAAAATCACTCCTCGTAGAAAAAGCTTTTGTTGAGATATCTCGATTAGGATGTTATATTCTCCATATTAGGAGTGGACATGGATTAAAAATATATGTTGTAATGATAGTGCGCTCATTTCAAGATATTGCATTAATCTTTATATGTATATCTGATTGGCGATGCATTCTAATGCATCATAAATTGCTAGGAATTTGTTTATTTTAATCTGTTCCTAATATTTTATTGACTTATGTGTAGTTTTCTGAAATAATCCGTGACGCGTATTTGTTGCCATAGATCAGGCATGGGCAACCTTTTCTAGGTCTGGGGCCAAATTATCATTTTGTCTCCGAGTCAAGGGCCGAACCAAAATATTAAACATAACAAAGTAATGTCTTGTACGCTCCCTTATCTCTGAAACGTACAAGACAGCGTCCCGGCACGTCAGTGATTATGGAGAGACGTTGGAACTGAATGGGTCACGTGTTGTGGATGCCTCCGGAAAGCCTCAATCCTGGCTGCCTTTTCTTTCAACCGGTGGGATTCCGGCGTCCCGGCCGTCCGTCGGGTACTATTCATAGGATGTACTCGGCGGAACTGAGAGATGCTGGCATGTCATGGGAGGAAGAAAGGCAATTGGCGGGAGACAGCGAAACATGGAAGTGCCGCGTGACGGCCATATGGCCAAATAAGATAAAGAAGAATAAAGTAATATTAAATTAAATAAAACACGTTGCTGATTCTTATATATTTTTATTATTTATATAATGAACGGCATAATATTAACTCTCGCGGCTTGGAGACTAGAAAAATACTTCTCGGCCGATGGGGGTCTTTTAGGGACCCCAGTGGTTTCCTCATTATTGGCCTTATTCTTATGAATTTCAAAAAAAAAATAGTCTAAGGGCTTTAAAATATCTCTCTGCATCATTCCTCATACATTTTTTTATAAAAATCAGTGGTTTTTTTTAATATATAATCATATTTTAAGTTGCGCGTAAAATATACGTGGTTTCAGTGCAAATATCAATGTGCGACTGGCGCGCTTTGCTTAGCGGCGTTCAGCCTATTATCTTACGAACGATCGCTGATAAGCGGGCGCTTATTTCTTATCTTATCGTATTTATATAAACTACAAAAGGTCCAAAAACCTATGATATAAGAATACCTTAATTATAAACATTGTATCACCCATATTAAAATAGATATTTAAGAAAATGTGGGTATTGGGGTCGCATTTCTTGAGCTTAGAACCGGAAAAGTTAATGTTATACACTGATTACAAAATTTAGTGTGAAGATTGAACTTGTGCTTACGAGACTATCAATATTGGCGTTGGTATTGCTTAAGGATAATCGCATAGAATTTTCGAGATTTTCATCTGTTATTCTCGTTCAAATTTTTGATTTAGTGTGTTTCATCCTCGAAAAAAACTGTTCACAAGTATATGTGCTGCCAAAAAGACAAATGATTTATCTCGCAAATGCGCATAATTTATATTTTTTTTTCACCAAATATAATTTATAAAAATCCGTCATAGCAATGTTGTTAAATTGTGATTTTAGCACTAAATCCTCCTGAAGCCCAATAAGTTCCACCTGTAAATTTGCTGGCAAATTATTTGTATCAGCATCCATCGGACGAGCAAATATAGCGAATGTGGAGTCATTGTTTTGGAAGTCGGCAAACCTCGTATCAAATTGCTCTATTAGTGCCTTCAGTTTATCTCCATAAGAATTATATGCAGTGGGGGTTCTAGCTACTGGGCTAGGTGGGCTAAGCCCGACCTGCATTTTTCACCCAAAACTTTAGATGGCTGAATAAAAATGAACAGCAATTCGGCCGCTGAACAAAATAAATACATTTATAAGCGTAACTAACCTTTCCCAAATGAATATAATATCTTTGTTTTAATTTTCCTCTGTCAATATAAGACAATGTTACGTCTACCTACAATCATATTCTCGATTGTGTTTTGTATTACAATTTTAAACTGAGCCGGCATAAAAAAAACAATAACCCTATAAATACTTCATATAGAACAGGCAACGTCACGTCAGTCTGGCAACACCACTCAGGGGCTAAATCGTTTAAGCCCGTTACCTCAGACAATATTTCTTTACACTGGGGCGCAATCAAGCACGATTAGATTTTTTGTATTTGTATGTACGGAAACGTCATCAAACACACGCGATTGTGTTTTAAATTAACAAAATTTTGTCTTCGTTGGGGGCTAAACTGATTCTGCCCATTACGCATACTTATGCATTGAAACACAAATACCAATATCGTTGTATTGTATGAAAGTGACAGGTATTGACTTTCAGTGACAGCAAGTGACAGTTCTGTACTGCTTTTAGTAGGTACTTGTTATTTCACTTTGAAAGAGACGAATTTAAGGATTCCGTATTATTATTTTATTATTTTTTAGTTACGTTAGCATTGTTTTTATTATATAATAATTTATGCATTGCAGTAGTGTCGTAGTATTTGTTAATTTGCTTGTAGATTAATGTATAAGGTGAAGTGGAAACATGCACTATTTCGTAAATAGTATATAATGCTATGCTTTTCTCTAGCCCACCCAAGATTTTAGGTCAGGAACCGCCACTGATTATATGTGATGTTTGTATGAGTTGATAGACTAGGAATATGGTAACAATTTTTACCTCTTATATGATTTTCCAAAAATCTGAGTTTTTTACGAAAATCTTTGACATGTCCATGCAGTTCATGAACCAATTGTCCCTGTTTTTGTAATTTAAGATTCAGATAATTTAGGTAGCAGATGACATCTACAAGGAATGCTAAATCACACATCCATTGATAAATCCCTCCCTGGAACTATTATTTTCTTTCTCCATTACTTCGTCGAGATGAATCGGGGCCGGACAAAATAGCTCGGCGGGTCGGTGGTTGCCCATATATGCCATAGATAAACAAAAACGTAAAAAATATTAACATTAAAAAAATTGTAATATAAAGTCATTGTTCGATAAATTTGAATAAAACTAGTGTTGCCATTCGGAATATATTTTTTCTGAAAAACATTAGTAGATAGTTGAATTTTGACACGTCAAATTGGAAGTTTTTCAGTTTATAGTAATGTTGTATATATTGCAGATTGTGATCAATAAAAGTAGTAATAAACTCAATAATAAATCGTGGTTATGCGGTTAAGATTGAGAAGGACTGCAAAAAATAAATCTGTATCATCTATAACATGGGGTTACCAACCTTTTTGGACCCTAGAGCGCAATCTAAAATATTGGTAGGGCGGCGAGCACCACATTTTTTCAAAATTTCAAAACCCAGGAATTTACCGATTCGCCCAAAATATGACTCATTTTTTTTTAGCTCACCGAGGAATTTGAAAATCTCAAAACCCGATTTAACGATTTGATAAATTAGTTAGCGGGCGCATTCGGAACATCGGAATATTGAAATTATATATAAATGTAATATTTTTGTTATATTGCATAAACATGTTTATTAATAATAAAAGTGACTTAAAATTTTTCCATTTGTCAATTTTGTTAATTAATACTTAAGAACTATTTTTTATGCTCGATTTATGTTCTTATTTATTATATTATTTTAAATGAAGGTTAATGTTAGGGTGTCAATGATGGAATAACGTTTATTTTGTTATTATACGATAGGAAAACATGTACAGTCAATCCTGTTTTTATGTGATTTCGAAGTTATGCGGTTTTTTAGAAATGCAATTTTTAAATAATTTACTATATTTTACGATATATAAAAATGTAAAATATATAGAATAGAGAATGAATTATAAACACAACCGACATTTGGAAAAAAATACGATATTGGACTGCTTAAATCATGTTGCATCTGCCATCGCTGAATTAAATCCACCTACTTGGGAGTGTTACAGTCGATGAAACCATTGAAACATCGACGATATCAGCTGTAATGATTACTTTAGCACATAAACCTGGCGGAGGAGGGGTTGATACCTTTAAGGAAAATTATATTGACGAATTACTTACGGATAATGAATGCTATAAGTGACGATGATGTCATTAATTTAACTATTGACTAAAAAACAGAAACGATGACGAAGTGGAAGGAATTTCAGTTCCCTTCACTGCGAAAATAATTCAAGAAAGTCTCCGACTTTTTAGTAAATTAGAAGATCATTTCATTCTAAATGATTCAAATTTTGAACACGCATTTAAGGTTTAACGATAGCTTAAAAATTGTATTTATGTGTATAACAAAGTGCACAAACAATAAGTTATCGAAAAAAGAAAATCTGAACAAACTGATCACTAATTTCATTGTTAGAAAAAAACCATCGTTTTATGAAATTGATGCATTTTCAAAACACACTTAACATTGTCATACAGTGACGATAATTTTACTTAAAATGTTTAACATAACCAACAATAACCAACAATTTTATTTTTAATAAAAAAAATATTTTTAATTACTTCTACGCCGTGTTTTTCCCTTAATTTCCTATACCTTTTTATGCGATTTAGAGCAGGGTTTCTCAACGGTGGGCCATGTGGCCCCCCAGGGGGCCACAGCGTATTCTAAGGGGGCCACAGAGATTTATTTTTGTTTTGGGGAGCCACAGCACAATTCAGGGGGGCCACGGGTAATAATAAAACGATACAGGGAAGAGCATAATGGCGGACGTCGCGCAGCTATTTTTTGGCATTCTAGATTCGAAAATCTCGGAAGAGCTATAAAAAAAGGTGGGTTTTTGAAATTATAATTTTCATGGGAAGACAAAACAATGGTATGAGGGCCACAGAAAAATAAATACACTCAAAAGGGGCCACGCTCCCAAAAAGGTTGAGAAACACTGATTTAGGGTATATTTTAACTCACTATTTCAAAGTTATGCGGATTTTTAAATTTATGGAACGTATCCCCACTTTTTGTATGGAAGTCAAGACTTTTTTGTGCGATTTTTTTATGTGATATTTCGTGGAACGCATCTACCGTATAAAAAAAGGATTGACTGTACATTCATCTTCAACCATACACTACTATCACCAGTACCTTTAAGCTCACGATTATAATAAAAACTTTTTTCCAGTTAACGACCACGCCATAAACTTTAGAGTATGATTCGAGTTGTTACCGCAGCATACAAGGTGGGTTATAGCCGCAAAAAACTCTCTTTGCAAATGCGTATTTTAGTTAGTCAGTTAACATCTGTCATAATCAGCTGTTGTGTCTGGCGGCGGCCATTCTCAATTTAGAACGCGTTTGAATCGATCGCGTGTTTCTTGGAGTACGTCGTGTTTTAAAGCGGCCAATTCAAATAATAATCGTATGATATTATCAATAATTATATATTATTATTAAGCCCCCCTAATATTGTAATAAATATTCAAATTTAACCCTAACCCCAGTTATTACATATTTATAATACAAATAAAACTTTAAGGCGTTTATCAGAAATTATGGTAAAATTTTATTTTAAAATGATCACCGCTGTTGAGCTTTTTGTATACTTAGATAAAATAATCAATTAAAACCTTATTTATAACAAGCAATTATTAAATTCTTAAAGCCTGTATCGATCTTAAAATTTAAAAAAAACTTTTGAATTAAAACCATAATGCAAAAACTGATAAATAAATTACAAAACCAAAATAATTGTTCCATCGGCTGTGTCTCTAATAATGAAGTGTTAATGCTATCCGTTGATAATGCTCACTCGTTGAGCGAAACCTTGTGACTTCATTTTATAATGTGATCGTTACGATTTATTGATTTTATTGGCATTTACTTGGTAGTACTATGTTGTTATAAAATTGTTCAAAAATAGCAACGTGAATAGTTTTTCGAGAACCATGTTGCTTGGTTGATTGATTTTCGGCATCACGCCATCGTCAGAAGTAGTTCTGAGATTGTTATTTTTCTAATGGAACACTTGTTTTTCGAATATCACATAGGTTCCCAAACTTTTTCAAGTGGCGACCTCTTTATAAAAGCCATGTCACCCGCGGCCCCGATGCAATTGAAAAGGACATTTTTTCTATAAGGTAATTTTAGTTGACTAAGTTGTTTTAGTTTTGTTGTTTAAATTCAAAATAAAAAAAAGTTGACGAATCATAGGTTGGGAACCCGTGGAAGAGCAGAAAAAATAACATTTTTAATAATAATAAATCACTCTTTAATTAAGATCTGGAGCGGTTTTGCCATTCGTGAGGGTTATCAACTGGTTATCGAGTATTGCCAGTCGTATAATTCAAGTGCTAATAATGTTCGCGGCAAAAAAAACTGATCTTGATATTTATTTTTAAAAAAATGTGGAATTAACACAAAATAGTTGTTTTTAAATAATTAAATTTAACAAGGATTAAAAATTCATTATATATGGTGAATATGGATTTGATTTTTAATATCTTGAATCCAATATTTTGTAGGTAAACTTAAACATTGTTTATTGAATGATAGTAATCATTTTGTATGCACATTTTTATGATTTTTTTAATACAAAACTATTGAACCATGAATTTAGAGTGCATTGTAAATTTCTTGCTGCTGTTGATCATGATAATTATTACATTCTAATTTCGACGTTGCTCTGACTAATCGGAAACACTATTTCAGTAAAAAGATACAGCACTGTTGTGTTTAAATCAGAAACAATTAAACATTGCTGCGCTCAAATATATTTAACGTCGTAACAGTTGGGGCATAAATACAAATCAATCAAGACATATTTTTTAGTAATTTTGTGTATTTCAGGGTGTTCACTGTCAATACTTGGTGGAAAGGCATTATATTAATAAAAACACAATATTTCTTTGTACTTCATTCCACTTTATTTAATGTCAGGACCGGTTTCGATCATTACGATAAGAAATATAATTTAACAATGCTATTTATACAAAAATGAACGGTTATAAACAACAATTGGCATTGAAAAGAAATTACCAATTACATTAAAAGTGATTATAAAATAAACCAAATTTAAATTGCTTAACACATCTAACATATAATTAAAAAGTCATCTCAGATTAATAAATTTAGAATGGCGATTGAAAGTAATTACAAACATAATTAAAATTTGGGAAATTTTTGACAAAGTGATAAAATGCTACATTAATAAAGTGAATAGGCTCAATGATAGTTTCCTGTTTCCCCCCGCTTTTCCCGCTTTTCCCCGTTTTTCCCGCTGAGCAAAACCGGTCCTGACATATTAAATAAAGTGGAATGAAGTACAAAGGAATATTGTGTTTTTATTAATTTTGTCTATATTTATTTTTTAGACTGAGGTTAATAATTAACTGTGAAATCGCGAAAAAAGACCGCTAAACTCTGATCCAGGATATATGAGCCAAGCTGTATTTCAGAAAGAATTAATTTAGATGCGTTGTAATATTATACACGCCTTAAAGCAGCGATTTTCAACCTGGGAGGCGTACAAAGGGAGAGGCGAATAGTTCAAAATATTGATTTTCCCTTTAAAACGTGTCTTTATTACTTACTATATGAAATAAAAGATAGGGAGGTGCGAAGATGTTTCTTTTCTTCAAAGGGAGGCGTAGTACCATAAAGTTTGGAAACCACCGTCTTAAAGTATCGTAAAAGTGAAGTAACCTCAGTTAACACACATTGAAATAGAAAAAAATATGCAATCCACCAAAACATCAAATAAAAACGTGATTGTAAGTACAAAGTCAAGGATTTTTTTTTACCGTTTTACTAGTTAGTTCACATCACCTCTCGAGGGTCTCATACGTAGAACGGCATAAAAGATCTATCAAGAGGATGTATGCTGAACATGTTGAATTAGTATTTAAATTTTGAAAAAAAAAGTTTAACTGAAAATTGCGACGTTTTGACGACAGACAGCATGCCCTCCCACAAATTGTCGGTATCCTTAAACAGGTGTTTCAGTGATCACTTTTAAGGTGTTAACTGTCAATACTTGGTGGAATGGCATTATAATAAAAATAATAAAAGATTTTTAGTTAGATTTTTATTTTTATTTTTATGTTTCAGTGTTGTTGAATCGAATGAAACGCACGTAAAAAAATCTGAATCAATATTTTTTTTATTATCCGAATGGTTGGTTTTGTCTAAAACAGTCAGTATATTGATATAAACTCCACTATGAGTCTTTGTGTTCCACATTGGGAGCACACGTGGTAAAAAAATCAATCATTTACATGTCAAAATTAATGAAATATATTAATATTCACGATTAAATTTCAACTAAATTCATTTCCTCGTCTGAAAATTCTCTTAAGCGCGTACATACACTTACGGTGCGTATTAAGCTGACTGAATTTTTTATTTTTATTAATACAATTGAGGAGCTTGGGGTCAAAAATGACCAGATCCACTATTTCTGAACAGAGAAAAACAGTTTTCTTAAAAAAAAAAAATATTAATCTTCTAAGTCCACTCCCAATGAGGATCATATGACTTCCAAATGGAGGTATCTCAACATAAGCTTTCTACGAGAACTGTGTGTTAATCAGTCACTCAACCTCTATTATTCAAAGAGAGTAGTATTTATAGAAGGATGAGGTTAGGACAGGAATCGTGGTTTACTAAACGCTCTCACTAAGCCCTGTTATCAAAGGATCGGAAAGTGGGAGGGAATTTTCAGACATCACAAACATCCATGCCTTCGAACAGAAATCGATAAATTGATAGAAGTGTATCTTAAGATTTATTTTTATATGAGAACTGTTTGTTAATCAGTTGCTCAACCTGTATTTTTATCAATGGATCGGAAATTGGGTGGGAATTTTTAGACGTCACAAACATCCATGCCTTTGAACAGAAATCAATAAATCGATAGAAGTATATCTTGGGATTTATTTTTATACGAGAACTGCTTGTTAATCAGTTGCTCAACCTGTATTTTTATCAATGGGTCGGAAAGTGGGTGGGAATTTTTAGACATCACAAACACCCATGCTTTCGAACAGAAATCATTCGAAACAATGCTGCCCGTACTGGGGCTCGAACCCATGCAGCCCACAACACTAAACGCTGCGCCATAGGACCCACCTGACACTTAGTTGCATGAAAAATTTGAAGTTTATTTTTTAACTTGTGAATCAGTACTCCAACATTATAGCGATATATTGTTTTTTCTCAAATCTGGATCTATTTGATGCTACGCTCCTCAAATGGTGTGATGCAACTTTAATCAGCAGCACTCTTCTCTACGGCATATCTAGTATTATATTTTATTGTTATAGCGCAATAGATTATAAATTAAATTGAATTTGTGAAATCAGACAAATAAGTTTTGTGCAATAGGTTGTGTTTTCGTAAGAGCTTTTATTGATTTCAAATAAGTTGTGCGTGTTCTAAATATGCTTGAAATTTATGTATGAAATAATTCGTTTCATTCAAGTTGAGTTAATTTATCAACAGTGACAGATTATGTTTAATACGTAGGTGCTATAATACGACATATTGTAAGTATGAGCTACGATTTTCGACGTTATGTTCTAGCCCAGTGGCGGCAAACATTTTTTCATGTGCGTACCAAAGGTGCCAAATATTATCGACCGATTTTTCAACGTGCCGAGCAAAAAGCCTAGAGCCTGCTCTAGGTTAACCAAGTCTGGTCTGGCATTTAAAATAAAGCTATATCAGTAGCATTTAGCACTAATTATTAGAAAAAAACAACGGAAACCATCATAGCAGATGCTTGAATCGTTCTAAAACACCCGTCCAATTAGTATTTTTGTCAAAAATAATTACTATTGTAATGATGATTATAATTGTTTTTAATTGTGTAGTTTTATGTTCAAAACGCAAGACCAGTAACGAATATCTAATAAGCTTCTCTGACTAATACAAAGGTTAAACTGTAACGAAGCGAATTTCCAAACATAAAATATATAAGGAAAATCACTTTTAAGGTGTTCACTGTCAGTATTTTAATACAAGGAAAATATGTAATGTACAAGGAAAACACGAATATAATTTATCTGTCTGGTGTATCTCCAAATTTTCCATGTTTTCGTTTGATTATCATGAAGGTAGTTGATTATAAACGTCTTTTTGATTAATTCGTTTCACACGTGACTTTGAGCTCATAATTGATGACTTTTATTAATGTTTTTCAGTTTTAACAACTTTTATATTTGTGTCAAAGTTCGATTTACTCGCACTCGACTAATTAATTTTATATATTTTTTTAAAACGGTCAATAACAATAATTAATTATTCAATCAATAATTTACTCAAAAAGCATTTGTGCTCCAAGGCATTTGTGATTTATAATTAAGTTCTGTCCTCACAATTCCAAACTCATTTCGTTACCATGAAAATTTTTGAACAGAAATCAGTTAGCTATCCTAATTTTCATTCCCTGAAAAACCTGAAATAATAATATACATTGAAACATCTCATAACGAGTTTAATTCGTACCAGAATTTTACTCGTTATGTGAAACACTTGTCAAGCGAAACAATTTTTCCCATATAAAACAATGTAAAATATAATAATGCGTTCCATGCCGAAAAAAAATCATTTTTTTATATATATTCAAATAAAACTTTTTTTTTTTCATGTTCGCTCCCAATATCGAGCATATGGACTCCTAATGGAGTTTATCTCAACAGAAATGTTTCTATGAGAATTGCTTGTTACTCAGTTGCTCAACCTCTCTTTTTCCAAAGAGAGTAGGAATAGAAGGAAAGGGCAATGACAGGACTAGTGGTTAGCTAATCGCTCTCCACACGCCCCCGTTCATAAGATAGGATGGGTTGGGAGGGGGGAATTCAAGACATCACATACATCCATGCCTTTGAACAGAAATTCATAAATCGATTGAAAAATCAATTTATAAAACTGCCCGTACCGGGATTCGAACCCGTGCCCTCCGTAGCGGTAGCCAACGATGTTGACCACTCGACCACACAAGCACATAAAACTACATACTTGTTAATTGTTAAGGAGCGCAACCTGGAATGCTTTTTAGATTTGCAAAAAACAATATAAAAATCGACTAGTTTATTTTTATGACAAATAAATAATTCTTTTTTTTACTAAAAAGCTGTCTAGAGACATTTGTTTTTGCCGACGTTTCAAAATTTGGTGAAAATGTGTCATTGAATAAATTTGTAAAATGCATAGCCACCTCCTTATTAGAGTGATGCTTCTCAATGTACGATGCAACAGTTTCCCATGTTTTCAGCATTTTTTTTATTGCGTCAGAAGATTATTGCTCTTCCTCCTCCTCCACTAACAAACTCTGCTCCATAACTTCTTGCTGTGAAAAACAATGCAACTCGCACTAAAACTTTTCCAAGCAGAAGTGAGGGCCCTCTTGGTAACCCCTTCCCACGCTTTGTCAATTATTTTGAGGCAAGTAACGATGCGGAAGTGATTTTTCCAAAACTCTTCGTCACTCGTTAACTTCACAATCTGTTTTGCTCGTTATGCGAATTATTCGTTATGAGAAGTGTTCGTTATGTGAGGTTCCACTGTACTTATAGTTGAACCAAATCGATCATAGTGGTTATAATAACATTCAACTCTAATATAGTATAATAAAATTATAAAGTTATTTTTAAATGTTACAAAGGTGAAAAAATAAAATAATTATCAGTGTACTTCGTAGGAAAAGGAAGATTCAAAAGTGACATAACTCTAATGTGATTGTGTAAGACAGTCGTAAAATGAAATCAATTAGTGGTGTTTGTTTTAGTTTAGCACTGAGTGTGTGCATCAATATTGCATCGGTCGGAGCGCAGTTCGAAGAAATAAGTAAGTACATATTATTTATCATTAAATTTTGATAACATAGCAAATGACAGGTCGTGCAAGTCCTGTGGAAAAGTAATCAACGCTCTTAAATGTTCGTCCTCTATTGATTTTTTCCTCGACTCATGCTTTAATTCTCACCTCACACACTCGATCATTGAAACGGAAAAAAAGCAATTAACAAGCTCAATTAACAAACACTTAAAGTGTTCAACTCAAAACTTCCCTTCCTAGGTGATTTCCTTTTTCAAAGCACCTTTATTTGGTGTGCCATTGAACAAATCCCATTCACCAGTGTGCCGTTAAGTAAAAAAAAATGGTAGACACTGCTCTAAACCAATATTTTTTCACATATTCAATAATTCTAATTACTAAAATGAGCCGAATCAGAAGAGTCCATAACATCCATGTTTCGAGTGGCCATGGGATATGGCAGTATTAAAACTAGAGGTTTGAGTATAAGATTACTCAATAGTTTTTCTTTACATATTGTATAAATATTTCGTTTATTAAGCCGTGACATTAATATACATATATATTATTTGTTAAGCCAAAAGTTTTTAAGAGAATTGTCAATATTTGCCGAACAATCTTTTTTCATAATGAATAATTTAATTTTTGGGGTTCATATTCGTTGAGTTTCCTAACTCATATACCAACACTTGATGCTGGGCAGGTATCTGAAGAGGCTTTCGAGATTGACGCAATATAAATACGCATAAGGTCATTCTTATGCGTGATGTGTCAACGTATTTAATATTTTGGTATTTTTTCTAAAATAATTCTCAAATCATCATCAATTTATAACAACAAGAAAAGGTTCGTAAAATCATTGATTTTTTTAAAACTTCCATCCATGTTCGCTCTCATGTGGAGCATATGACCTCCTAATAGAGGTATCTCTATATAGAATAATAGAGTTTTTTTCTAAAAGAACGATCATCCACGCTTTTTTTTAAAAGTAAGTAGTAGGGAAAGAATGATAAGGCTAGAACAAGACTAGTGGCCAACAACTTCGAAGTCAACAAAGTTGACCACTCGACCACAAACTCGGCTGTTGCAATTAGCATTACAAAATTTAATAACATGGCACTGCACGTACTGTAAAGAATCGTGATATACAAACGTGAAGGCTGGTAAAAAATGAGATTTTCTGAGATTGCGAAATGACTGCACAAAGGTAATTATTGTTTTCTTTTTATATACAAGAGTTATTATGACGGGGTTAGAGCGTTTCCCAGCGCAAAACGTGTATATCCAGTGATAATTATTTAAATCCATTACTAAACTTGCCTATTACTAATCCTGCCTGCGTCTTCTTTCGACCGGTGGAATCCCGGCGCCCCGGACGTCTGTTGAGTACTTACTATCCATAGGATGTACTCGGCGGAACTGATGGATGCTGGCATGTCATGGGAGGAAGCAAAGCAATTGGCGGGAGACAGGGAAACATGGAGGTGCCGCGTGGCGGCCATATGGTCCACATAGGGAGCGAACACGGCCAAAAAAGAAGAAGAAAACTAAACTTAGATTATTTAACAATTTTCGCACTACGATGCATGCAACCAAAGCTTGCGTAATTTTACTTTGAGACATGCTTGTTCAAATATTAAACACAAATACAATAGTTAAGCTGCATCGTACACTCTGTAAGAAGAGTGTGAATGGGTAGCGGGTGGTTGTAGGTACAACGATAAGTACTGTAGGGAATTTAAAAGATAAGTCATTTAGTGTTTATCGGCATCCAAGTGTTATATTACTGAAAAATCCCTGACAGCGAAGCTGAGAACTATCAGCTGTCGAATTGGGACTGTCGCTGTAAAAGTGTTTTGCTAAGCTGAAAAGCATCTCCAAGCGAATTTAAATACGCGGGATTGGATGCCCTAATGTAAACACATTAGGGCATCCAATCCCGGGATCCCGTTCAATTTTCTGATCCCGAAATCCCAGAATTGACATGGTCGTGATCCCGAGATTTCGGGATTGAGAAATTTTGAGGAAATCTGAAAATTAACACGAAATTGGCAAATTGTGAATTTCGAATTCGTTGGTGGGCTAAATAAATAAAAAAACGAGTTTCTGTGACAATCTGGGGAAAAAGTATACCAAATTGAGGACTTCAAATTCCTCGGTGAGCTAAAAAAAAAAACACGAGCTTCTGTGACAATCAGGGGAAAAAAGTATACCAAATCGAGCATTTCAAATTCCTCGGTGAGCTAAAAAAAAAAACGAGTTTCTGTGACAATCTGGGGAAAAAGTATACCAAATTGAGGACTTCAAATTCCTCGGTGAGCCAATCCCAATCCCGGATTGAAAATTAATCAATCCCGAAATCCCGGGATTGGAAAAAGGCTCCGGGACTGGATACCCTAGTTTACATTAAAGATATAAATCAAAAAGCACGAAGCCACCACCACTTTTATTTTTATTTTTCATAATTAGATTATAATAAAACTCTACCAAGAATACAAAACAATTCATTATTAGCTTTGAGGGAGTTTTTATGCCTTATTTTTTTCGTTGATTACATGTTATGCAAATTCAAAAACATTGTTGAATTAAATTATATTTGATTGTTTTGAATCTGTCAGAATAATGCATTTGGTTGAACATGGTATATGACGTTATAACATTACTGTAGGTAATTTAAACAATAATTGACTACAATTTTAATATTCTGTGTATCAGTGTTGTTCAACCTTTTTACATCCGCGGACCGGTAAAAATTGAAAAAATATCTCGCGAACCGGCGTCAACCAACATCATTCAATAAGTTCGTAGGATCACATATAGATCGCGCCACTACCTATCGAAAAATCCATATAATTTTTAGGAAGTACCAACCTTCAAATAATACGTGTCAAAATTTTTTAACAATTTACTTTAAGTTCACAAGTTACAGTGGTTTCAGTGACGCTACTTTTGTAATTTTCAAAACAATGGAAAAATCTGAATTTTGTGAGTTGATAAAGCATTGCTTTTCAATGGGAAAAAATACCGTTCAAGCAAAACAATGGCTTGACAAGTGTTATTTGGAGGCTGTTACATCGAGACAAATGGTAGAAAAGTAGTTTGTTGATTTCTGAACGCTTATTTCATGATTTCTAAACTAAGCGTTCTGGCCGCCCAAATTCGGCAGTTGTTCCAGAAAACATCAAAAAAGTCCACAACATAATTTTGACCGATCGTAAATTGAAGTTGCTTGAGATAGCTGACACCTTAAAGATATCAGAAGGCAGTTCATTAATCATTTTGCATCAAGATCGAGGAGATAATCAAGTACAAAAAAAATCGAAACATAAAAGTCTTCCCGGACCATAGGTTGAAGAACACTGCTGTATATAACGTATATAAGCAGAAAATATACTTATTCATATATAACATAACTCTAAACAAACAACCAACATATATCATAAACCCATTCATTAACCCCTATTATACCTTAAAATAACAAAATAAAAACACAATAAATACCCACATCCCCACAACACCAACCCCCACTTACAACAAAATAACCACACCCCCCCCCTACTAACCAAATCCCACCCTCCAAAAATTAAACACAAATATAGACAAACACACCACCACCACCATTCAAACAACCCCCCCACACATCCAACTCCCACCTACCCACCACATCCCAACCCATGAAAACACACCAACCCACAACAACCCAACCAAAACCCATCTACCCACCACCTCCATACACAAAACACTACACAAACAACACACACCTCCAATAAAACAAAACACTAAAACCCTACCAACCACTATTCTCACTCTCCTACAACAAAATAGACCCACACACTATCTCTCAACCACCACTCACAAACACACAAATACAAATACCCCTTTACCCTCCCCTATCACCTCACTCTCTCCAACAAACAAACCAAATTAATTCCAATCACTCCTAACTACTTGAATTATAAAATATCTTTATACATATCACCAACTACAATCACTCTAGACTGCTCTCCCCCAATTTACATACAACACAACCATCAGATTTAATTCTTCAAAACACACTATCTCTCACTCATCCCTCCTCTCACAAAACAAATCTATAAAACCAAATAATTTACCTATGAATAATTCAAAAATCTACTCAAACCACAAGAGAATTACAATCACAGCATCCTCATAATTCTATAAAACTAGAGCCTAATAAACCTCTATTATGAACATATTTTTGATAGATAGATATAGATTCCTATGGAATTTTTATCTCTCGTTTTGGAAACTAGCGCTCGCATTAATATGTCTCAAGTATTGTTATTAGAGAAATTCGCATACTTCACATCTATACCCACCCCCACCAATATAAATGTGAGGATTGGATTTGAGCTATAGATATATCCAAACTTAAAACAATGAAAACTCTCAATCCAATTTGACATTGACTTAACCGGGAATCGGACCCGGAACCACCTGATCGGTAGAGCAAGCTCTTATCAACTAGACCTCGAACAATCATGGTGTACGCTGCTCCAATATGGACGTATGCTCACCGTAAACATATGAAGACTCTCCAGATTGTCCAAAATAAATCACTGAGACAGATTTGTAACGCCCCGTGGTACGTGCGTAACTCGCTGCTTCACAGAGACTTTAAAATACCTACCATCTGCGAGTTCGTTCGTGAAATATCACAAAAGTTTCACAGCGAGGTAGGAAAACATTTTAACCCAACGATCTCTGATCTCCACAACTATGACGAGACACAATCGTTTTAGACCCAGAGCAGTTCTGCTCGACGACCCTCCATAGATCTTATGTCGTCTAAAATTGTCAATTTTAGAACGAACTTAGCATCACGAAAATGACTCTCTTTGTGTAAATGTTTTTTGTGTACTGTATGTGTGTATGTATGTATGCGCATGTGTGTGTACATGTACGGATATAGTATGGAGGAAGCATATGGAATGTGATTTGCAAAATAATGCATATGGAGTTCCCGTGAACTTCTTATCTCTGTAGTGATCGCGCCCTTCCGTCTGCAAACGACGGTAAGGGGATGCAATTTACAATGTTTCAAAATCTTTATCGATGAAGGAGACTGGAAGAACCTTGGTGCGTCCTGGTACTTGAAGCTCCATAAATTTGATATCAAAAAAAAAAAAAAAAACCTAGACCAAAGCGGGTGACCTTTCGTGTCGGATCTCACGGGATCGAGTCCCAGGACGAACAGTATTTTATCGATTTCTGTTTAAAGACATGTGTGTTTGTAATGTCTAAAAATTTTCTCCCAACCTTTCGATTCTTCAATAACTGTTTTACCGGTTTCCCGGTTTTTTCACGGTTTTGCAATCCCGATTTTTTTTTATTTTTGCATTTTAATATTTACAATGCCAGTATTAAATACAATTAAATAGTAAAGTTCAGGTTTTGATATATTCGTCTGGTATTGCGATTTCTAGAATGAAATACATGTATATTGTAAATCATAAAAATACATACATTGTTTCAAACTGATTATTAGTATGAAGGCTGTACGTAAGTCCGCGAGACATTTATAAATATTCACGAACCATTTTGTTTTCGTCGATTTCAATTAATCATTAATCATGAAATACAAAATATCAAGATCGTTTTAATCAGATTGTACAAAAAGTATACAGCATAATTTTATTTAATTCGAATTAAAAGCAATACAAATGTGAATTCCGATCGTGTGTATATCATATATTCGTCTGGTGTTTAAAAAACAATTTCAAAATACTATTTTATTACATTATCACTGTTTTATAGTAAACAGCATTTCGTTTTTTTTTTCTTAACTACGCGCAACGGTTCTTAAAGCGTGGTCCGTGGTCCCATTTCGATAACTTATTTGAATAATACTTGCTTAACACTTCCCCTACAGTGTTAAAAAAATACTTCCTATATATTGCTGGCCCTTAAAGAACCAAGTGAAAAACACCCTTAGATTGATGGTAAAAACCCAGGTTCCACCTGCTGCGGCCCAGTTAGTTAGATCTTGCTCTACAGATCACGCAGGTCTGGGATTCGATTCCCGGTGAAATCACAGTGAATTTGAGAATTATTTAATTCAAAGTTGTGATCGGAGACTGGGTGTTTGTGACGTCAATTCACATTATTTTTTCCTGTCCTCCATTTCTTCTGATAGCGATTAGTTAACCACTAGTCCTGTTCTAGCATTATTCTTCTTTCCACAGTTCTCGTAGAAAAATAAACTTCTGTTGAGATACCTCCATTAGGAGGCCATATGCTCCGCATTGGGAGCGGACATGGATTTAAAAAAATAATTTACATAGATTGATATTGAATTTTCATCTTATTATAATTGAGTTCTAATAAGTAAATTTAATCAATACTTACATTCTGATAAAATATGGATGCAAAGTGCAATTAATTCGATAATTTGAGTATTAATCATTGTTAACAGTCCTCGTTTCGAAATGTTTAGGACGACTGCTTTTCATACATGCGTCATAATATATTTTTTTTTTATATTATATCATTTGTGTGAAGCAATAATAATAATATAAACATTATTACCAACGCACAAAAAAAAGCACCGCATAAAAAATTGCTGTTAATTCGGTCCAAGATCGATAAAAAAAAATTGAAGATATTTTTCTTTGTTGTGTTCGGATGATTTTTCATGTCGATGTTTAGTTGAAGAGCCTTGAGAAACAAATTGACTTTTTAAGACGGCGAAGTACTTGCATTCTGATCTCTGATGCCTTATAAACTATAATATATTTTATTTATATTAACTCTCGCGGCTCGGAGACTAGAAAAATACTTCTCTGCCGATGGGGTTCGTTTAGGGATCTCAGTGGTTTCCTCGTTATTGGCCTTATTCTTATGAATTTCAAAAAACAAAATAGTCTAAGGGCTTTAAAATATCTCTCTGCATTATTCCTCATACATTTTTTTAAAAATCCGTGTTTTTTAATAAATAATCATATTTTATGTTGCGCGTAAAAAGACGTTATTTCAGTACAAATATGTATTTGCAACTGACGCGTTCAGCCTAGTTACCTTCGAACGATCGCTGATAAGCGGGCGCTTATCTCGTTATCGCGTATTTATATAAACTATAAAAGGTCCAAAAAACTATGATATAAGAATATCTTAATTATAAACATTGTATCGCCCATATTAAAATAGATATTTAAGAAAATGTGGGTATTGGAGTTGCATTTCTTGAGCTTAGAACCGGAAAAGTTATTTTTCTATTAGTTCTGTGGCGCAGCAGTAAACGTCGTTAGCTTCAGTGACGGATATTACAGGTTCGATTATCAGTACCAAATGCGTTCTTTCAATCGATTAATCGATTTATGTTTAACGGCATGGAACTTTTTGATGTCTAAATATTCCATTCCACTTTTCAAATACTAAAATGATGAGGCGTAACGTAATGTTATGAGTAAACAGCGGTTTTTATTTGATGATCACTCTTATTTAAGTAAGCACAATAATTTTTGGGGCAATCGAATGTATACTTAATATAAAATTTAAATTAACTTTGATTATTCCACGTATTGTGTATAGGGATTCTGTGTCGAGACGTCCCGGGACTTTTAAGGTTTTTTGCTGTCTTAAGTCCCGGGACTTTGTTGTTAAATGTCCCGGGACTTAAGAAAGCCAAATTGTACATTTTAATTTTGAAAAAACCATTCTAACAAATAAAAATTGGATGCAAGCAATCGCTAATGTGACCTTAAAAGTTAATTTTGATTTAAAATAAATTTACATTGGTGTCTATCATCTGATGTTGTTTTATTTAGAAATGTTTTTCACTATTGTACAAAGTTATCAATGTCTCAATAGGACAAAAAAAAGGTATAAAAGTTGTATGTATTGTGATTTGTGAAGTAACGGTCATAATTTTACCCAATTCATTGTTATTTTTTCAATACATGTACCGTTATCATCCCTTTTTAGTACATACATACAAATATTTAATTTAAATTAATTTATAATTTTATTGAAGGGGAAATAAAAGTCCCAAGTCCCGGGAAGTCCCGGGACTTTGACTTTATCACGTCTCGAGTCCCGGGACTTTGAAAAACCCGAGACTTCAGAATCCCTAATTGTGTAACTAACTGTAACACGTGTTTCGCCTCTTTCAGAGGCATCTTCAGACTTACTATCGCAAATTTTGCTTAAGTAATGAAGCAAGATTGATTCTGAAATTTTTTAATTATGAAATTACAAAATGGAGTTTGGGTTTTTTTCCTTTTAAGGAAAGCAAAGAGGGGGATGATTGAATCGAAATAAAGCAAACAAATAATGATACTAATGAGCTGCAATCAATTAGATTGGGATTTTTCCCTTTTAAAGAGGGGGTTATAGAATCGAAATAAAGCAAACAAATATAATCATACTACTAATGACGTTAAACATTACAAACTATTAAACCAATGAGCTGCAGTCAATCAGATTGGTTGGTGATTACTCTATTAATTGGAAACAATGTAAGTAATGGCGAGCAACCATTCATATTAAGAATATTATTTAAAAATATTTCTTTTTTGTTAAGAGTTTTATTTATTTCTTATGTATTTATTTGAATGTATACTTCTTTATAGTACATATATTATATATACATTGTATTTTAGTACTGATTCGATTTGGTAACATTGTTTTTTTTTCTCTTTTACAAGGAGCTCGGAGGCCTGAGTCAAATTTAAAAAGGGGCACCCCTACAGCCCACCCTTGTTCAGGACTATAATATATATTTTAGAGCAATAACATTCGAAGCTAGTGTTTTTTTAATACACGTTTTTGTTTGGTAAACAAAATACTCATTCATGAATTTAATTAATAAACATTTCGTATTTGATTACGTGAATTAATATTCAAGCAGAGTTTTCGGGTAATTGTGTAGTTGTGTAATACATGTTTGATATATTTGATTTTACTTTCAACAATGCATGAAGGTTGTTTTGAAACTTCTTACGGTCATACCCCCTACTGCAATAAATGCAAATTTTGATTGTGTATTTATATATTTCAAAAACTGCTGTTTGAATTTGTTAATGTATTTTTTAAAAATAAATATTTAATTAGACCAAATAGTGGGCATATTAAGAATAAGCTAATTTTGTATTGTGGTGTTACGAGGTCGTGTGTTTAATCATGCAAGAAATCAGTCATTCTAGGTTTGAACGAAGTTATACTAGAAAAATCCATAACACGCACCAAATTTTTTATCCAAATATCAACACAATATTATTCAATAAAACACTTTGTTTCATTATTATTTTGGATTTTCATTCAGAATACAATTATTTCTGCTGTATTTGCATCCTTACTAGTTCCTATGAAACGATTTCGAGTGAAGGTTCCCAACCTTGTTTTCCATTCCTCTCTTTCATATTTTCTTAGAATATATTTATCAATACCCAAATTAGTCTATCTTAAAAGGTATATTTGAAAGTATAGGCTTATGTGTGGTGTTATTTTTTTAAAATCTATGTATGTATATGTGTACTAGGGCATCCAATCCCGGACAATTTGTGTGACTCCGGGATTGACAATTTTTCCAATTTTCAATCTCGGGATTGAACATTCAACATAATTCGGATTGGGAAATTTTTGTTCGGCAATTTTGAAATCCTGAGATTTTTCAAACAATTTTTTGTCGATTTCAAAAACTCAGGAATTTGAAAAATTCGCAAAATAAAACGACGCGAGAGCTTTTTTTTGTTTTGCCCTTCGCAGAATTTCAAATTCAAAATCCCAAGAATTTACGAAATTGGGAGCTTTTTTTTCAATCCCAAAAATTCCGGTATTAGTACTATAAAATCTCGAAATTAGAAGCCCTTGTACATTATATTATAAATTTATTAGGGTGATTTTTTATTAACTTATTACTAAAATACTTCAATAAATGAAGCATGTTTTAATAAACAAAAAAACATTGACAACAGTGAATTGAAGTCAGTAAACACCCTAAAAGTAACAACTGTGTTACTAATTTCGTCGCTTCAGGAAACATCTTCAACCCATCTCTAAAATAATATTAGCTTTATCACTGAGCGACCTTGCGATAGTAAGACTTAAATGCTTCCCAAACTGGCGAAATACGTTTCATAATTCGTAAATAAACCAGCGGAATAACAAAGTTGTCGATTTAAATTTTGTAATAATACTAAAGTATTCTGGCTACAATAATAATTATAATGTATGTTATATCTTCTATATTTTTTTTATTTCTTTTTAGGAAAGATATTGTCAAAGTGCCATAGAAATGACAAGAGTTTTGACAACTGTATGAAGGATGCACTCAACGAGATACGACCATACTTCAAAGATGGTAAGTGTTACCTGATCATTTTTTAATTCAAAAATTAGTCATTAGTAAAATATATTTATAAACAATATTATAAATAATTCATTTCGTTCTCAACATTTTTTTTAAAACTTGCATCGCAGTCTTAAGTGGTTCTTAACAGGTGTACCGCGAAAAAAATGGTAAAAGCTAATGTTGAAAACTGAAAAAATGTTTCTCGAAATTATGAAAGCCGACAAATCGATAGCACGTGTTGCCTCGCGTGGAATGGAAGACCATACCAATAAAAAGAAGAATTGGTCACCTCGACAACGGGTCGTTATTTAAAATTTAAATTTTCTGAAAGTAACTATGGAAGAATTTTGGATTTCCGTCCAAGACGAATACCCAGCTCTCCCCATGAGAGCACTGAAAATCTCGTTACAGTTTTCAACATCATATTTTTGTGAGATCGGTTTCTCAACAATAACTAATATGGAAACTAAAAAACGTGAAACACTTACGAATTTAGACGAAGAATTGAAGGCACATACATATATGAAATATTCGACCTAATATTTTTGAAATCTACAAAAGCCGACAAGTTCAGGTTTCAAATTAATTGATTTTCATATTAATTAATTTCCATTTTATTAAGGATAATTTATGTTCTGTTTTTCCATATCGACTGTGGAAAGGAAAAAGGACGTAGTCCACATATATCAAATTTTACAGAAGGCGTAAAAAACGTGTGTTGATGATTTTGGGACATATGCAAATTATGAATTATACACAAACTTGAAGTGCACGGAGACTTCTAAACTGGTGTTTAATTGACATAATCTAATATTAATTAATGAAATTGTCGAGGAAAAACCTTTATTTCAGTCTTTTTTCTTGGTATTAATTTTTTTTACAAGGTCATCTTTTTCAAACATAAAAGCTAAATTTAGATACTAATTCGGCATTAGTAGCTTGCATCTTTTTTATAGAACGTGTATCATGTTTGGTACATTGTGATTATCGAAAAAACTCTGTTTTGAAAAAACTGTGAGTTACGTCCTTTTTCTTTTCCACAGTCGATATGTACTATAGATATGTATAAGTATATTTTCTTTAAATATTTTTTTGTTGTATAATTGTTATAATATACAATCTGCTAAATTTGTAATAGAGTTTATGTTCGCATATTTTTCTTGTTGTCTACCCGTTTTATTTTGATGCACCGCCATTTTTCCTCACGGCAAAAGTGCACCGTGACTTCGCAAAGGTTAAGTCCTACTGGCTTAAGACTTTAAAACCTCGTATACTACTTAAAATAAAGAGATGGGGTAAATGCATGTACCAATATTAGGCATATTACTGAGTCAATCGTTTTTGCTATGCGCCACTTTTATATTCCAATGGTTGGGAGGAAATTTAGTACAAACAAATTAACCCTTCCCTTACTATGCAAAAAAGCACAAGCTCCCGAGCTGTGCTATCTGTTACACATCAGGCAAACGGGAGTGAATCATGACAATTATATAACACTAGTACAGCTGTACTACATATAATTGTTATGATTCACTCCTGTTTGCTTAATGTATAACGGATACACAGCTCAGGAGCTTGTGTTTTTTTTTTGCATAGTAAGGGAAAGGTTAACGACGGTTAAAGTATCAGTGTCATCGATAGCTTAGCACTTTTGTTGTCACTGGGTAAAGACATCGCAATAGCTCACTATTTGTGAAACAGTCAGTGGTCTTTTTTATTTTATGGATTTTTCTTCACCGTTTTAAAGCGAACCCGCGTAAAAAGGGTCGGCCGTAGGCCGGAGTAATGTTGACAATTCATTGGGATTATAAAAATATGTGAAAATATGTGTGTGGTCAAAGTCGTTGGCTTCGGCTACGGAGGTCACGGGTTCGTATCCCAGCACGGACAGTTTCATAAATTGATTTTTAAATCGAATTTCTGTGCGAAGTCCTGGATGTAAGTGATATCTTGAATTCCCCCCCCCCCTCCTTTTTCTTATATTCCTACTCTCTTTGGAAAAAGAGAGGTTGAGCAACTGAGTAAAAAGCAGCTCTCGTAGAAACACTTATGTTGAGATAAACTCCATTAGGAGTCCATATGCTCCACATTGGGAGCGGACATGGCTTGAAAAATGTACCCATGTGATTACAGTTATAATTCATTTTGACCCTAGAATGACGTGATTTTCCAAAATTTCAATTTATTAATGATGTACTTAAATAATATACAATATATCACATTAGCAACACCTTTAATGAAGGTTGTTGTAATATAGAGGTGCGATCGATCAATCTCTTATAGACTTTCTCCTATATCTGTAGATATTAACAATATATATATATATATATATATTTAGAATTACATCTATTTATACTTGGACATAATAGCAACGACCGCTTGGCACAGTTTTGATGATGCAATCAGAAATTTCAGTGTCACGCGCTTAATTTTTAGCAGTGGGGTCGTGATTTGTGATTGCGTTTGATATTTATTTCATTAAAGTATGACTAGACTCTTTTGTTCTGGTGAAAATTATTTTTAATTTAGCGCACATTTAATATATCAAGTGTTTCGTTTTAAAACTCTCTAAAATGGTTTGTCGGGTCCTGTGGCACAGCGGTTAGATTTTTAGGCTTCCGTGCCGGACCTCACGTGCTCGAATTCCAGTACGAACAGAATTTTTTCGATTGCTTTATCGATTTCTGTTCGAAGGCATGAGTGTTTGCGACGTCTATAATTTCCCCCACACCTTTCCCATCATTCAATAGCTGAGCGTAGCGAGAGTGATTAGTTAACCACTAGTCCTGTCCTAGCCTTATCCTTCTATCCCTACTACTCTCTTTGGAAAAGAGAAGTTGAGTATTGACTAACAAACAGTTCTCGTAGAAAATGTCTGTCGAAATACTTCCATATGCTCCACATTGGCAGCGGACATGGATTTAATATATATATATAAAGTAAATGTTTTATATACCTTGACGAAAGCCACAACCAATTTTATAAAAATAGTCCTCTCTTTGAAAGAAAGAAAGATTGACCAGCTGAGTAACAAGCAGTGCTCGTAGAAAATTTTATATTTATTTACCTTCAATAGAGGTCAGATGCTCCAGTTTAAAAGCAACTGTTTTTTTATTCTGCTATTGTCATTGTAAAAAGAATGTGTAAGTCTCGACCCTTCGTTTGAGTGCGCCACTGATAAAATACCAGTCAACTCGGGAGAGTAGATTAACACTGGCATTAATATTGAAAGGAAAATTACTCCGCGTACCAACGTAACATTGCATTTCATTTACTTGCAACATTACATAATCTCTTCCGCTTAGACTAGGTCAGTGAGCCACCGGACTATCGTTAAAGCAAGATGGGCGTAAATAAACGCTGGAGAAAATAGAATGCATTAATTAACATCCAATTCAGTGCAGAAATAATCAGACATGCTAAAAAATAAACATTGCTTGTCACTGTGTAAATGTCACAAATTTTAACCAGAAATATTGCCAAATATATTATACGTTTTTATTTACGATGAAAACACCGAACCAAAATACAATGCCATCTGTATTTATACAAGCTAACTTAATTCGGCGTGCGAATAATAACGAAGCTTCAAATTAATATCGTTTGTCGCTGTATAATTTTCGACTGGGGTTACAGGCTAAAATTTCGACATAAATTACTAATATTTAATACAGATGTCGTTGTAATAAAGATGACCTAGTTCAGTGGAAGTTTTCTAGAAGTTTGGTTTTGAGTTATATTACCCATTATATTAGAATACCTTTCTTTTATAGTTCCACAAAAGTGCAATTAGAAAAAAAAATGGTTTTATCTCGGTATGCAGATGTTTGCGTATGATAATAGATGATAAGAGAATAATATGCCAACAAGCTTTTCTTGGTTTCATATAAACACAAATCGAAATATCGTTGTACTGTTTTGTCAACGTTACAATATGTTTGAATTTAATTGAGACTGAATGATTTACTTAAAATATGACACACATAATAATGATCACTTTTTAGAACTCAGTTTAATTCAGACAATTTTGCTTAATTTACTTTCTGTGTATCATATAGTATGTTTGGTAAATCCAACAAATATTGTGTTACATCATAGCAGTCTTAAGTTCCAAGCAGTGCTGTATAAAATCAGCAAATTCTGAGCTGGCCGTTGAATCCCTGCCTTTACTAACAAATTGTATGGCGGTTATACGTAGATCAACTCGAAATTCCAATTTGTGAGCTTATTTTTCGTTAAATGTAACATGTATGTTTGAAAGATTTCTCGTATGGATATTCTGTGATTCGTTGGTGTTATTAATTTACAATTTACGATACATCGGAAGGGCCATATATGCAAATTAAGTAATGATTGTAAGAAATATAGCGAATGGCAAGATATGCGATGTATGGTAAAAACCAATAAAATTTAACTTCCCACTATTAAGTATCACAATTATATAGAATATAAATTATAAATTACATAAACGACGGTAACAAGCGGAATTCATATAATATTATATAAGATTTTGACGCCTATTGTGATATTATGAAATACATGCTGCGTCTTTTATCATATAATAATGGCAATATACCAAGTAAATGACGATTTAATCAATAACAATATAAAAAAAATAATGAAGGGAATTGTGCCATCCTAGTTTGACTTACTGATTTTTGATTACTGATATGACTTGAGAAATCTTATGGAAAGATTGAGTGACGAACCAGTGTGCACAAATAAATTTCGAGATTAATATTAATTGATTAAAATCCCAATAATGACGTTGGTTTTTTTAATGAACTATCCAACCTCATATTCTGTATTGAAATATTGTAAAAAAAATAATTTAAATAAAACGATTTGGCATCTTTGTTTGCTTTTGTTCTCAGAGATTTTTATTAAAAAACCTTAGAAAATGTGATTTTTTCTTATTTAAAAAATGATTTAATTGAAAAGATATATAATTACAATATATATATGTATTTGCTTCAAAATAACAGTAATAAATGGTTTCATAATGACGTGATATTACTTTGAAAATTATGACGCCGGCCCGTTCATCTGAAAAAAGTACCTGTTTTCAACTCAATAGCATGGCTTTGACTATAGGGGGCTTTGGTTACATGCAAGTCATGTTTTTCAAGTTATACGGAGATACCAATATATATTATTTGATACTGATAATTTTTTGTATTTTTTCAGGGATCTCCGACCTAGGGGTTGCATCTTTCGATCCACATTTTGCAACCCAGGTGGATCAGAAGCGTGGTGGATATAACGCTAATTATAATTTGAAACTTACAAATGTGTTTGAGAGAGGGTGGACGATTTCAAAAGTCACAAAGTTTAAGTAAGTGCACATGGTTATTTTAAATGTAATTGAATTCAGTGAAACTTCAACCACTGAGAGCCGTTAATGCAAAAGAAAACGCTGATCCTCTTATGATTGTGACATGTATAAATAAGAAAAATTGTTAAAAGACTAATTTGTGACTGAGAAAATCTAGTTGAATATAAATTTAAAAACATCTCAGTTGATAAAAGCATTCCTTATTATACTATTCCACTAATAATGTACTGTACATAATAAACGGGTAGCCAGTGGCGTGCTTAGACAGCAATCTCTTCTTTTCTTATTCAATTGATTTGTCTCATTATTTTTTTAAAATTTTATCAAAATATTGACATTTCCTTGTTACTATTTTCAGCTTCTAATGAAATGTTGAAATTGTAACTTTTAAATGGAGAAATGTTAAAAGAAGGAATGATGATAATATTAATCTTTTATTTATTGTAAAATCTACTGTAAAAAAAAAATGGGTTTTGATCGAGATAATTAATTTATTTATTGAAAAAATAAGACATCACTGTGAATTAGAGGTCTGCACGGGCCAAAATTTTACAAAACTACCCGGTCCGAGCCCGAAAAACTCACGCCCGACCCGGCCCGGGCCCGAGTCTAATGCCGCACTTGTTACCCGAACCCGACCCGAAGCACCGAGAAATTTGAAATCCTCGATTTGGTATACTTTTTCCCCAGATTATCTCCGAAAGTCCTTTTTTTTTTTTTTTTTAGCTCACCGAGGAATTTGAAATCCTCGATTTGGTATACTTTTTCCCCAGATTATCTCCGAAAGTCCTTTTTTTTTTTTTTAGCTCACCGAGGAATTTGAAATCCTCAATTTTGTATATTTTTCCCAACATTATATCCCAAATTCCAAAGCCCGACTCTCGATTGCGCTTACCCGTGAGAGCCCGTGGGCCAGGCCCGGGCCCGTGCAGACCTCTACTGTGAATGCTACTATCTCCCTGTTTATTTTTTACAGAGCTGTTAGTACACGGTTTCCCAACCTATGGGTCACCTACTTTTTTCGATTTTGTATTTGAACAACAAAACTAAAACTACAGTCAACTAAAATTACTTTTATAGGGGTTGCCACCTGAAAAGTTTGGGAACCTATGTGTTAGTAGAAAAGAATAAAAACGAACTTTTAACTTAACGGAGATGTTCTGAAAATTCTAGTAAGCTAGATTTAGTAAGTCAGTTAACAATTTGTCTTAATTATAGATGTCACAGTAAACGGTGCACTCACTCTGATTATATAGGATGGATAAGCCACCAGTGGCGTGGTGAAACAGCAAGCCAATTTTTTTAAATCAAGAAACTAATTAATCTCAACTTAAGCGCTGAAAAAAATAAAAAGTAATAATATCACACGTTAAAAATTCAAACATTAGTTATATGAATGTTTGTAGAAAATATTGAGTTTTTACTTATATTAACAGATGTCACTGTTTTTAAATGTCTGTCAAACACTGTAATCAGAACGAGGAAGATCTTATTTCTAATTTCTTAATGCATTGTTCCAGAACTGACTGGAAGAACAACCGCATCATTTACTCACAGTTCTTCCCCGAGAAATCCCTAAGCGGCAGTTACGACCTCACCGCCTTTGCCCTCGGCAGCAGCATGTCAAGGAGCGGAATCTGGAACATGACTCTGTACGACTACACACAGACGACGACAATCACCAGGAAACCTGTCGTTGTCAACGGGAGGAAGGAGTATAGCGGTCAACCCGTTGACGTGAAGGTGGAAATCGACAAAATTGATAATATGCAGATCCACGTCTCCAATATATTGAATGGAAACAATATTTTAGGTAAACATGATCCCAGTAACACAATAGATAACCAGAACTATCAATTATGTTACTGCTGACATTATTGCACCTTGTTGCTTATCTTCTACAACAGTGGTTCCTGTGGACCCCCAGGGGTCCGTGATAAATTAAAAATTATTTGGGGGTGCGTGACAACGTCAGGGGGTCCGCGGACTCTACTACTCTTTAAAAAAGAGAGTTTGAGCGACTGACTAACATACAGTTCTCGTAGAAAAACATCTGTTAAGATACCTCCATTAGGAGGCCATTTGCAGACATTAGAAGCAGGCATGGGAAAAACACCTTTCAAGTCATTAACTTTATTATTTCACTTGGGGGTCCACGGTCAGGTTTTTTCTATGAAAGGGGTCCACGAACATAATAAGTTTGGGAATCACTGTTCTACAAGAATCTTTCTTCTCATTTATTAAGAGATGTCACTGTTGATTAATCTTAACTGTATCACTCCATCTTAATCAACTTTTGTGGTAGACGATACAGTTGGAATATGACACCTGAAGTACATGCTCAAAACAAATAAAGAAAATTCTAATAGAACAAGTTTTTTAATGAAACCGGAATCAAATTTAATATTGATGTTATATTTTCAGAAAGGATACTTGATATGATTATCAACGCTACATGGAGACCAGGGTTTGCCGTTATCCGTCCTCTCATCAACGACTTGGTCAGCACAGCCTTCACCAAGATATGGAGTGACTCATTCCGGAACTTTCCCTTCGAAAAAATATTTCCTGAATAAAAATATTCCTTTTATAAAGAAAAACTAGTTATAACGTGGTTTATTTTATGAATTAATTTAGTGAAAAATCTTAATAAAATTAATATGCCATTTTTGTGTCTTGAAAATATTTTTGTCAAATTCTCTGGCCTATAATTCATAGATGGCAAATGTTTTTGTGTCTGATGTGTGTTTTATATTAAATGTTTTTTTTATATTTTATAATCTTTTTTACATATTATGAATATCATAATCCTTTGGTTTTAAGCAGAGCTGTGTATTCGGAGTCACGGAGTCGCGGTGTTTTGACTGTAGTCGGAGTCGTGAAAAATGAGCGCCTCAATTTTTTTTTGAAAAATATATTTTATGTGTATTCAAAAAAAATAGTCCAAAGTGTTGACATTTCATGCTTGGCTGACTAAAGATGATGTGATGGGTATACATATATAAATGAATTATTGAAAAATTTCCTCGGAGTCGGAGTCGTCTTTTTTTACACGACTCCACAGCCCTGGTTTTAAGCTTTGACGAAGTTATGTGTATTATATTTTTTTTTCTTTTTTTTTTTTTTTTTCCATGTCCGCTCCCAATATGGAGCATATGGACTCCTAATGGAGTTTATCTCAACAGAAATGTTTCTACGAGAACTGCTTGTTACTCAGTTGCTCAACCTCTCATTTTTCAAAGAGAGTAGGAATAGAAGGAAAGGGCAAAGACAGGACTAGTGGTTAGCTAATCGCTCTCCATACGCCCCGTTCATAGGATAGGATGGGTGGGAGGGGGGAATTCAAGACATCACATACATCCATGCTTTGAACAGAAATTCATAAATCGATTGAAAAATCAATTTATAAAACTGCCCGTACCGGGATTCGAACCCGTGCCCTCCGTAGCGGTAGCCAACGATGTTGACCACTCGACCACACAGGCGGCATGTCTGGGTATTATATATTTAAACAAAAATGTAATTTATAATTGAATAAAAAAATATTTGGTTACGGCTGATGCCAATACTTCAAATACGTTGAAACAGGACAACCAGACAGGATGAACTCAGTAAGAATTTTATAGGTTACTTGGGATCAATTCGAGGTGAAGATGCATTACATGACACCCTTATCTTTAAAAAAATAGCTTAAATACAACAACAAAAAATGATGTCTAATGAAAGCTGAAAAAAAAATATAAAGAGTGTGGTGATATATTTTTTTTATGTTAAATGCCAATTTAAAAAAATAAATTAGGTGTTTTGATAATGAAATAAAATAAGAAGTTACTGTTTAACCACACCACTGGCTTCGTGTTCATTTTATACAGTAAAAGGTTTGTGGAATAGTATGATTAGGGATACCTTAATCAACTGGGATGTTTTTAAAATTTAATTCAACGGGGTTTTATCAATTTTACTAATATTTATAAAAAAAACACTTACCCACTTTTTTAATTAATAGATGTCGCTATGTACTTTTGAACTCGTGGAAAGAGGGCCCAAAAGTAAAAATAAAAAATAGTCCATTATGATAATATATATAATGATACGAGGTAGAAGTTTATAAAACTAGATGGCAGTATATAAACCTTCATAGTAAAGAAAACAAGTTTACAATATTTTAATAGCGAAGACTTCAACGAATGTAATTTATTTTTAAATAAAACCTCGCACATCAAATGTAATTTATCTTGTATTCTTTAATACATATATCAGGGCAAATAATTATAATTGTTGTGATAACAAAAAAAGTTGAAAATTAGCTACAAACCGGATAACTGGGTTCGCAACCAATACCAGTATTTTAAATTATTATAAAATATTTATTATTATATAATTTTTCATGAATGAACTGTCAATATTGATAAAAAATTTAAATATTTCGCAAAATTCATTCATATCATACTTTCGATGGTTTCGGTGGTAACTTTGTAGAAGTTCATTTTAATATAAAATTTAAAATAACTTTGATTATTCCACGTATTCCACGTATCAAAGTTATTTTAAATTTTATATTCATTCATATCACTTATATAACTGTTTCTTCGCATTAAATTTTAGATTTTAGTAAATACTGATATTTTTGAATTTTACCATAAATACCGAGATATCGGTTCCGGTATTACCGGTATTCCACCATCAGCACCTACATAAATCTAAATCGACACTTCTCTAAACACTAATGAACATTACATTTTTATTACATTTTTTTTATATTTATACTTATGTAAAATTACATTATAATATAATATATATAAATCCAATGTATTATTATGCCTTTTAAATGAAATAACCTTCCAAGCACAGAAGAGAATGAAAAAGACAGAAAGTTTTATTAATGGATTTCCTTTATGTCTTTTTATGATGACAAAATAATCTTTCGATTTAAAATGAAATTAGTAATTTATTCAAAACAAACTATTTGATTATTAGTTGCTGATAGTACATTTGAGTAACCATCTTTCTGCTGTTGGTCGTTGGATTATTAACCCTCCAGAGACGAGAGCTTTTTTCCGATAAAAAAAATATTTTTTAAGCCATATTGAAGTCACCTTTTATTCCAATCAAATAAAAAATAAAAAAACTCAAAGTCGTTGTATAGAAACCCCGCATGACTATATGGTCATGCTCATCCTTTTACTACCGTGTAATATTGTGTACGGACAGTAGTAAGGACAAAAGTGATCGTATGGGCTTGCAAACATTCGGGGTTGAAATATGGCTAAACGTGATTTTTTTTTAAATATTTACAATTTGACCTTTTTAGATCAACATAATTTCAATACAAATGTATTAGCAAAAGAACTGTAAATAATTTGATGTTTTGATAAAAAACAGTTTCAAAAAGTAAATTAAAAAAAAACGGAAATTCAAAAAATCGCATTTGCTTTTGGAGGCCATTTCTGTCCCCACGGCTGATGACTAACTGTAGTCTGTACCCTTCTGAACCAAATATGAGCAAAAGCAACGATATTCAGGTGGAAAAAGGATGAATAGTGGTATCTATAGACAACGGTGTTTACTGTGACCATATTGTCACGCTCGTCCTTGGAAGGTTAATCTTTGTAGTATATAGAAATTGTCGATTTAGTTTGGATTATGAATACATAACTACAGCGATTCTACTGTAAAATACATTAAAACCAGTGGTGGGCTGACAACACGTTAACAAGGGGTTCGCTTTATATCAATGCAATTCTCGGTGTTCTGGGGAAACAGTGACTTTTTTATCACTCCGATGTAACTATATGCAATAGTTAAATAAGCAATCGATTGTTACTTAATACACTTATAATATGTAACAATATGTACAATTTACCGTAAACTTGTCAATGTAAATGGCCAAAAATGTACTACTGTGTATACCGAAGCTGTAGTAGATAATATATAAGTCAGAAATTGCAATTATGTACTCATTTGATCTAAGAATATTGTTTTGTTTTAAATTAACCAGGGGCTCGCCGGTCTGAGTAAAATTTAACAAGAGGTTCGCGCGAGCCCCTCCAAGCCTCCTCCAGCCCACTCCTGACTAAAACATCATGTTTCATTAATCGTATTTTTTTTGTGTATAAACTACAATGTTTTGGATGAAAGCAATAATTATAACATCAAAAATAATAATCTGTAATCTTTACAGTGTTTCAAAACTCATATATAATTTAGTCGCTCTACATCTCTTTTCCAAAGAGACTAGTAGGGATAAAATGATAAGCATAAGACAGGACTAGTGATTAACTAATAGTAGCGCCCAGTTGAATTGAAGAATCGGAAAAGTGGGAGGCAATCTTAAGACATCACAAACACCTATTCCCTCGAACAGAAAATAGATAAATCGATCGAAAAAGTGTTTTTTCGTACTGGAACTCACGGACGCCCACAACGCTGAATGAAAAAATGAAACGACAACTAATTTTCAAATTTATCCATCTACAGAAATTGCAGTTATGTGATGATTTGATCTAAGGCGAATGATTTTCTAATCTTAACAAGGGGCTTGCGCGAGCCCTCCCGAGCCCCCTCCAGCCCATCCCTGTATAGATTCGTTTGATTGATAAAACTTAGGTAAAAAATATCAAAATTTGAGACTTTTTAATTATCGTTAGCGAATCCATCGATAGTAAAAATAATGAGAAAGAAATAAAGCAATCTTAAATTTAGCAATAAAAATATAATCCCACACTTATTTATTTCGTTACATCCTTACGGATGCTTAACATTTAAATAATTTCTTTTCGGTAAAAAAAATCGCTGCATATTATTTGCATTTTAATTTTTTGATAAAACCGCCGTTTAGAGCCGTTTTCGACATTCTTTCTGTTTCAGATAAATTAATTGACTTATGATTCACAAAATATAAATTATAAACTGACAACAGTGCCATCTGTCAGAATTAAATTGAAGCACACCATGCGAACGATGTGTAGACATAGAGTGACTATCTAAATTTAGATTTTAATTTTAGAATAAGAAGAGCATGTAAATTAATTATTTTTACCATGTCCGCTCACAATGTAGAGCATATGGACTCCTAATCGAGTTTATCTCAACAGAAGTTACTCAGTTGCTCAACCTCTTTTTTTTTCAAAGAAAGTAGGAATAGAAGGATAGGGCTAGGACAGGACTAGTTTTTAGCTTATCGCTCTCGATATATCCCGTTCATAGGATAGGATAGGTAAGAGGGGGGAATTCAAGACATCACATACATCCATGCCTTCGAGAGGAAATTCATAAATCGATTGAAAAATCAATTTATAAAACTGTCCGTACTGGGGTTTGAGTCCTTGACTTCCGCAACCGAAACCAACGACGTTGACCACTCGACCACACAGGCGACCAGAAAAAAGGATTTTTATTACATTCGAGTGGTCAAACAACACTATCTTCTTCTTCTTCTTTGGCCATATTCGCTCCCTATGTGGAGGAGATGGCCGCCACGCGGCACCTCCATGTTTCCCTGTCTCCCGCCAATTGCTTTGCTTCCTCCCATGACATGCCAGCATCCCTCAGTTCCGCCGAGTACATCCTATGGATAGTACCCGACGGACATCCGGGACACGAATTATTTTCTACACAAGAAAAGTTTCCGTGACAACTATTCTTGTTTTTGTTCGACATATAATACATTTCATTGTTGAAGTAAGAAAGCACGATATAAAAATGAATATTGTAGAATATAAAAAGAAAGAAATGGTGTGTGGGAAAAATCAGCGAAAAAAACAAATTCAAAAGAGCGTTTAGTTCATAATTCAATGTTGAAACAATCCTTGTGGTCCACTTATAATGTGGACATTGTATAAAAACACACATCTTTAGTTGCGAAAACAAATAAAAAATAAACAAAGATATTTGATGAAACGTATCAGAAAACCAATAAAGAAAGTATTCATTACTAATTCACGGCAATCATTCGTCAAGCTAAAATGATAATTTGTAATTTAATAAGAAAACTTTATGTAACATATTTAAATTTTATGCAATTTAAATCAGGTCATTCTGCGGCTTAATTTAATCCGCCATTACATTACCAGGGATGTACAAATGTATTATTTTTTTGCCTAAATATAATATATTATAATAAAAATAATAAAAGGTTTTTAGTACTTTTTCCACTTAAAATTTATTTGATCAGGACCGGTTTCGCTCCTCACGAGCATTATCAACTGATAAGGAAAATAAATTAAACAGTGCTATTTGTACAAGTTAAATTGAAATAAAAAGGTGTAAGCAATACCTAGCAATGACTAAAGTATACCTTTCAATTTATATTTCAATGTGTATTTCAATTTAACTTGTATAAATAGCACTGTTTATTTTTTTTCATTATCAGTTGATAATGCTCGTGAGGAGCGAAACCAGTCCTGATCAAATAAATTTTACGTGGAAAAGTACTATAAACCTTTTATTATTCTTATTATAACGCCATTCCACCAAGTATTGACAGTGAACACCTTAAAAGTGAATAATATATTATTGTCAATTGTTCATTTGGCACTTTTCAGTGAAGTTACGAAATATTATATTGTGATACTTTTATGCTGGAAAAAAGCATGGCACTAAATAATTGGTAAAGTTATGTATTTTTTTTTATTTATCTCTGCTCCTAATGTGGAGCGTATGGCATGCTAATGGAGGTATCTCAACAGAAGTTTTTTCTACTAGAACTGTTTGTTACTCAGTCTCTCAACCTTTCTTATTCAGAGAGAGTAGTAGGGATAGAAGAATAAGGCCAGGACAGGACCAGTGGTTAACTAACCGCTCTCGCTACATCCACTTATTAAAGAATCGGAAAGGGTGGGAGGACGCTATTAAACATCACAAACACCCATGTCTTCGAACATAAATAGAAAAATGCTGTTCGTACTGGGACTCGAACCCGTAAGATTTGACACGGAAGCACACAACACTATCCGCTGCGCCAGTGTTTCTAAATGGGATCTTTATGATTTACAATCTGGCTCGCGTTTTTATAATTTTAGTATTTGAGAGTCAGCGTTACTTGACAATGTTCTACGCATGACAATGACGTTATACCTCTTGCATTGTACTCGAATTCAAGTCACAATGCCTTCTTGCTCGTAGATTGAACATATCTTTTGACGCTTACAGCGCTGGCAGTTGATTCACGCTTCTGCACAGCAGTTTAATTTATTTACTCGAATCGAATGGATGCATTTATTATGACTCTATTTCAAACACATCACCGTTATCGTACCCTTAAAATATCACTAAACGGAACAAAATTAATATAAAATAAAAATAACTTTGATTATTCCACGTATTGTGTATCAAAATGTGACACGTGTTTCGCCTCTTTCAGACTTTCTTTCGTACTTAAGCAAACATTTGCGAAAGTAGTTGTCTGAGGATGCCTCTGAAAGAGGCGAAACACGTGTCACATTTTGATACACAATACGTGGAATAATCAAAGTTATTTTTATTTTATATTAAAATGAACTTCCACAAAGTTACCGCCGAATCCATCGAAAGTAGGAACAAAATTAAATTAAATACCAAAAGACTTAAAAACTACATAAACTTAATTTTATATATTTGATACTTATTTGCCATTTAGTCCTTTATCGAAGTTCTGATACCGTCCTTGTTAATCGTCGGTATACTACCAGAAAGGTTTAAGTAAAAGTAAAAAAAAATCGTTTCGAAAAAATCATCATTTACGATACTTTAATTTAGAAATTTTAACATTACTATTTATGCACTATAACTGTAACTATTATTTATAGTTCCCAGCACTTCGAGAAATTTGATAATGACTAATGAATTCAATCCACATATTTAAAAACGTTAAGTTATTTATAGTTTTTTTTTGTCTAAAAAATGACTATTGATTTGATGTACCTATATAATGTAAAAATATACAGAATATGGCTGCATTTGTTTTATCAGAAAATACGGTTTGTTAAAATTTTATTCGATAAACTTGTTTTCTTTTCTGCATCACACCGAAGACGATATCTCCTCAATGATACAGTTAAGATACATGTTTTTAGGCACAATTTGATAGGCAACAATAATAATAATAATTAAAAATATAAAGATATTAATAAAGTTTAATTATATACATTGAATTGGTATAACTACACGTAAAAAAATAATTAAGTAATAATAAGCAAGAATGATAGTTAATGGCACTAATGAGACAACTTTTAATTTTGAAACAGATATAATATGATTAAGGATTGAATGGTGAGGGGAAGGGAAGGTAAACTTTTTCTCCAAAAGAAGTAGCAAATTTCTTGAAGTGAGCGAAATTTTCTGGAGATGAAACTAGATCTAGATGCCCGATAGGACCATCACGGTTATTTCTACATAACGAAAACAATATATCTCTTTCAACAGACATAATCGAACAATTCCAGAGAATATGCTCTGAATCTTGATTACTGTCACCACAAGGACAGTGTGGGTTAGGTTTGATTTTAAATTTTAAATTGAAATTTATCTACCTGCATTCATAACTCAAGACAGTTCTGCCAGTATAATGACGCCTATTATACCACCCCTCGAAGCGCAGTGTTTACGTTGAAGACCAACTGAATACGGTCCTGGAATTTAATATAAAAAAAAATGTAAACACTTTGTTGGCAACATACTTTTAATAATTTCGTCAATTAATCCATAATTGTATTGAGTTTAAGACTGCATCGCTTAAAATGTCACCGAAGAGTATACATTGATTTTTTAATGATATCATTTTCAACAATAAAACAGTCGAAAGAGGTTTTTACGCAAATCGAAACCCCGAGGTTGCACATTAAAATCAATAGATCGTTTAGTTAATTTATTTTATTACAATACTGAATAGTTAATAAGCTTTGTTTTGGTAAATTCTATTCAAAGAACTAGATAATTATATAATCAACCAGATTTAACCCAGAATATTATGCGGTGATAACATTTTTAGTGGGAGGTTGCTCTTTTGATTAAATGTATACAGTAGAACCTCGATATAACGGACTGATGTGGATGAGGGGTTGTTTTAAAGGCGAAATTCCGTTATACTGTGTGTTCTCTGGGAAGGTTTATTACTTTAAAGTGTGCACTGTCAATACTTGGTGGAATGGCATTATAATAAAAATAATAAAAGATTTTTAGTACTTTTTCCACATAAAATTTATTTGATCAGGACCGGTTTCGCTCATCGCGAGCATTATTAACAGATGTTGACAATGCTCGCGATGAGCGAAAACGGTCCTGATCAAATAAATTTTATGTGGAAAAAGTACTAAAAATCTTTTATTATTTTTATTGTTTATTACTTTGTTTGGTCTACATTTTGATAAACCATAATTTTTAATAGTGTATTTTCAATCATTTCAGTCGTGTAGTGTTTTTTATGCATTTCCACTCCTAATATGAAGCATATGGCCTTCTAATGGACGCACTTATGTGACTCAGATGCTTAACCTCTATTTTTTTTTAAAATATGGTATTGATAGAAGTATGTATATCACTAGGACAGGAATAGCACTTAGCTAATCACTCTCGCTACGCCCGTTTTAGGATAGAATGAATGCGAGAAGTTCAAGACACCACATACATTCATGCATTTGGATGAAAATCCATACATCACTTGACAATCAATTTGAAAAAATAATTAGTCAGTCCTCGGAAATCGAAAATCTTCAGATATTCTATACTATTCTTCAGCCACCTTTTCAAGGATTAAAAGAGACAGTATGGTGTTCTATATGGTATGAAAGAATCATTAGCTTTTAGCATTCTGATGATGAACGAGAAGTTATGGTAACTTAATGGAAAACGATATCGTAATATGATTGATATTTTTTGCACCAAAATCGGATAAACCAGAACCTGTGTTTTTTGTAATACCCGAAAAAAATTTTAAAAATGTCACAAAATTTAACATTTCCGGAAATCCTATTAAAATATTTTTAAATCACGAATTTATTCATGATTTAATGTTGAATGTTTGATCCCAAGATCCCGGGATTAAAAAAATGTAAATTCTAAAACCCCGGAATTACAAAAAGAGTCTGATATTGGATGCCCTAGTGCCAACGTTACCAAATACTACCACAGTCTTTCACTCAATCACTTGTAGCCTCTGAGAGTCCTCCCAAGAGAAGCGTCCAGGTTTCTGACTCATACACCACGAATAGTCTTACAGGGGTTTTGTAGAGGTGATTTTTTGTATTTCGTAATAAGCGGAAGGATTTGAATTGTTAATGCAATCCATTGCTGGAACACAACCTAACCTAACCAAAATAGTTAGAAAAATCTGGCCGTATAATATTTTTATTCTGACCAAAAATTAAATTTTATTCATACCAAAAGTTTATTGGAATTCTGACCAAAATTTATTTAAACTCTGTTCCCATAAATACATGAATATACTCTTAGTAATGCCTCGTATATTGTTTGATATTAAACTTTAAAAATGTTATGTAAAATGATATATAATTTCGTATTTATACATCACTAGCAAGCTGCCCGGTAGTGCTAAGTGCTTCTATTGGGTTACGGGGCAAGGTTTATAGAACTATTATTATATATTTACACTCAACCCTTTTTTACACTGTAAATACGTTAAAAAAAAACCGTGTAAAAAAGTGATAGAGTTCATAGAAAAATTTAAGATTGGTTTTCCGAGTTTGAAAAAAACCGTGTTATTTGAAAAAAGCAACATTGTGGTACAGAAAATCGTGCTAAAAAAGGCAATAAAGAAGAGCCAATAAGTAAATTACACTAAATATTATGTATTAAGAAAAATTAATGCTATTAACACTTCCTCTATGTACCTAAAAAATACTTATATTACTGGCCCTTAAATAACCAAATGAAAAAACATGTTTTAACACGTTAAAAACCCAGGATGTTATTTTCATTCATTAAACCTTCAATCGTCGTATTGCAAATCAAAAAATTAATGTACTATTTTAAATTTTTGAAGAAATAAAACATAATTTTAGACCCTTTAACAAATGTATCGATAGTCAAATAGTCGATTTGCCAGCCATCTAACTGTCACGAAATGATGTTTTTCTACGATAAAAATGTCAAATGAAAAAAATATACTGGATAGAAAATATGTAGAGTTTGCATTTGCGTACTTGATTAATAATTTTGTCCTGAATTCCATCTCAAAGGTAGGACTCCAACTCTTCCAATCAGAAAATTAGCACAGCAAAGCTAGAGTGATTGGTTAACCAGTCCTGTCCTGTCCTGGTCCTATCCTTCTAAACTTACTCTTTTGATCAACCGAGTAAAAAGCACTTCTCGTAAAAAAAACTTCTGTTAAAATATCACAATAAGGAAGCCGTGTGCTCCATATTGAGAACGAACATGGAAGCTTGACGAGAAATGAGTTCCCGGCTCAACGTTCCCTCTAAGCTGCGCGGGTGTGGGTGCATTCATTCCGGGTTGGCGCGCACTACAAGACAGCTGTTCAATTAATATTTGATCGGTCCACGCAGCCTTTGAAATTTCCGCGCAGCTAACGTCAAGAGCCTTGGAACATTAGTTCCCGTAACTTATTTTTTTCAAAAAAAAGCACTGCTTTTACCGAAAATTAATTGAGTTTTTCTACAAAAAGTCATTGGTGATAGTAGCTATTTCAATACGAACTGTACAATTCTCACTTTGCCTTCGAGCTCTTTCCCCAGTCGAGTATTTCCAAAAATTACGAAACACTACACACTTTAGCATAATCATGAGATGCTTTGATATAAAAGAAATCATTATTAAAAATAGCATCAGAGACACGAGACATTTAAACTAGAAACTATCTAGCGAGAGCAGATACGATGGGAAGTGCTGTAAAATTTGTAAGTCAGACATATTTGCAAATATAAAGTGTTTTACAGGACCCGCACGTAATTTGTTGTATCAAGCTACAAGCAAACACACGTTTACTTTGTAATTACATAATTGTTCTACTCGCCGGTAGTATGGTGTAATCATATCATTTTTTTAGTTACGTTATTTAAAGGGCTGTATCTCAAAACGGAAGTTCAATTCTTTTAAAAACATTTTCCATCCCTTTGATTATTCCATCCCTTTTCTCGGCTCGTCCTTAACTAGTTTCATTTATAAAAATCATGTATAATTTCTTCCCCTTTTTATGGCTCATATTTAAGTACTGTACCTATATTTATATTGCTAATAAATTTTCTTATTCACAGGAAGTGATATTTAATATGTACTGTTTGTAGTGAAAGTTTTTTTAAATAACAAAGTGAGTTTTTAGTGATCAAATTATGTAAACATACTTTAATATATTGTTGTTTGTTGCGTATTCAAAATAAAGTGTTTTTCACATTTATTAAAATATAGATTTTACATATATTATCTTTTTTAATTATACCGGTTTTGTAGAAATTAATTTAATAATGACAGATCAGCCGATTCTGTGGTCGAATGGTTCAAGTAATTGGGCGTTTACCGTATTTGGTATACACTGGTTTAAACTTCAAAACATGATTAATGGATTTGTGTTAAAATACATGGACGTCTATGACGTTGTGAAAGCAAATAATTAATTATTAATCCTTGCTTACATCTATCGTTCTATTCGAAACGTCCAGTGAAAAATATATAGAAAAGATCGATATTGTTTTAATTTAAGATATCAACTGCTTAATAGAATTTCAATATCAAATTTAAATCGTAAAAAAAAATGTACACTTCCTCAAGATTTGTCACTAACAACCATGTTTTTTGCTTCTTGGAATATTCAAACTGTTAATCATTATCAACGTTGCGTATGTTAAATTCAAATAATAATAAGTAAAATAATTACAATTCATTTAAATTAAATTTTATTATTTCTTATTTGATTGATATAATTATAAAAATAAAAGTTGATTTAAATAATCATCGGCTTAAGTGTCAATCACTTTTAGGGTGTTCACTGTCAATACTTGTATGGAAAGACATTATATTAAGAAAAACAAAATATTCATTTGTACTTATTTCCACTTTTATCAGGACCGGTTTTGTTCATGGCGAGCAAATTTAAACTGATCAGTTAAGTGTAAATGATTATTTTCAGATACTGTGACAGTGACATATTCTCTTTTTTTAAATGTGCTTTCATAAAAGATTCGGTGAATTATTTTATTCTTTCGCTAGATTGAGATAAATATATTTTTTGTGATTGACTAATTTATTGGAACCTACCCTGAGTAGTAAAGGGTTGGTGGAATAATTTTATGAGCAATACATTCAAACTTACAACATACTATTTTTCTTACATTTGAATCGTTCAAATTATGTACATTCTCACAGATTTTGTCATTAACGACCCGGGTTTCGCCTTTCGGCATCTTCAGGCGTTCAAGTGCACGGATGAACTTGAACTGAAACCCGGCTCGTTAGTGACAAAATCTGTGAGAATGTTCATAATTTGAACGATTCAAATTTAATATTGAAATTCCACTAAGCACCTTCAGTCGTAATCTTAAATTATACTATTTTTCGTTTCCGTGGTAAAGTGGTCAACGTCGTCAACTTTGGCCTCGGTGCCCACGGGTCCCAAACTCAGTCAGTTTCATTAATTGATTTTTCAATAAATTTGCGATATTTTGTCCGAAAGTATGGATGTCAAAACTTCTGTTATGATCAGATCTTTAAAATGGGGTGCAGGGAAGGCAATTTTACTGTTTCCGAAAATTAGACGTTGATCAAGTGAGTAGAAATCAGTTCTCGTAGAAAAACTTCTGTTAAGATAAGCTCCATTAGAAATTAATATCCTCAACATTAGAAGCGGAAATTGTGAAAAAATTATAGAGTATTTCTAAAAAAAATCCATTGATATTTTTTTTCATCAAAAGATGTCACGACCTTAGAAATCTTTCTTTTTAGAAACTTTTACCTTAGAATTCTTTACTTTTTATAACAATAGAATTTAAATTAAAAACCACATGGAACTTTTCTTTTCTGTTGGGCGCGTTATGGCTAGACATATTATTAATTATCATTTGTCGGGTTCGTGGCACAGCAGTCAACGTCGTTGACTTCCGTGACGAATTACAAGGGCTCGAGTCCCAGTACGAACAACATTTTTTTAATCAATTTATCGATAAGTGTTTGTGTTTTTAAAATAAATCATCTCATCCTTCCAATCTTAAAAACGATACTGATTGATTAAATACTAGTTCTATCCTAGCCTTATTCTTTTCTCTTAGAAAAAAAGAGGTTGACCAACTGAGTAAAAAACAGTTGTCGTAGAAAAAATGCTGCCAAGATACTTCAATTGTGCCTCCGCATTGGGAGCGGGCATGATTGCAAAAAAAAACATTCGTGTTTGCAAAGTGAAATAATTTCAAAACCGGAAGCCCACCCATTTTATTTAAAGCCCCTACCCCCGTTCAGTAAAAAAAAAAAAAAACATCAGTCTTTTATCCAGATTAGAATCAATGTCTACGGCATAAATTTAAAAAAAAACTTGCGAGTAGTTGGAAGATGATTCTGAAAGAGACGAAACACGTATGACAAATAGTGACACAAGCGGTAGAATAACAAAGCTCAGCTCAGCTTATTTAATATTATTTGCTCATATTGCCTTGTAATGTATGTGTTTAATAATGATCAGAACCGGTTTTGTTCATCAAGAGCATTGAAAACTGATGATCATAATGATAACTGAGTACATCGTCAGTTGGTACTAAATAGGATTTCGAAATTTTGGTATTTTTATGTAAATTCCTGCGTTTTTAAATTTGTAAATACTGGAAGAGATAAAAATAAAAAGCTCTCACGCTGATAATTTTGGGAAATCCGTAAAATAGCCGAGCAAAAATTTCTAAATCTGTTCAATCCCAGGATTGGAAAAATTGTCAATCCCGGGATCACAAAATGGATTCGGAATTGGATGCCCTAGTACTAGTAGAACAATTAAAAACTACAACATAGTTTTCTACTATCATTGAAAAGTAGATATATCCATAGATTTCTCATACAAACTGTTTAATAAATGAACGTTACTTAATATTCAATGAACAAATATATGTTATTTTTATTTGGAAATGTTATGCTTAATGTATTATTAATAACGATAAAATAAAAATGTCAAATAATATTTTTACTATGTAGCGATTACGTAAGTGTTATCGGATTTTAGAGATGCACTATGTGATGTAACGTAAAAGCTAAAACAGGTTGTCGACAACTATGCACGGGCTTTTAAAATAGTAATATTTCAAATATAAATTCATTTTGAGGCACGTGTATGTATAGTAAATTTAAAAAAAAACATAGATTTATTTCATTTAATCTTGGAGAGATGATTCTTTATCAGATGCCAATGCTAATTTATGTGACCATTTTTTATCGTATTAAGCGAAATACGTTGATAATTTTTACCTTATTACAATGGAGTTCTACCAAGTAAATTCCATACCTTCGATGAATTCGGCGGTTACTTTGTGGAAGTTCATTTTAATATAAAATAACTTAGATTGTTCTACGTACAATTATTCCACTATTAAACACGTGTCACAGTTTGTAGCACAATACGTGGAATAATCTAAGTTATTTTATATTAAGTAAATACCAATTCAATCCATTATTTTTTCGATATATTAAAAATGTAAGCTAAAATAATTAAAATTACAAACATAAATCTTAATTGTATAATTTTAAGAAAAAATAATAAATATTCGGACTCTACATCAAAGTTTATGTTTGGTGCTTGCGGTTGTAGGTTGTCTACCACTGGTTTTGCACAATTATTTAATTTATTTTTATTCAACAAAATAGATTCACATAAAATTTCGACAGTTTTTTTTAATAAATAAGAAATGTATATGTTAACAGATGATATTATGACGTTTCCTATTAAGCTTTTCGACAGATTTTTTTCAACTTTCTTTTTTTTAACTGGATGGCCGCCACAGGCATACCTCGTCAAATTTGTCGTGCCCAACACGGCAGAGACGAGTTACCTCGTCAATAACGAATTAAATTAATAATTTCAAATTATAGCCGGCGTGATAGTTACAAACGTACTTTTTTCTACGGCAGCCAAAAGACTAATTAACCACTTTTCTGGTACGTTATTACAATATAGTTTACCTAAAGAAACTTGTGAATGTTAAGTAAAGTGGACTCGTTTTTAGCTGTTCTCCGGTTATAATAGGATTAATTGAAACACACGTCCATGTCTTTGAACCAAAATCCATACGTTTATTTTACGAAATCTAACCCTTCCACGCCGCAACTGAAAAACACGAATGCCCAAAAACTTTAAGTTATAGATAAATTAAGAAAGCGTACTTTTAAAAATACCATTATTTCTCAAGTAAATTCAGATCCAATCCATATTTTTTTAAATTAATTATGTATTTCAGATAGTTTCGCATATTTCACATTTTATAAACATAATTTTTTACTATAACTGATGAACGGTCTGATATTTTTATTAGAGATACTATAATGTCATTAAATATATACATATACAAAGTCTTATCTCATATTATGTGATAAAATATTCTTTTGATCAATATTTTCCATTTTTTTCTAGTTTGCAGTTCTGACGATTTCTGTGTTGGCATCTTCTGAAACACCCGGTGGCTACTCTTATAATGAACCAGCAGTTATTAACTACATTCAAAACAATGAAATACCATCAGCACCTTCATTAATTCCAGAATATAACTATCAAATAACATCAACAGATTTTGTGTCAGAACCTCAAGTATTGAATCTTGCACCACAACCAAACATAGAATTTACACCACAGATAGCTCCAAGTTCACTCGTTCAATATAATCCAGCACCAAACCCTTTGCCAGAATACAATCCATTAAGTTCTTCAATTTCTGCTCAATTACCACAACAAATTCCATCATTCGTATCTTATCAAGAAACAATAATTGAACATCAACCAATTGTCCCAGTTCCACAATTTGTTCAAGGTGAGCAGTATGCTTCAAATGTTGGAAGCAGTATCTTTTCTGAAACAGTTATAGAAAACCAACCACTTTTTCAAATTCCCCAGACTGCTCCTTCTCTGCAATATGCTCCAATTATTCCTTCAATTCAGAATATTTTAGAAAGTCATCCAATATTTGAAGTCCCCATATCAGCACCACCTCCGTCATTCGTAAATAACGTTTCGCCGTTATCGCTCCCGTCTTATACACCACCTGTTAATTTTGTCACTGGTCCTGGAAACGAAGATAGTTTTGCAGGCGACGTCCATACAGGAGGTGTATTAGATCACCAAATAGTAAATCAGATTGAGAACTTTGTACTCCAAGAAGAAATACGTTCACAAAAAAGTTATGAAGGAAGTGCGTCAAAAATTTCTTACTCCGTACCAACAGGACATAAAAATATAATTGGGGTATCGTTAGAAACACCTAGACGTTCTCTGCCTGTGATCGAATACACTTTAAATTCAAAGGGACTTGCTCCCCAGCAAAAACAAGCTGCACATCAACAGTCTCAACAGCAGTTTGTACATACAGCACCACAAATTCAAGTGCAAAAGCCAATACCGCAACAACAAATTAAGCTGCAAGAACCGCAAATCCAATACCAGCAACCAATACAACAACAGCAAACCTTTCAACTGGTACAGCAGTTGGAAACGATTCCTCAGCAGATAATAGGCCCAGAACCACAAATTCAATTTGTGCAGCAGGCACCGCAAATTCAATATCAGCAGGGCATACCACAACAGCAAATTTTTCACAAGGCACCACAAATCGAAACTATTCCTCAACAGTTTATAAGCCTAGAACCGCAATTCCAATATCAGCAGCCAGCACCACAACAGCAAATTTTTCAACAGGCACAGCAAATAGAAACAATCCCTCAACAAATAATAAATCCGGAACCACAAATTCAATTTGCTCAACAGGCACCTATTCAATATCAACAATCGATACAACAACAAAAAATTCCTCAACATATACCACAAATTCAACACCAAATACAGCCAGAAAAAACTATCACTCTTAGGTTTAATGAAGAGCAATTTACACAACAGGCACCTCAAGAAAATATTCTTCAACATACTTCATCAGGCCAAGGATCAGTTATTGAAAGCGTGAACGAAGAACCGCAAATAAATGTATTACAACCAGCTCAACAACAGTCAATTGAACAACGCATACCAAAATTACAAGACATTCCAGAGCAGAATTTAAATTTTCAACCTGAAATTCAACAACATAAAGTTGAGTTTGTGAAAGAAACACTGACACCAACTCCTCAACCACAACAGAAACCACAACTTAAACCGCAAATACAGGTACAAACACAGCTGAAACCAAATTCACAAACGAATCAAAATTCCGGTGTAATCAGCAATTTAAAACAAAAAATAATGCAGATGTTAAAACAAAAACTGCAACAATTTTTACCACAACCTCAACAACAACCGCGACCAGCTCCAAAACAAGACCAACGACCAAATAAACGACCAAAGCAAGATCCTCGACCAATACAAATACCAATACCAATACCACAAACACAACCCAAACCACAAGTTAATGAAGTTCAGCAAATTCCTCAGTTATCTGTGATCTCGGATGTCAAAAGTGGTCAGCAAAATCAAATAGAAACCACTACTGAGAACAATAGATTTGAACCCTACGGTAAACCAAGAAAATAATCTTCTCATTTTAGAGGAATCAAAAACTATTTATATTTGTAGGTTGTCTATGAATTGTTTGTAAATATATTTTTCGATACCGTCGAAAATTTAACTGTACATAGAATTTTATATATTTAATATAAATTGGATTTTTTTTATTTTTTAATAAATAATAAATAATTTATCTACTATAATTATGTGATCCGTTTATAATTTGCCATTTTTTTCTTTATTGTGGAATAATGATCATTTTTTGGCTTATATTTACCCCCATATAATGAAACGATTACTTTTTAAAGTTCGAGGAAAATGGTTGCAAGTAGTGAATTACTGAACACTTGAACATATGAAGTATGTATGTATGTTAGCTAAAAATAAGCCTGAAATCATATCACTTGTCTGCCAATATTTGTTCTCATTTGGTTAATCATTTTAGGACCAATTCACATGTCAATTATTTAAAGTGGCTTCAAAATGGATCTTAATTTTTGATAAAAAAATATTAAAGTCAGCTTTTATTTGAAATTTTTGAAAATTAAAATTTTGGCCAATATAGCGAGTTTTAAAACGAAGCACTTTATTTATATTAAATTTACGTCAAATTTCAAAAATAATGTGCACTAATATTATATCTAGTTAAATAAAGTTCACATGCTCCACATTGGCAGAGCCGACGCCACCATACAGGCGAAATAGGCAACCGCCTAAGGCGCAAACCATCAGAGGTCGCATAAATGGAGTATTAAAACTATTTTTATATACTCTAATAATAATAAATAATAGTACATTTTATTTTATTTTGATGCATGTATTAATCGTTCGTTGTAATTATGTATCGTATTCTATATGATTCGAAAAAGAGATGTTAATCGACTCAGTAACAAACAGTTAACGTAGAAAAGCTTCTGTTGAGATACCTCCATTAGGAGGCCATATTCTCTACATTGAGAGTAGATATACATATATAAAAAAGAAATCTAAAGATCCTGAATTATCCTTGTTTCATTATTTCAAAATAAATTGAAAGATTTCTTAAACAGGGGGCGCGCCAATAATTGTTGCCTAGGGCGCCAAATAACCTCGCATCGGCACTGCACATTGGGAGTGGACAGTGCTTAAATAATACATACACAATAAGAGTGTCATAGCAAGAAGGAAAATTTTAATCTACTTTAGGTCTAATATGGAAACATTTGAAACATTTCCTTACTATTGCTACTTAACAAGTTATAAGATCGCCATAAGAGTGAGAAGTTCATGGTGAAACGAGTTCTCAATATTAACTCAGGTATTTTCTAATGTCTTAAAGATAAACAATAAATTTAGTCTGGGAAGTAGGGCTGGCATGAGTAATTTATTTTTGAGACCCCCAAGATTCAGAGTTCCCAAACACGTCCCTCATGCGCATCTGACGTAATCCGCCTCTATGTGTATATGATAAGGCAGGCAGGCACTAGGGTCTCCAATCCTAGGATGCCGATTTGAGGTTTTAAAATTCCTCGGTGTGCTGAAAAAAAAAACGAGTCACGATGATATTCTGGGGAAAAGGTATAGGGACTCGAGAATTTCAAATTCGTCGGTGAGCTAAAAAAAAGACGGGTCACTAAAACTTTTCTCAAGTTATACACGATTTCACGCTGAGTGCCCAATCCCGGGATTGAAAATTTATCATCCCGAAATCCCGGGATCACAAAAAGGTTTCTGAATTGGATACCATAGCAGGCACACTGAGTGAATAATGAAAATTATTCTCATAAACCTGCTGATGTAAGATTTCGTATGGGAAGGATTTGACTGCTTATGTTTAGACACGACATCTGTGTTTCAGCCAAATAAAGTAATATTTTTAGACAATATTTCAAATTAGTTGCCATAGATGGTGATGCTCAATAATTATGTATTTGATTTGTCTAACACTCAAAACGTTTGATATTTTTTTCAAAAATAAAGTGTTTTTGCTTGAGATACGATTTTTTAATGAAAAAAATAGGAGTTTGTTTATTTTTACATATAAAATTTATTAGAATATGATCATAAAAAATGGTTAACTCAATGAGATGATTTGAAAATCATATTAAGCTAGATTCTATCAATTGAACGATTTTTTGTGTATAAGCAATTTAATAATTTATCTTAAATATAGGTGTCTCTGTTGACCGTGACATTTACCCTTAAGTGAATGTGTATATCTTGAATTATAAAAACATTTTACAATTTACATGTTACATCACAATCCTTCTCTTACAGGAAATTCTTTCACAGCGGAGTCGGACGAGAAAGTGGCCGACAGCAATGCCGGCCTTCATTTAATCCCCCTTGAGATAATCATTAATGTTTGATCGAGCGTGTGTACTCTTGAAAGGGAGTATATGCACTCGATAATACGAGCCAGGCTCGTTTATTCAGCTAGGGACTGGGCATGTCTAAAATAAGAACAGTAAACTCTTCAAGTTTACGTAAACATTACGAGCAATTCTTGGTAAGAATTTAACTTTTTATGATTCAAAGCCAATCATTCTCGTAAGGGGTTTTTTCTTAACTGTTTTCCCCACACAAAGCCTTCAGCTGACAGAATCTTTTAGAAAGTCATTACGTAGCTAGCTTACATGCGGGAAAGGGATATAAAGACTTAGTCTGTACCCACCCTAGCAATAACTTTAGTCAGGAAACTAGGAGTCCGCTTCGCGGACACCACATATAGTTTCAGTAGGAAAAAAAAACAAAAAAAAAAAAACATGTTACATTTTGAATTATAAAAACGTCATAGTTATTATCAAAACTTTTGGATTAATATCAGTAAAGTTCGATTACAAATTTCGATAAATAATTTCGGATCCGTAGCGCAATTTTAACATCGTTGCGCCATAGGACAAAAGCGCTTTTTTACTGTGTGCTTATTTATGTCACGGAATTGATATTAATTATCATGTTCAAATTCTAATATTCATGAACACACGTTGCCGATAAAATGCCTATTAAAAATTAATCACTTATGGAAATCATATTTCAAGATATCTTTCTCGCAGTAAAAGGCTCGATTAATTTTATTTACTTATAAATATTCAACAATGGCTAGAATAGGTGATAAAATATAAAAATTCGATCATCCTCTACTCAAAAAAAAAGCTTCACGCTCTTTCTCTAATATTATGATAATTGTATTAGCAAAAACGTTTTCTATTAGAAAAGATTTAAAATATCTGTTTGGCTCTTTGTTGGAATAAAAACGCGAAACCACTATTGTTTAGTATCATCTTTTGGCGTGAATGGCATTTTAATGTGGACAAAAAAACACTAGAAGTTGTAAAATATTAATTAATTATGAACACACAGATGACACTTATTTTTTTAATCGGATATTTTTATTATTATAAGATATTGTTAACGATATTATTGTTTGATAAATTACTTTTAAGCTTTTCAACTTTCACATAAGATTTTTTTGTGACCGTCTCTTCCTTAACAGACGTTGTTTTTTTTGCCAGTCGCTTATCCTCTATTTTTCGTTAGGATTAAGGATTAGAGAATAGGACTACGGTAGAACTAGTAGATAAAAAAATGATCATTTGATCTAGTGCAGGCGTGGGGAACCTTCGGCCTTCTGGCCAAATCTGTAATTTTGGGGAATCCGCAAATTTCTGGGCTTAAGAAATGGGTCACTTTTAGGGTGTTCACTGTCAATACTTGGTGGAAAGGCATTATATTAGTAAAAACACAATATTTCTTTGTACTTCATTCAACTTTATTTAATATGTCAGGACAGGTTTCGCTCATTACGCTCATTACGAGCGAAACCGGTCCTGACATATTAAATAAAGTGGAATGAAGTACAAAGGAATATTGTGTTTTTACTAATTAAGAAATGGGCATGAATTTTTTTCCGGCCACAGATTCCCATGTCAATGTTTACTGCGGCCTTATGTCGAATCAGAAAAATGAATGCGGCCTTTAGAGAATAAACAGTTCCCCACCCCTGATCTAGTGGGTAGAAGGGAATTATCAGGTATCACAAACATCTGTGGCATGTAATGCATATCTATAAATCGATTAAAAAAAATTTTTTTGAAACTGTCCGTCAATACTAACTAGGTTGTCGATTTTCAATCCTGGGTTTTTTTTACCAAAATTGCGACATTCAAAAGATGGTTTTGTTTTTACCTGGTTTCAGATATTTGAATAAATATATATTTTATATTATATTATTATTTCATTTAACATTTCGACATGAAGTTGACTACTTTACTTTTTTTCGAAAATATGTTTGCTGTTAATTTAAATTCCAATACACTTACTAACTAACTATTAGCCAACCGACAAATAGGAACACCAAATAATATCTAAGTAAATTTTTGTATATTTTTGTAGTATAGTTTTTGGTGAACATTTTTTCGCTTTTTTAAATAAATTATCCTTTTTTGAAAAATTTGAAAACCGGCCAATACCAATTTTTAGTTTATATTGGAATTTGAAGACCGGTTTTTTGTATAAGCCCTTGTGAATATCGCAACCGAAATCAACGATATTACACCACTTAAATTTGTCTAAATCAGTGTTACAAGCTTCACGAGCTTCGGCTTCAACTGACGATCATTAAATCGTTAAAGCACGCCAGTTAAAAAAAATCTTATTAGCATTACAAAATCTATACTTTAAAACAGAAAACACATAAATCTGTCTGTCTGTCACATGAACTTTTCCTAAACGGGTACATGCCTTGGCAGACCTCACAGGTTCGAATCCCATAACGAACAGCATTTTTTCGATCGATTTCTGTTTGGAGGCATGGGTGTTTGTAATGTCCTTCCTACCATTTTCGATCCTTAAACAACTGGGCGTAGCAAGAACGATTAGTTAACCACTAGTCCTGTCTTTGCCTTACTCTTCTATTCCTAAAACTCTCTTTAAAAAAAAAAGGTTGAGCGACTGGGTATCTTAACAGTTCTCGTATAAAAACTGTTAAGATACCTCCATTCGGAGGCCATATACTCCACATTGGGAGTGGACATGTATAAAAAAAATATATTTATATTTCCGAACTACTCGTAATTAATAAAGCATAAGTGTATCCCTGGTTGAACTGGGTAATGCAGATAATAAAGTTATAACTGAGGGTATTACTTACAAACTCGGCTCATTCCAAAACGGTTAAAAATTTAAACTGGAATTTCATTTTGAAAAACAATGTACATTTTAAAAGTGTTTTTAGTCTTCCATTACTTAGGAATGATATTTTGGATGTTGTCAAGCCATGTTTGAGACTGATTTCTAAAAATACTTTAAAAATATATTTTTATCTCCTAAATTACATTCATGGTTCGTGTTTAACAACTTTGGAATGATCCGGGCTTGCAAGTAATACCCTCAATTATAAAAAAAATATTTGTTAAGAAGCATAAGTATTATGCTGTTATATTAAAAAGTTATGCTAATCAATTCGTTCTCATGTTAAAAGTTAAATAATAAATATAATCTATACTTCGGTAGGTTTTATTTTATTAGAACTCCATTGCCTTGATATTGAATAATAATGTTAACGAAAGGTAATAAACAAAAACGATTTGCATTTTTGGAAATAAATTAAGTTTCTAAAACACTCCGACTCTTCCATCGCTGTAACACACAAATACATTTTTAATTTTAAATTGGTGATAAAATTACTAAATTATGTATATTAGTTTATTTCAACAAGCCCATCATTTATCAACAAACTCATGGTAGTTTTATGTGAGAGATTACGAAAAAAAATGTCAAATCAAAGCCTTTACATTAAAAAAAAATTAAACACTGAGAAAATAGTGTCCAAAGTATTGAAATTTACGAAAAAAGGTTAATTTAAAACACCCAACCAGGTTACTTAATCGTAATTCAATGAAATAAAACCTTTATTCTTATGTGAATTAATTATGCGCGCTTCAGTTAATAATAAAGTAGTTGTTAATTGCATTACATAAAAGAAGACTCTATATAAACTATATGGAAACAATTCAATAGCTTCAAACATCCCTTGAAAGGGGCTTATTGTATGTAATTTTAAGTTAAGCTTGGTTTTGCAATACCAAGATAATAATTATTTATACAGTTTTACAATTTAAATCATATTGTTATAACCACAATAAGATAAATCACATAATAAACTTAAAATATGTATTTGTAGATAGACTACTGTGATCTTAATCCCCCTAATTGTCCCTGGTTATCTTAAGACTGTAGCTAGAGTGTGAACTTTCTACGAGAAGCTTTCGTTATAATTTTGTATTTTCTTTATCGTAGAACATTACCTTATATCAGTGGCGGATTAATCACACGAGAGGCCCCAGGCGCAATAGAATTTGGAGGCCCTGTTTTTCGGAAAACATAAAATCGTCAGAAAATTCCATGTCAAATAATAAAAATAAATTGAAATATGAACAAAAAGTACATTTATGGGTTATAAAATATGATTTATTTTTGAGGCTCCTAAGATTTGGAGGCCAAAAGCGCGCGCCTCGTTCGCTTATAGGGTAATCCGATACGACTAGTGGTTATCTAATCGTTCTTGCTAGACCCAATTTTTTAAAGATAGGATGAGTGGGAGGGAATTAAAGACATCGCATACACCCATGTCTTCGGACAGAAATTCATAAATCAATTTATAAAACCTGTGCACAGGTTCGAATCCCGGTACAGGCAGTTTTATAAATTGATTTTTAATCGATTTATGAATTTCTGTTCAAAGGCATGGATGTATGTGATGTTTTGAATTCCCCCCTCCCACCCATCCTATCCTATGAACGGGGCGTGTCGAGAGCGATTAGCTAATCACTAGTCCTTTCCTTCTATTCCTACTCTCTTTTGCTAAAGAGAGATTGAGCAACTGATTAACAAGCAGTTCTCGTAGAAACATTTCTGTTGAGATAAACTCCACGAGAAGTTCATATGCTCCATATTGGGAGCGAACATGGTAAAAAAAAAAATTAAAGAACTGACTGATTTCGCTAACCGCAAGCATTATCAACTGATAATACTCGCCCCTTTTAACCAGTTGATAACGCATCAATAAGTTACCTAAATCAGCGTCTGTAATCATATTGTCAATATCTGTGATTAATTATTGAAACTAAATTTCAGAAATCAGGTGTTTCAGGTTCAAGTTTCGGCAAGGTCAATCTCTTATCCAGTTCCCTTAAATTCAATATTTTAGATATATGGCATGGGTGTTTGTATCTCTATTATAGATTTAATTAAAGCACTTTATTATTATAGATGTTTCACTGTATTGGCATAACATAAGTTTATACAAACAGTATTATAACAATTAACTTTATCAAAAATCAGATTACATAGAAGTCTTGGTAAGTTAAACTGAGCTATTGGACCCTTTGATCAGTACTGACTTGTTTCGAAAGAATGTTCGTTTTTGTCGGTCGAAAGCTTATTGTTTCATTGAAAGTACCAATCATTGTTTATGGTTAAGATTTTATTAATAAATCTTTTGCCGGATGTATATTTATGGTAACAGTTAATTTTGATTAGATGTGTATTGAAACTTAACATAATATTTTAGTGCAAGTAAATAAGATAAATTATAATTATAGCATGTCAGGGGCAACGTTCCCTCTAAGCTGCGCGCGTGCGCGGCCTCGCAGCAGTTGAAAAGCCCCCGCGCACTCATTCCGGGTTGATCGGTCCGCGCAGCCTTTGAAATTTCCGCGCAGCTAACCCTTCGGCTTAGAGGGAACGTTGGTCAGGGGTAACCAAAACTGTACAGTGAATGATGGGGTGTATACATAACATTTTTTCAATTTTATTTCAGAATTCATTGAGTTGACATTATGTCAAATATAGCAATTGCAGAAATATCTGACGCCTTGGTTATTATAAGCCAAATTTATTATCGATTTCTGTTCAAAGGCATGTGAGTTTGTAATGTCTAAAAATTCCCTCCCACCAATAACATAGCGTATCGAGAGCGATTAGTTTACCACTAGTCCTTTCCTGGCCTTATCCTTCTATCCCGACTACTCTCTTTGAAAAAGAGAGGTTGAGCGACTGAGTAACAAACAATTCTTTTAGAAAAACTTCTGCTGAGATACCTCCATTAGGAGGCCACATACTCCACATTGGGAGTGGGCATGGATTAAAAAATATCAGCATCATTAATAAATGACTATAAAATATTAAACTGGTATTATTAATGCATCAAAAATGTATGTAATGATATTCGCTTCCTGTGTAGAGCAATTGGCCTCCATGCGACGCCTTCATGATACCTTCATTAGGAGGCCATATACTCCACATTAGGAGCGGACATGGATTTAAAAAATGACAAATTAATAAATTTATACTTCTGATTTCAAAGCGCTACTTACCCTAATTATTTTTTTTAACTACCTTTGACTATTATAAGCTGTAATTTTGAGTGGCCAGTTTTCGTAAAAAGTCAATTAGTAGTTGACTTCGCTATCGCTAAAATAAATTAATAATTCGAATAATATTTATATTTTTTTATTATAATACACTTTAGATAATAAAATTGCCATTAAGCGGTCGATAGTAGAAATTATGGTAAAAAGGTCGCATCACCATCGCTCCCAAGGACGTTTCTATTATTAAAAAATGCAATTTACATTGACCCCTTACTTGTCACATATTTATCACAGTAAAAATGTATTTATCTTAAAGTTTTTTAATATTTCACGCCATAATTTGTATGTAAACTTTTAAATTAGATTTATATTTCACTATCCTCAACAATATGAAAACGTACCCAATATTTTGAAATTGAAAGATAACTTGAGGAGAATTATCATATCAAACACTGACGTCTGAGATCGCATATTAAAATAGTAACTACCATTAGTCTCCACTTTAACTTTATTACTCTTTGATAATCTATTTAATTACTTGTTAGTATGGATTCTGAAGTCCCGGGACTCGAGACTTTTATTTCCACTTCAATAAAATTATAATTTTATTAAAATTAAATTTTTGCATGTATGTATGTCATATGTATGTATGCATTACACACACCCGGCGCCTTTTGACAGTACGCACTAGTAAAAATCGCGTTTTTTTAATACAATGTTTAATAATTATTATTTGTCTTATGTAATAGATATGTGCAACGTTTACGGCTAATTTTTACTAAGAAGAGATGATAACGGTACATGTAATGAAAAAAAATATCAATGAATTCGGCCGCCGTCAGGAATAAATTTATAACCGTAACTTCACAATACAGCTTTTATAATAGTGGAAAAACATTTGTACGTAAAACAACATCAGGTACGAACATTTAATTTTAATATTTTGTAATTTGCTTTTGCTACCGTTATATTATAATATTTATAAACACATGGTTGATATAAAACAAGAATTGTTTTTTTTTCAAAATTAAAATGTACATGTTATTAACACATTTTAAATCACAGTCACGATTCCCGGGACATTTTCCAATAAAGTCCCGGGACACAAGACAGCAAAAAACCCGACAAGTCCCGGAACGTCTCGACACAGAATCCCTACTTGTTAGAGATGTGAAGTATTTTAATTTGAGGTAGTTTAGAGTCACTTATTCATAAATTCTATTGTAATTTGTAAATTCATTTCAATGCCAATTGTTTATTACACTTTTTTATTTAAATTTGTTTTTGTATAAATAAAAGTGTTAAATTCTATTTCTTATCAGTTGATAATGCTCGCAATGAGCAAAGCGAAACGAAATGTGAAAACAAATACGAAGAAATATTATGTTTTTATTAATATAATGCCAATTTCTACTAAGTATTGACAGTAACACCGTAAAAGTACAGAATGACATACCTAAAATTGCCTATATATTTAGTTTTAAAAAAAGTATGGTCTAACCGACATTTAGTGGGTTAACCAGTGTTATTGTAAAAGAAAGCAAATATATCAGCTGTCTTGACTGAGCTCAGCATTCGACACCAACTTTTCCATCAATATCTTCCGTGAAAATGCTAATTCAACATCTGGTGAGGGAGAATCGTGGAAGGCGGACTGTCCAAGTATATATACTCTTCAACTGCTTCTGTTTCTTCACACTTCACGTTTACATCACAACGAAGAAGTTCTTCACCACACAAAATGGTTTTAACGAGATTCGTGAGTTGAAAATTCAAATAATTTATTAATATTTTATTAACCTTCTTGTCATAAGCTTATTTACTAACAAGTATAATTAATTTGATCGAAAAATTGATATGTTTGTCATATTTTAATTATATTATTAATATATTTTCTAAATAACTATTTAATTCACGCTTATTCTAATAATATCAATCGATCTTAGAGGTTAAGCTTGCAAGGGTTTGTTGTTTGCCAATATATTGGAATATTTTTTTATTGTGATGTTTACAAATAGAGCTCGAAAATAATTACAAAATATTCTAAAAGCAAACTTCTTTTTCAGTGCTTAGATCGCTTGTAAGCTTTCAAATTTACTTACGAATAATATTTATCATTTTAAAGTGATTTGATATACTTTGTCAAAGCTGGTTATTGTTTTACTTGATTTTTATTATTACGTTTCTTCACAAGGGCTGGTTCTATTTGTTTTTTTTAGATAATTCAGGATTTGCTGTGAAAAGGCAATTTCTTTTTTTGATAAATAATGCAGCTTTATTATACTAAGTATTTTTTCAATGATAACTGTTTAGTAATCAGTTATCATTGAAAAAATATACAGATGTATAAGACCTACTGTAATTAATTTTAATATGCCTATAATCCTCCCGGAAGTGCAAGCAAAAAGTTTGTCAAAGTTTTATTGCAATCCGATGAGCGGTGTGGCAGCGCATAACGTACGAACAAACAAACATTCATTTTTACATATAAGATTTTTTTTCTGCCATAAGATTATTATCGGTCACAGCTTTAGTATCACTGTGTAGCTTAAAGTTACGCACGAATGCAAACAGTACAGTCAGCCTAGCTGCGGCATTGAACCTTCAATGCATACTCAACCTAAATAATATGTGATACTTAACCATCTTTGCTTGAAACTACCCTACCATAAGTATACCAACATTGTGAAACAATACCACGGCATTAGACAACTTAGTTGATATAAATCCATTAAAAGATCATGTTCTGATTAGACGCGAACACGTGTATAAAGTAAATAGCTTGATGGAAAAACATTACTTTTTGTTGTGAATACTTAAAAATTGTGATACTTCCCCATATTTCAAAAAGCATTTTTTTAATTGCTTGCTGCTTATCAATTTGTAGCAACTTTGAAATATTTTAAACGCCCGAGCATTTAGACAAAAGAAACGTCACTAGATTAAAAACATCATTATTATTAACCTGAACACATATAGGGTTAAAGGTGGGAAAATCAACTTATTATAACTCGATTCGCTTCAATAGTTCGGTACAGTAATGGCATAGTGTGTGAGTATATATAAAATATATCCAATGTATATAAAATATATCCTATGTATTATACATATTGATATATGATATGCAGTTTTTAAAAAAAATTAAGTCCATTTAATCAATGTTTTAAAAAGGTAACATTCTTTGATGTGGTTTTTTTTATTTAAATTTAAAATTTCAACTGAAGGTGCTTTGTGGAATTTCAATGTTTAATTTGAATCGTTCATCTTCAGAAGTTCAAGTGCACAATGATCTTGAACTAGTTCACGCATGAACGCCTGAAAAATCCGAAAGGTGAAACCCGGGTCGTTAGTGAAAAAAATTGTGTGAATATACATAATTTTAACGATTTAAATTTAGTGATAACATTTTTTTTTTACTGTTTTAACCAAGTAATGAAAATATGTATGACTTGTTGCCATTTGAAAATTAGATATCAATCATCGTAAGAAAAAATAAATATGCTTGTCTGCTAATAAACGTTTCTTTTGATATTTAAAATAAAATTGGTAAGAGCTTGGAATTATTAATATATAGATTCTGGGTTCAAGTTCCAGTAGAGTTAACGTCACACCTATATTGTTTTTCAATTAAAATTTGACACGGTTATTTGATATATAAATAATTGTTCTCAATTCACTCGTATGGTCTTTAAGTTTCAAAATATTTGGCGCATTGGCATCATATATTATGCCGAATTTGTTGGTTGTATTTTCAATGATAAAAAAATAAATTAATAATAACTTAACCTTAAAAAGTCCAACTGATTTCAAAACATTGTTTTTGTCCTCAAATCTTAATATAACTTACACGTTGCCTCAAATTATTGAATTCTCATTTATAATGTGATAAACCTAAAAATATTTCAGATATTTTTTTTCTAGTTTTTCTTTTTTAACTGTAATATAAAAACCTTTTGATTGTATTATCATAAGCGATATTAACTGAAATCAAAGAAACCTTTATTGAATAGAGTATTTTTAATATTCATTTCTTGCTATAGGTAATTATTTTTAAAAGTCATTTAACGTATGTATTTTCGTACGTCTTTGCGAGTCCTATGACCGCGTACTTGGACAAACGTCCTGTACGGTCACGTTTTTCATATTCAAATTTTCGTTCAGATTATAAATACGTTTATCGTAACGTATCTATTTGTCTTTGCGAGTCCTATGACCGCGTACTTGGACAAACGTCCTGTACGGTCACGTTTTTCATATTCAAATTTTCGTTCAGATTATAAATACGTTCATCGCTTTGTTTTTAAATGGTTGATATTAACATAATTAACGCACCCTCGACCGTACAATAAAACTAATCTCTTATGGCAGACCGTAACAAGAGTGATTAGCTAACTGCTAGTACTTTCCTACCAGTCTACCAGTGAGCATGCTTTCACTTATCAACCGACATGCATATTAAGTAAACTGCTTCTAAAGCAATTCTGAAAATCATTTTAAAGTGTCGCCATTTACTAAAAATCATTAACGCTGATATAAAGTAGTAATATCCTTAACGATTTGTGGTACAGTAGAAGTTGTTTGTTAATCATTCCAATAATTAAGATTGTCTCACTGAAAAATAAGTAATTCTCTAAAAATAACTATGTTTAAAATGTTCCCTTAGAAGTCCTTAAGTTTTATAAAGTTTTTTTTTTTCAGTTGGTGGTCTTATTCCTTTTAGGCTTTGCCAGAGCTGAGTCTCCACTTACATACAGCTATAAAACAACTATACCATTGCAGCAGCAGCAGCAATTATTCCTAGATCCCGAAGACGATCCCTCCTTTGCCCAACATGTTTCGTTACCGCTGTCTAACTCTCTTTCGTATCCTCAAACAACATTCATAAACTCTCCCCAACCTTTAGTTCAGTACGCTGTACCTTCAAATCAACCCCAGTATTCTCCTTCACCAGCTCCTACACAGTTGACTCTAATTCTTCACGGAGCACCGGAAGTACATCAATCTCAGAAATTATCCTATGTGCCAGCTCCTCAACAAATTTATTCACAACAGTACTTCGCGCCAACTCAGCAAACACCTAGTCCTCAGCAGTATTCGCTTCCTCCTCAATCGCCACCACAAAAAAAAAACTACCAGCCTGTTCCCCAATATCATGAAAAAAAATTATTCGCTTCACCGTCACCAGCACCTGCTCTAAAGCAGCAAAAATACGCCGAACCCTCCCAACAACAACAGTACTTCATTCCCTCTTCTCCGCCACTTCCACTAAAACAAACTCCTATACCACAACTTCAATTCCTTGAACCTCTCCCCCAACAAAATGACTACACATCCCCTCCTCAATCTCTACCACCTCCAAGGCAATATGCGCCGGTGCCAGTTCAGCAACCTTTCCAACCTGCACCGCAACCACTTGCGCAACATCATAAAATGCCCCAACAGAAAAAACAGCAACAATTTTTCGAATCCCAAGAGCAATCATTTCCTCCTAATACTCCAGTTCGTACACCCAAAATTTTAAACCCATCTAAATCTTTTAATACTCAGCAACAATCTGAATACCTGCCACCTGTAGTAAATCATAAAAATCCTCCGCCGCCACAAGCACGACCACCTCCTCCTCCACAGGCACCTCGCAAAGTACCACAGCAACAATACATCCCTCAGCCACAAAAAAATCCTAAACAACAGTTCATTTCTCAGCCACAAAAGGCACCACAACAAAAATTCGTTTCCCAGCCACAAAATGCACATAAAAAAGTTTACGCTCAGCAACCCAAAGCCTCTCAGCAGTTTTTTTCTCCTCCCCCACAACCACAACCCCAACCACAAACGCATCAACAACCACGACCGCAACCACAACCTCGGCCACAACAACAATATATCCTTCCAGCACCCCAACCCCGTCCCCAACCACAACCTCAGCCGCAACAACAATATATCCTTCCAGCACCCCAACCGCGTCCGCAACCACAACCTCAGCCACAGCAGCAATATATCCTTCCTGCACCCCATCCCCGTCCCCAACCCCAACCTCAGCCACAACAACAATATATCCTGCCAGCACCTCAACAAACACAACATTTTATTCAACCTCAGCAAACTTCTGAACAACTGTTCATCTCTCCTACCCCACAAATTCAGCAACAGTTCCTTATATCATCTCCACAACCACAAGTTCAGCAATATATTATTCCAGCACCCCAACAACAGATCGTAGAAACTGCTTCTAAGCAGCAATACTATTCCTCTCCTCCCCAGGTTCAGCAACATGTTATCTATCAACACCATCAACCAGTTCCAGCTCCAGCTCCTAGAGTACCGATCCCTCCATTCATACCAATGCCCGATCATCCAACTCACATATCTTATCCTTCACCACCCTCTCCTGTTATATACACTGGTCCTTCCAACCCGTCCCCAATATTCCAATTGCAGCCTCAGCTAATTCCATCATATACCCAACAATTTTCACCAGCTGTTTTAGGGGAATCTGCTCGCTATGCGCCAGGAAATTATGACTATTTAGACGACAGCACACGAAAGCACGTAGAAGATGTATTATTTAGAGAAGAGTCAAGAGTATACACCAAGAATCAAGACCAGGGAAGGCGCATAATCGCCGTCATAATCGGAAAACCACGGCAAGCTTTGGGAGTGGCACAATTCCACGTGACAGGATCGCCAGGTTACCAAGCGCATCCCCAGTATTTGGCCCAACAGTCATCCTCTGAAGGACTCTACTCCCAAATCGCTTCTATACCAGCGGAGACACCTTTCCCAGAATATGGAGTTCCATTTGGATCACGACGACGGTAGAACTTAACAAGTTATTTAATAATACTAAAATAATTCATCGATACTTAATGAAACCTTATTGTGCATCTCAGCATTTTCAGGGTTGCTTTTTACATATTGAATATACGTCATGTACTGCCCATAGTTATTTATAATTTAGACGTTTTTAATTGTAGTATTGTGTAGTTGTAAGTTGTTAATTATGTTTATTGTTCATTTTTAATATTACTATTGTGAAGATTTTGATATTCAAAATCGTCTGTACCAAATATACATAATTTTAAAACGATCCATTAATGGCTTAAATGTCTCCATTAATCTTTTAAAAAAGATAATAACCAAATTGAGAGTGAAATCATTTTGATCTAAAGAATGTAGTCAATGTATTCATTTTACTTTCTAGTAAATTTCAATTAATCCTATGTCAATTTGATGTTTTTATCCCAAAAATATACAATATGATAATAATATGTAAATTATCTGGTCTTGGTTCAAATGTCAAACGTCAGTGAAAGTATTCTAGAGACATAAAAGGTTGTGTATTTATTTTACGAATAATAAACGAAAATATGGAAAAAAATGAATATTTTTTATTTATATTTGAACACATCGTCAATAAATCAATATAATAATCTGTCAGATTTTAAAGATTTTTTACACATCTTTCTTTTTTATTTATCGTGACCTTAAGTTGACAAGTAACAAAACCCACAACAATGAGTTAAGTACACAAAGACATTTTTGTTTGGAATAATTTAAGGAAACAAATTAAATGGTCAGAATTTGAATCAATTTTTGGTCAGAATAAAAATATGAACGGTCAGAATAAAAATATTTAACGGTCATAATATTTAATAATAATTTTGGTTAGTAGCTTAGGTTAGGTTTTTTTTTTCCTTGAAATCATGACTATTTATTCTGACCGATATATTCTGACCATTTAATAAAAATTCTGACCAGTGTTATTTAAATTCTGACCAGAAAAATACGAGCCATAATTTAATGACAGAATTGATTATAACA